>RJWH01000141.1:0-336619 GCA_004363575.1 Solenodon paradoxus
GGAAACCAGGCCCATCGCCTGGAGGATACCACTCCCTCCTTCAGTTGCTCAGCCCTGTGTGGTTGCTAAGAGTCCCTTGGTGAGCCTGTCCAGTCTCTTGCTGCATCAGTGGTCTTATTTGGAAGGCACTTTGTGCAACTACTGTAACTCCTCCTTTTCTGCTCCTTAACTATTTGTGCATTCAGAGGGGCTTTGCTGAGCTCAATTCAATTCTGGCTTCCTCTCTACAGTGCAGTGAGAGACACGATTAATTATAGATTGGTACGTTACACTTCACAGAGATTCTCATTTGAGGTTATCAACTGAATAACTTAATATCTTTAGTTTATGAAAACAAAACAAAAAGCCCCCTGAGGCTTAGGAACTTTAATGACAACCTAGAAGCTTAGAAAGACAAAGCTAGAAGCTGTTACAAACTGAGACTAGAAACCTGACTTCCATCAGATTATAAACTCCTGGAGAACTGAGAGTACATTTTAATCACTGCCTTAGCCTAAACCTTACCATGCTTCTTGGTCCATAGTTGGAGCCCAGACCTGTGTTGTGTAAATATCCAGCCTCTGCTCTCTTCTGTTAACTGCCCCCCAACTGTGCTATTGTGAGATTTCTTATGCAAAAGATCCTGGTCTTTTACGGAGAAGGGGCTGATGGCTCTCTTCTTAGGGCCCAGAGGCATCAGCTGCTTTTAGAGGTGAGAAAATCCTGCCAAGATTTTTTTAAAAACCGTTCTGCTGTCTTGTCTCTGACCTACATAACTTCTGACAGAGGACTTGTGTCAACATTCACATCACGTGCACTTGCTGGTGGCTGAGCTTCTGGTCCCATGTGCTTCTGATGGCAAATTTCATGTTGCTGCTGCTTTGTATCTGAGCTTGCTTCTTGGGGACACTTTCTCTTCCCCATTCAACAAGTTATGCTGTCAGAATTAACTCCAAATGAAATGATTACCAAACAATGTTATTGTTCTCCAGCAGCCTTAGTGGCACATCAGTAAAATATTCTAGACTATTTTTATTTTAGAAGATATAAGGGAGATGAATAATGACTTATGTCTTTAAAACAGAAATGCCAGCAGGTGATCATTCACCATTTTCCATCCTTAAAATATCAATGATTTATTTACTAATATGTTTTTAAACAAATCTTGGTTTTAAAAATTCAAACCACTTTTCAATATATAAATATTTTTTATAAAATATTCAATTCAGTACTATCTTTCATAATTTTAATGCATAAAAATACAAAGCGGGTTGAACAAGTAAAATTTATCCTAAAACCTATTGTGGATTTTCCTCATTGAGGACAATGATTTGTTTAAATCATAGTTTCAGCAGCCATCAACAATTCCTGCTCCACTGTAAATACTTGGCTTCTTGCTTGGGAGCTGCATGACATTATAATATTTCTCTCTTGTTTGTTCCATTGACAATTTGTGCCAGATTTACCAAAAGTATGTGTTAAAAAACAGAACTGTAGACCTAATCCCAGGTGATTAAATTAGAACCTGCATATCGTTGAAATGCCAATTCCTGGGACTCAGGAATTAGAATTTTAACATGCTCTGCATTGATTATGGTGACCTCTAAAATTAGAAGCCCACTGGCTAGTAGATAGCTGAGACTGGGAGTCACACGAATCCTGGATTTAATCCCTCTACTCTTTAAGCCTGCCTTGATACTTGTGTCTGGAAGTGGAGATGGCAACTTCTTCAAACTACCTCAGTACATGTGAAGATGCAAGGAACTATGTGTAAGCAAATTATTGCTATGTCTGGTATGTAGCAATTATCAAGAAATGCTTTTGGTGCAGTGGCGGTTGCATTGGGCTGGTTTGTCTGTTCTCATTGCATCCAGGTGACATAGTAGCTGCTAGAACTCATTCTGCACTCACAGTAATTATGAGAGTGACACCAGAAAATTCTAATTTTCAAGACTTGTGAAGTCAGTGACAGGTGTTGGTAAACTACGGCCCACTGCTTGTTCATTTAGTAAAGTTTTATTGGTGCACAGTCCCCCCATTTGTTTCAGTATTGTCTGTAGCTGTATGGTTGGACTGTGACCCTCAAAACTGAAAATATTTACTTTCTGGCCCTTGACCGAGAAAAGTGTTCTGGCTCTTGCTCTGTAACAATGTGGACTTTGGTGGAAGGATCAGCCCTGTGGTGCAGAGTCAATCAGAGTGTGGATGATAAAGCAGATTAGTGGTAACAGTGGCCAGTAGTTGTGCTCTGTGTGTCAGTGCTCCTACTGTGCCAGCTGCTTCAGGTCTTTGAAGAGGACCAGCCCTCACTGTGTGTTGCTTCCTCTGCCTCTTCACTCAGGCCACCTGAAGTCATTTCAGGGTCTTGTACCATCTGAGCACCTGCGAGCTGGAAAAGGCAATAGTACATGGAGAATACGTAGACATGACAGTCTTCGCCCTGGCAACCTTTCTTGGCTAAGTTTGAATTTTCAAACACAGTTTCAATCATCTCCTACCTCTTATAAATGAAAAACCAAGGCCACCTCAACTATCAGACCGGAGATGAACACAACCGACAGAAAATTATAGAAGACTTTTATAATGTTATACTGTGAGCAATCAATCTAATGAACAAAACTCGGCATGGAAATAGGGTTCTTGAAACTCGTGGTTACAAGTTTGCAATTGAAGGTCTCCTCCTAGAATTTCTGTCACATTGGTGTCTTGCTCAAACCTCAAACATTCAAGCAATGGTTATTTGATAGCCTTTTGCTATTGATATTTTCTAATACTTTCAAGAGGAATATCTCATTTCCTTAAAAGTACTAGTTAGAACCTTCTTGTGTGAGTCTCTAATGTCATGGGCTTTAGTTGGAAAGCGTCTCTGGATGGTGGAATTTATTTTCAGCCCTCAACATAATTTAATGTGGCCCATAGGACAAATTTTATAAGACCTTGGGACCAGTGTTGAGGTAGCCTCATTTTTGCATACGTTCATGGAAATATAACAGACACCTAATAATCTTCGGAAAAAAGTGTTTTGAGAAGTTGAGCAGTTAGAGTGCCATTCTGTATTCATCTGGGTTTTTGAGGGTAGCTGCTTTTTTTTCAGTGTTTCTTTCTTCACTGGCTTGTATCTTTCTCTGCTTATGTATCTCTTTCCTCTTTCACTGATCCCCTAATTCTATTCTTCCCTGTGTCCTGCTCCTTGAACTGGTCATGACTGTAGTGTAACTCTTGGGTCCAGTGTTTATGCGGTACAACATTTTGACACTTCTTAAAAAAATTTCCTGCCAAACATTGATTTAAAATATTGTTATGTGCCTTTTGATTAATATTTTTATTAGTTTGCTGGCTTTCCAGAAGGAGGAAAAACAAAACAAAACAAAAAAACAACTATCCCTCTTCTCTGTTTTCTTGGGCTCTGTGTGTTCCTGGCTCAGAGTGTTTTATTGTTTGATGGAGTAGATAAAATTCCTCTGGTGTTTCTTACTCACCCTAAATTTGGAATACACCTACAATATTCTTTTAGGTTTTATTGTTTCCTAAACCATCTGTTTAAATACAGTCCCAAAGCTTAAGCAGAATACTGTTATTGTGACTAAGAATAATACGGGTAATGCAGCGGAAGATTCAACTCCATTACTATCTTCATAATCATACAAAACCAGTGTTTCCAGAAAGCGCTCAGCAAGTTCTAAGGATTAAGTTTGTTATTACCATGGTAAATGTATAATGGCTACTTGTAGTGATTTGTAAGTGGGAAATTGGGAAGAACTATGACTTTCAAATCCATTGGGGACTTTCTAAAACCCTCATGTTTGGGGCAGAGGCTGAGATATAGCCCTCAGGACAGTAATCCAGGGGAAATCCACGGCCTATCACTGAACAGAACAGCGTCACCCAGTGTAGATTTTGATGGATCTGCAGTAGAGTGAGAAGTTTTTGGTGGGCTGACATGTTTTATATTGTGACTTGCGTGAACTTGAGAATGATTGTAGCCTTTTTATAGGGAATAGCTGATTCGACTCACCTATTTCATTTTTCTTTATTGTTGATCAGAAGCAATTTGTTACATTACCATGGATGTTTATTGGATTATGAGATAAAACATTAATTGATTTTAAGTTATTTTTAAACTGTCCACACTTGTTCCGTGACATTAGCGTGGGTGGTATTTGGCCATTTGGATGACGCTGCTACATTTTATGAGCCCATGTTTCTGTCCTTTTCCCTGGTCAGAAATTCCCATCTGCCACTTCCTCCTCCTCACTTTCTTCACCTTTCTCACTATTCCAGCTTTCAAAACATGATTCCTAGTTCATGCACCATCTGCTTCACAAAGCTGTCCTGCTTCCCAAAGTTGAATCAAGTCTGATTTTTGCATTTTATCATCTGCATATTTGAAGACATTTTGCCTAGACTTTTATGTCATGGTTATTTTGCTCACTTTAATGATAGGTATTATATATCAGGTTGAACCTTATAAAATTACTATTGTTCAACATTTTTTGAAGTACAAAAGGTTAATTCCTGTGACTGAACCTAACACTTATTTCAATATTAGCTGCCCAAACCTTTTTAAAACTCAACAATGGCCTGTTACTTAAAACATTTTCGACTCAGATTTATGCATTTCTCTGTTCTAGAGCACTTACAATTTTGTGCATGACAAAGGCATTCAGGAAATGTGTTTTGGAATGAGTTCAACTGATTGTCTAAATTACCATCAATTGCTCTTTATAAGACAGCTAATAATTGATGATCTAGAAATTATATCTGTTCTGTGGACCACATCCTTTAAAGCCAGGGTATTTGAGTCCACTGTTGCCTGGTGTACTGCGCCTAACTAATTGTAATACTGTTGTTAAATGATAAAGCTTATCTTAAAGTCACTTTTCCTTATGTTTTTGTTCTATACCGCAACTCTTTTCACTTTGTTTATAATTTGTTATTTGCCTAATGCAGAAGTAATGACTTTTATTTTTAAATTTTCCTCTCTCAAAATTTTTTACCAACCTTGCTTAACCGAAGTTGGTTATCTTCTCTTCCACACCCCCATCCCTCGCCACCCGCCCTGCCTCAGAAAATGCTCCCAGGTCTTCTTTGTTTAATCATGAGGGAAGAATTCTTTCCTTCTTTTGAAGTTATATTCTGTGCCTTGCTAAAGGTCCAGTTAAATCATAGGAGATAAAAGTTGTACTGACAACCTTGGACATTCCCGGTCCTTTGCCAGAAATAGCAAACTAGATACTCATCTTGTACAAAAATATGTGCATGCCCGTGAACACTAAAAAACATGTAGTATTTGGTCATTCTTAGAGGAACAGGGTATAAGAGTGGCGCTTGGGAGAGTAGGGCTGGAAGGGAACAATGTATGGGCTGAATGATTGGAGACCATTGTACTTTTTCTTTATTGACAGATTCTTTCATTTAATATCATATAATCTCTTTCTTAGCTACTTAAAATACAGTATGCTTTCCTCAAGACATGTCATTTTAGCTTCTTTATATATTTTTCCTAAGTTAAAAATTTTTACATGAGAAAAGTAGATTTTGGAGGTGCAGAGAAAGCTCATTCTGTGAATATATTGAAATATTTTATGGCATCATAGATGTTTTTGCTTTTGTGAAGTTTTTTGTTTGTCCTTGAATTAACATTATTTGTAATTTAATACTTTTAATTAGGCAGAAATTCAGACTGGCTCTTTTATAAGCTATTAGGTATGTACATGGCTGTTTTTAATATTTAGACACTATCTTGGGTGAGGTTTCTGGAATATGAGACTGACGGCTATGCAGTTGGAGCTGGTAGTTATTAATATTAATTTAAAAAGGTGACTTTTTTTTTTTTTTACTTTTTCTGGTAGGTTATTGTAAATCTTTAAAATGAGGCTTTCCTTACCTCTGTATAATGATATGTATGTGTTTCTGCTGTTCCAGTGAATAATTCAGTAAAGCAGACTATCTTATTGAGCATGCACTGTAAACTCAGTGGTAGAGATCAGTATATTTTCAATGCCTGCAATGGTACCTTGCAAATAAAAGGTCCATAATTATTATCATTGAGTGAATGGTTGAGTTGGTAAATAAAATATATATAGTTGCTTAATACCACGTGATGAACTCTGAAGAACATAATATTAAACATAATCCTTGGGGTTGTGAATTAGAGGAAGAGACAAAAATTAATGCATATTAACAGAGAATGATTAGTAGTGATCTGTAATAATTTTTAACGAAAAGAAGTGAAAGAAAGATAATGTGATTTTCTAGTTGCTGAATATCTGCTTTGCACCATTTATTGTGCTGTCTTATATATATTATCTCATATATATCAGTGAGTCTTTATGACAAATCTCTGATTATTATCCCAGTTATTCTTCCATGACTTAATTGAAGTTCAGTATCTTTCTCAAGATCACATAGCAATTATGTGGCATTGCTAGGTTATGAGACCTGTACTTTCAATTTCTTTTACTACTGTACCGTTCAATTGCCTTTCTAGCTTTCTAGAGTTTTCTGAACCAGGATTGACTCGTGGTGGTAGCTGGGTACTGGAGAATTTCTGGACACCTGGAGACCCCATAAAAGGCTTGGAGCTCCTCCTAAACCAGAAGAGTCAAGCAGATTCTGATGCTGGCTCCCTGCCTTGGTATCACTTCCGTAAGGAAGAAGGACTATTGCAGAAAGACTTGAAGGAGCTTCCTTTGTCTCTGCCCTTATCACTCTCATTAAATGTACCCATTTTTTTAGTGATATTTTCAAGCTGATCAATTTTTGTTGTAGGAAGTATTTCATATATAGCTGTAAACAGCTGTTAAAACAAAGTGAGGTCTTCAACATGGCTGTCATTGTGTTTGAGTTACTTCCAGTTTGGAAACGCTATAACTGATAGCACTCCGCTGGGCCTAGCTTCATCCCTTTGGAGATTTTTACAAGTAGTAGTATCTTAGCTCAATTTCCAGAAATTTGTTTGAAATAAGTTTGTGATGGTGCTCAGAAAATATTTTTTAATGAATTTATGTAGACATATCCATATTGCTTTTTTAAGAAAAACCATCTTGTCATTTTTAAGTATACATCGTCCAAAACAGAAATTGTGCAACCATTTCCATTTCTCCCTCCTCCCAACTGCTGGTAACCAGTCTGATGTTTATTTCTGTGACTCTGCTTATTTCAGATAATTCATATGCTTGATGTCATACATACACCAACATGGTTTGTTTACCATTCATTTGTTTCCACTTAGTATAATATCTTTAATTTTCATTCTTGTGGTAGAATGTGACAGAATTTCCTTTTTTTTTTAAGGCTAAATAATATTGCATTGCCTGCATAAACCACATTTTATGAACATTTGAGTTGCTCTCACCTCTTGGCTATTGTGAAATAGTGCTATTATGTGCCCAGGTATGCAGATTTGTCTTTAGAGATTTTACTTGGATTTTTAAAAAAGATGTGCTAAGGAATCGGATTGGTGGATCATATAGCGGTTCTGTTTTTAATGTTTCAGGGAAATATATCATTTTCCATAGAAGTTGTACCGTTTTACATTGCTACTAATATTTCACAAGGGCTCCATTTTCTCCATATCCTTGCAAACACTTGTTAATATTTTTTGGGGGATCATAATTACCCCAATGGGGGTGAGGTGTTAGGGTGTATTTTAGAAGCTCACTGTTGAATCTTATGGGGGGCGGTGTCAGTTGTGTGAACCACGATTTCACAGAACTTTGTGTTTCAGAGACTACAAGTGCCAGCTTCAGGAATCAGTAAAATAATATAAAATGTTCTTTCTAGTCATTGAGAAGAGGGCTCAGTGTTCTGTAAAAATAGAGCTTTCCAAAGAAAACTTACTGTGTCGAGTTAGCTAATAGGTTTGGCTGAATTCATTATTTTCCAGTTCAAGATTTTTATAGTCTTGTGATTCTATTTTTTTTCCACACTTTTTCCCCTATGGATTTATTATTGCTATTTTTAATTGTTATAAAATACTTATAAGATTTACCATCTTAAACATTTTTTAAGTTCAGGGGCGTTAGGTGGATTCCTATTTTGTGCAATCACCCCCAACTCCTATTTTCATAACTTTTTTTCCTAGGAAACTGAAATGCTGTATCCATTAAACAATTCTCTGTTTCTTCCTGCTGGCCCTTGGAATCTCCATTCTACTTCTGTCTCATATAACTGATGCAGTGCCTTTGTATCCTACAAGTAAAATCATAAAATATTTTTGCAAGTGACTTACTTCAAGTTAAAATTTTGAAAATATGTGTGCAGCATTAATTTAATTTATATGTACTGGGTGTTCTGGGAATAGATTGTTATGGATTATGGAGTCTAGGATATACATTCTCTCCACTTTTTTTTTTTAGCCTTCAGAAGGCAGCTTAGCTTTGCATATTATTTTAATTGAGAACTTTTGTTTCTTGCAGATCAAATAGTGGCACATTTTACAATTGATGGAAACTGATTCTTTTTACAGTGTTAGGTGATTTCTGTGAGGGAAAATGATTGCCCAGAAACCATTCATTTAGGGACAACCTTATGAATCCTGGACTGTAGATATTTTAATTTTGCTAAAGAATAGAAAAGTTATAGGATATCATTAATCAGTACATTTGAATTATTACTCTGAATGATTATGCTTCATTTGTGTCAGAATATTTTCCACACAATAATAGAGAATAAAAGTATCATTAATTACAGTTGAGAAGCTTACATATGTGTAAGTATATATATTTTCGTATTGTTACACAATGGAGGAATTTTAATATAAGAAATAATCCTTATAGAAGAGTTGAAGATTTAATTAAAAATACAATTCAATTCACAACCATTTATAGTTATGCTTTATAAGAGTTTTAAGGAGTCATTTTCAAATGTGTGTCTTCTGAATCTAAATGGAAAATATTTTAAATTTGTATCTTTAAGAACTTTTAAAAATATTTTTTGGGTGGCAGGTAAGTACTTTAGAAAAAAGGTATAGCTATTTTCTTTTTGAAATGGGATCAGTTAATTTGAAGAGCTTCAATGTGATGGAATTTCTGAAAGAATAGGCTAATTATAAAAACCTAAAACTCTTATGTGTGGAATTTTGACTTTGCTCCTTAAATATTCTGTAAATATGAACCCTTCCTGATGGGAACCACTGTGTCAGTCAGCTTTGTTAGTTATCAGAACACACCGACACCCCTCAGTTAGTTGCTTCTAGCTTTTTCCCTTTTTCCTAGCTGGCTAGAACTCATCAGAAGACCACATAACAAACAAAACCTGCTTGCAGTGTGTAATTATAATATTATACAAACATACTGTGTCTTCTTAAGTCTAAAAGGTAGAGGAAAGAAATCAGCTACTAGTTTGTTTCATCAGCTGTACTTATTTTCCAGAGTAACATAGGAAATTTATAGTTGATTAGCTTCTTAAAAAGCACGTACTTTCTCTCATATAGATGAGAAAATAAGTAGACAAGAAAAATCTAAGCAGTGTTAGTGACGATCCAGCGACAAGTGGGAGACATCCAGGGACAAACTCAGATTCTTGGAGAAAGTTGTGGTCTCTCTGAACTCTGTCCCCGATCTTGTAAGGGAACCAAAAGAATTTCAACACTACTTTTAAAGCAGCAAAAAAATTATAAGTGGGTTATTAACCTTTGTTTTAGCTTATTTTTGCAATTGATTTCTGCTTTTATGATTTTATAGTCATAAAAATGATAATTTGTCCAAAAATACTCACCTGACAAGAGATGGGAGCAGATCTAGGATTTGGGACTTTTGTCTTCCTTTTTTATGTTTTGACTCCCTTTTTTATGTGTCGCCCTTCTATTTTAAGTATGCACACTTCTGCAGTCATCCTTAGAGAAATCCCTGGTATTGAAGAATCACTCAGAGTTTGTAGACTCTTTGACTAAAGAAGATATTTTGAACTTTTGACTCTGAGGCCCATTTCATTTCCACCACAGCATACTTAGTGATTCACTAATAAATAAATCACATGTTATTCCTTATTCTCCAGTTATATCATTCATTTAAATATTTTAGTGTTAGTGTTATTTCAAACTTTTTCTCCAGGTTGTGATTAAAAAAAGACTAAGGAAATCAGATTTCAGTATGGAATAAATCTTGCTTTAGGAGGAAAAAAAATGAGATTCAACATTAAAAAATATTTCAATATTTTATGGACTGTCTGTAGTCACGTACAATTATATAAGAACTTTTTTATATAGTTCAGGAAACAAATCCTCACGCATGCACACGCACATCAACTTTGTTGAGATATAATTCACGTACTATACATTTCACTGCTTAAAGTATATAACTTAGTGGTTTTTAGTATATTCAGTTTTATAGCTATCACCACAATCAATTTCAGAGCTTAAATACCTACTTTTCAAAGTAGGGTATTTCAGGGACATTAGGCTGTTTTGAGTTTTTGGCTGTTATGAAGAGAGCTGCTTTAAAAAAATACAGGTAATTGCAACAAAATAACAGATCTTCAAATTAATGTCAGAATCATGTGTTTGAATACCTTTAATTAGATTGTAATTGCTTCTCAGCTATTTAGAGACATGAGTCATGTGCCAGTGTCCTGGCTGGGAAACTTACTATACGTAGTATCTTTTTTGTTTGTTGTTCTATTTCTCTCTCTTTCTCCATTCCTGTTTTTGCAAGTTTTTGATCAGTCAGTGAAGTGGATGATGTTTGCTTAAACCAATGAGTTTGATGTATTATTATAGGAGCTCTAAGCATATGGTTCTTAAATTCTTAAAGCACTATATACATATATATATTTTTTTAATTTTATTTATTTATTTATTTTTTTAATTATTTTTCCAGCCCTGTGTCTCAGCTCAGGTCCATGGATTTTATAGCTTGCTACCCTGAGCTGTTGGGTGCGGGGCAGGGGTCCCTAAATGTAGGTTTTATTTCTGTCCTAGCTTATCAAGTTTACAAAGTCTTCTTGGACAGAAGACTTTATGTAGCATTATTTATTGACAGTGGTTATTAATATCTGATGTATAGTAGAATCAAATTAGTATTTAAAATACTAATACCTTTGCTAACTTAGTTGGTAATTTAATTGGTACTTTAATCTGGGATGTGACTCTGGTGGCAGCAACTGACAAATTTAAGTTTCCTGCATGATTCTCATGGGTATCTAGAATTAAAAACTTGCTTTTGATACTTGCTGTCAGAATTTTAGTAATAACGACCTTATTTCTTTAAAACTAGTTTACCTTGTTTTTGTCTATCTGTCTGATACCACAAGAAAAAAGGCTATTAAATCAAAGCTAGATGAGAAAATGTGGGAAGGGAACCCAATTAAATCATTACTGAGTTCCTCTAAAGCTCATTTGCCATGTTATTCATATTTGCATCCTGGTTTCTTAGCAAATACTTACTCTGTAGAAGGTCTTACCCTCTTTTTCTTTTTGTCTCCCCCCGCCAACCATTTATTAAGTGCCTACTGTCTGTTCCAGCTCTGTTTTATACCCTGAGGACATAAATACAATTTGGAGTCCTTCTTACATTTGAGTTGGCAAAGATGCATAATAAATATTTGTCGAATTGAATAGAATCACAGCTGAGGCCTCTTGGCATGCTGCTGTGCCGTGCCTCAAATCCTTTGTAGAAATTATGCCTTTTTGATATCCAGGAACATTCCGAGCTTTGTCTGTCACTTCCTCAGTTGTCTGTCTCCTTCCTCTTTATATTCAGAGGCACCCCAAGTCTAGGCAGGCGTTAAGCCATCAGGACAAAGTTGGTTAGGGCAAGTAACTTGGCTTCTATATTCTCCATATATCACCAGCTCACCCAGACCCCATCAACAAGTGAGTGCTGGACGAGTTCACAGTCAAGCTAGGTGATGGAGACAGAGCACTGGTGGGTTGTAAGTCAGAAATGAGTGTCTCAGGAGGATTTTGCACCCAGCTGGTGTAAGGACAGCAGCAGGTCTTTGAACCCCGTGTTCTATTCAGCATTAAGGCAGTTTTCTTCTTAGGGACCAGGAATGCAGGAGACATGGTATAAGGAGACATCCTGCAGCAGTTTCTAAATTCTCACTGGGTCAAGCATCTCTCCTATGCTTCCTGCAGTCACTTGGATATTTTAGAGTTGCCTTTACTTTTTAGAAAAAAAGAGTGCTTAGAAGTAACAAAATGTTCATGTGCGTGCATAAGCACATGCATGCATATACTCACATTTAAAATTGATCAGTCGAAGGAGAACAATTTCATTTTGATTCTAATAAGTGATTTTTTTGAAAACTTGGTTATTTCCAGCTTTTCCAGCCTCTGCGAATAGAATATACCTTCTGAATAAGAGTGACTTAGTATGTATTGCTGGGATTAGTATCTAGCTGTGATACTTCTACTGGAGATAGATGTGGGGGAAGAAAGAGATCACAAAGTTTAATCATGCATTCTTTCTGGTTCAGCCTTTCATGTCACTACTGGCGTCATTCAAATTATTTATAGTCTATGTAAGTTTTATATGTATTAAAGTTCGTTAACGAGTCATAGCATGCTTATGTTTTTTAGGAGCATATTTTAAGGAAAGCATTATTTTATAAAGGAAGAATCAAGGTTCTTCCCTTCCTACAATTCTTATCCTTTTAATTTGAGCTGCTGGATTTGTTTATTTCATTTTTGCAACTAATTTATTCCCTGGACATGTGTACATGGGTGTGTGCCTTTTAAAGGATTTTATTTTGGGGGTGAACTAAAGTCTACCAAAAAAAGGTTTCTGCGTGGCCACCATTAGAACAAGGCTTCCTAATTTCAGTGCCATTAAGTAAGCAGCTGCTGCAGCTGAATTCAAAGGAACAAGCATAGTTATTGACTGTTTTCTTTAAAAACAGTTTGAACAAAGCGCTTCCTTAAGCAGCATTGAGCAGGATTTGGAACTTCCCATGCCTCAAAAAGTCTTAGAAAGATTTACGGAAGTGCAAAGGTCAACATTCTGTGTTTGATTCCTCTTTTCTGTCCCCAACCCATGGTTATTGACTCCTTTTTAAAAAATCCTTCTATTTTAAAATCATGATCCAAACCCCGGAACAATTAAAAAACAAAAAGAAATGACAGTTAAATATATGGTCCTATCAGCTACTCCTGGGTAACCCTTAGTTTCCTCAGAAGAGTGTGATAACACTTCTGGTTAATTTAGGAACAAGAACATTTCAAAAATTATAGTTTTCCTTGTAGTAATTGTGTGTGGTATTTACATATTATGTTTCATTTCTTGTAAAGGGAGTAATCTTTTACATAAACTTATGTTCTTATGTAAAGATCTGGAGGTTAGCAATAATCCATTTGTGCTCATTTTAAGTAATAATCTTGCTTTAATGATTTTCTGTCATGCCTTCATTATTTTTTCTTCTTACTGAGTATCATAGGCCAGGCACTCTGATAGGCATTCACAGGCACAAAAGAAAAGCATGATAGTATTTAAATAGTTGAATAATAAAGGTGGAATATAATTTGGAGATGAAGTAACAGATCTGCTTTCATCTGTTTTATTTCCAACAATTGGTGTTTCCAGGTAAAATTTCTTTTGTGGAGAGAACTTAGACTTTGCATTCCATGTTCTTGTAACCTAAGTTACTATGGTAGATTGTCCTATTGTACCAAGGAGAAGGAAAATTCGGGAGATCCTATTATTATTAGATTGCATTGGATTTTACTGCCTCTGTTGATAACATGAAGAATTGCTTGTTCTTTTCCATTGGCATCAACGTAAAATCATAGAAATCATCGGATAGGGCCAGGCTCGTGAACAATCAAGAAGAGTCTTATTTCTGATAACACCAAGATTTAGCTGCCCACTTAACATCCACACACATCTTCTCTAAGTGTTATTTGCCATCCATTAATTTTTTTTTTTTTTTTTTGACTCTGCAACTTAAGAACAATTTCAGAGAGTCAGGAATTAATTATGTAAGTTTACTGCTTGCCATATTAAAGTGATGTTTCCTTTTCTATATCTTATTTTTATTTCTCTTAGGTTTTAATGAGATATACCTGAGTGTTTTAAAAATATTTTTGTGAATGCTAAGACTATAGTAGAGAATTATCTTCTGTGATCTTTTGCTAGTGCCTTTTGAACCTGTTTCTTAAGTTTATTAATCAACTTGCCACTTATCTATACACAGAGAAACTGATTTTCTTTTCCTCATGAAATGCATTGTCATTTACTTGTCCAAAAGGGAAATGTTACAGGCCCGCACAGTCTCATAGCTGACTCGCAAGGGAAAGTTTTCAACCTCATTGCTTTTCTTATTCCTTCTCTCTCTGAACCATGCCATTCTCACGCTCACAGATTAATAACTGTGTCACCCAGACAGTAAGTCCCTTTAAATCAAGAGCGATCGCCACTCAGTTGTCCAGCCCAATTGTAGGTGTCCACTGCCTACTTCCAAGTCCTTCCCTCTTGCTCTGGGACAGGCATGTCTTTTACTCTATGGGTATCCCGATGGGAGTCCTCTTAGAAGCTGGTTTGCTTCCTGGCTTTTCTGGGGTCACTGCTGTCATGGTGGACCTCGTTTTCATCTCTACTGATTCTTCTTCAGCTTATGGAAATCTCTAAAGGCCTATCATTTAAAAAAAAAAAAAAAAGAAAAGTCTTCTCTGTTCCATTCTCTCGGCAATACCCCCTCTTTCTCTTTCAACTGAAGGAGAGCTTCTGAAAAGATCTTGCTGCTCCTTATGTTCCAGGTCATTCTCCAGTTCAGTGCTCTTGAGAATATGCCTCAGTTACCCAGCTCAGACTTCTTTTGATAACGGTCTTGCCACTGCTCAGCACGATGGCTTCACAGCCATCTTACATAAATGTGCTTGGTGCATTTGATATGGTTGATGATGTCTTAACTTTTCTTCTCTTGGTTCCCATATCATTCCCAAGCTCCTGTTTCTTTCTTAGTCTCCTGTTGTTTTTCTCCTTTCTTTCTTACTCCTAAAGTTGGTATTGGGAGGAGTTTTATCTTTTTCCCTCCTTTCTTTATTTGGCCACCATTAATGTGCTTATTTCTTTCTGCATCTCTGAATTCTACCCATATAGTAAGGCCTACTGATAGTATTCTTTTGCTTGCTAGATCTAGAGAGCTCCCTTCCTATTAAATGACTCCTTCTGGATATATGAGCAAGCTAAACATATCCACAACTGTGTCCTTGATCTGTTCCTTTACAATACCTTCATTAATAAATAATAGCATAATAGGAATAAATTAGGAGTTATAAAATAATAATAAATAATAAGATAAGGAAGTAGGAGTTTTATTAATGACTCTGACCCTCACCTACTAAGTCCCTAGACTTGGAAATCCCTCTCGATTCATTTTCTCTTACCTCTGATATCTCTTCACAGTCACCACATCAGGCAGAGGGTAGAAATACAATTTAGAGTCCTCACATTTGAGTTACCTCACTGTTGTTCTCTGAATTTATTTTTTAGTGGACCATTTCCATAATCATAGCTCATCTCTTTCATATCCTCCAGCACCTCCACTGACTTTCTAAACTGGGTGGGAAGATCTTACTTTAAATACCAGTGTGATTGTGTCATTTGCTCGTATTAATTTCTCATAGATTATGGTCTAAAAGTTCAATGACTTTGCCCCTGGTGATAAAGCTCTCACCCTTCCTTCCCACCCTCTCCACTGTTAGCAATCTGGGACTTTGTCCCTTGTGAAGGCCTGATTATGGCATGTGCCCTGTGAGACATGTCTTCCCACCAACATGTATCACCTGAACTCTTCATGCCTCTCACATGTCCACTCACCCTGCTGCTCTCCAGACCAAGTTTTTTCTTTTTGACACTTAGCATTTATGTACAGTGCTTACTAAGCTGGATAGCTATTATTAGCTTAGCCATCCAGTACATTACATTTGACTTCTTGGTGAGTCTAAAACCTTTTCCTTTGTATTCATCTTCCCTATCATAGCCCTTGGCACATAGTAGGCTACTAAGAAATACAGTGGAGAATTCTTAACAAAAGAAATAAAGACTCACAAGCTGGTCAGTTAAAAAACACTGAGAGAGGAGGAGCACTAAAATGAAGTATACACGTGTTAAATACTATATTCAAACATAAAACTTATAAATATGCATGTTTTGGTAAAACCTTGGCTCTAAGGTCAAGACTTTTTCTTCCAGTGGGTCCATCGATGGAATTCTATGTTCTTTTTTCCAAAACCATACCATAGTGGATTGTAGGTTCATTCTTTAAAGTGTATTAAAACCTTAAATGCTTTTGAAGATACGTATGATTATTTTTATCGCCGTTTGTTTATGATTTTTTTTCTTATCACCAGGCAATTACGAAGCTGATACATTATTCAAGAACCACGTAAAATTGTTTTTTCATTGATAACAGCACATTATTATAATGAAGTTTAACTGCCCAGCAGGTTTAGCATCAGAACCGCTCACAACAGGGTTGGCTCAGCTGATGGTAACAGTAACTGCTCAGGAAAGAACTTCCTGACTCCAGCTTCATCAGTCAGCATGATTTACAAAGGGCATGGAGATCATTGGTTAATCTGGACAGCTGGTTAAGTGGAAGTTGGTTAAAAGCATCCTACCATGTTTGTTAGATTGATACTTAAACTGTGGTTATCTCTGTTAGTTGGCATTTTGTAACTAGAAGCACTTACTGCAAACTTGTCTGCTTTCCTGTGCATTCTGTCCTCCACATCATTTATAAACATGCTAAATACGACCACTTTGAGCACCTGTCTCTGCGAAGTCCTCATGCTTATATGTCCGTTTCTCTGTGATTTGTCTACCGCTTTAGCCATGACAAAATGTAGTTTTTTAAAACTGCTCTTTGGTTTGTGTGTTTCACTCTGTTGATTACTATTAAGTAGAGTGAATACTCAGCTATATGATACCATTAATTTCTATTTGTTTTTTGTCCCTCAGTGTTGTTTTTTTCTGATATTTGGAAGATCTTAACTGAAAAATTGTCTGGTTGGGCACCCGGTAGCAAATGCAGTCTTCATTCTAAGTTGCTGATTATAATTTGAACTTTATTTTTGAACCAGCAACTTACAAGTTCCATCTTGAGTCTAATTCTGTGATAACGACAATCAGATTTTTGTTACATTTAGTATAATAATTAGGTTTATCGCTGTGTCGTTTAGTTACTGCAGCCTGTTTCAACAGATAAGTTGGTATTTGTAAAATTCTTAATGCTTTTCCTAATAAAGACTAAGCAAACAATTTTCAAATTTCTCTTTTTGTTTCTCTGCCTTCTCTTCAGTGATTGCTTTGCAGAGAATCTTACTTTATTCCAGAGATTTTATTTTCTTAAGCAACATGTTTTATTGGCTTTGGAGCACTTTGCACATTACTCTGAAATACTTTCTTGGCAGGCCTAATTGTTAGTCTGTGCTTGACCTGCTAATCTTTTGAGAGTTTCCCTATTTTCCTTGATAGGGCTCTCATTCCAGGTTTGGAAAACATTTATGTCCCCTGCTATCCTGTCCCTACCCCCTATGCCTCTACCCAAGACCTGATCATTTTGAACCTTGGCATGTGTTTATCTTTGGCTATAAAAAAGTTCTTTAAAATCGTCTTTCAAGAACCTATGGTTTATTTTCTTAAAGCTGTGTGTTTCCTTTTTAGGACTAATGCCCCATTTTAAAGAGTTGACTGGTGACCTATTATTGTGTCTTCCAAGGCTGGAGTGATGAGAGATGGGACTATTTGGCTTTGTAGGACTCTCTTCCAGTGGGCAGCTATCTCTGATTTCTCAGTGTGAGGTGAAGCACTTCTGCTTGACACGGAGGCGTTTATACTTATATGACCATTATTCTTGATGTTTTCTTTTCATTCCCTCAATGAAAATGATGAGGCTATTATCTAAAATAATCATAAACGCGGTAACTTCATAGTTTGACAATACAGGCTCTTTCAGTATAATGTATGAGTTGGTAATGGCTGTATTTCATAATAAAGGGAAATTATTTACAGATAAAGAAAAGCCTCCTAGACGATTAGAGTCAGCAGCTTAAGAAAACAAGTGTTCAAAGTAGTCGCCATCTGCTTCAGTATACTTTTTGAGCATGACATAGTACAGTGACTCCCACACGCCCCTGCCCCCACGAGCATCTCCCATTTCCTCGTCATAGTCTCATCTCTTCTGTTCTGTCTCTAGGTCCTCAGGCCTTCCTATACTGTGGGTATGGGTAGAATAAATCTTGAGTAACAACTCCTTTCTAGTTATGATCTCTCTGCTACTGCAGGACTTCTAGACCCTTTAAAATCGCTCCTAATCCTCTTAGATTTGGGTCCCCAGGGGGCATTTTATATGTACCTCTGAATTATTCCAGTAGCTAGTTGCCATGAAGGGTCTTCATTTTAATCTCTTGCCTGTTCATATTCCTTTTTCATTAACACCCTAAAAGGACCACCTCATCATTACCCATTCTAGCACCTTTAAGAATCCTAACTTTGTATATCTAGAAAAATCATTCAGAGCTCTTTATATTGTCAGCCCTTAGCAGAAGGGACACTGTCCCTTGAGGTCACATTCTGTAGCTGGGGGCCTAAGCTCTGTTGCTTGTGCACTTTTCCACATCATCTTAAAGTGCTTTATAGAAACTGGCAATTTGTCCTCAATTAAGGATACATAATACTGTTCTCTGTCCTTGGTTCTGTGCCTACCCACTCCCATACCCCATATTATGGAAAATAGTACAAAACAAACAATATTAATACCCTCCTCCATGAACTAAGAAACAGAATTCTCATGTAAATAGATTCTGTTGACTCTACAGGACACCTGGAGACACCTGTATATGTCTCATTTCCTTTCAAGTCCTCAGGGCCTCCTATAGAGGTCAGTGAGGGTCCAGATAAATATTACATCATGTAAGTTGTAATAACTTTAAAATAATCACTTGACTGTCTTTCGCATTTTAATTTATCACATTGAAAAATGCGTGCTTAAATATGAACATGGTTTTCTATTATACATTTTGGTGTGTCTGTATATATGTCAGTATGTAAGTATGTGAATGTCAGTCAGATAGACAGCAGTATAAAGTGTGCTTGTATGTATGCATATGTGGATGACTCAATGCAGCATGATAAATGAGTAAATTGTGTCTAGGGATACAATGATGTGCACGTGTGTGTATATGTGTTTGATATGCTTATGATGCCTGTATGTATAAGTATGTGTGAATCAGAATAGTTTAATATATATGTATGTGTATGGATCCAATGGTAGTGTAATCTGTTTGCATACTTGCATGTGAATCAGAACCAGAATATAGTGTGATGGATGTGTGTGTGTGTGTGTGTGTGTGTGTGTGTGTGTGTGTGTGTGTGTGTATTGACAGAGAAAGGAGGTTGGGTGGGAAATCAGACTCGGAGTAGTATACTTGGAAAAATAATACACAATAAATAAATAAAGAATAAATAAAACTTATGTTGATTCAAAAATGGAAACACCTATGTAACTTTGAACAAATTGTATAAACTTTCTAGGCACAGTTAGTAACGTGAGATTTTTATTAGTTCTAACTAAGATCCTTTATGGTTTTAGAATTTGATGTTTAATGCAGTCAATTTTATAAACGACTTAGCTTATTCAGTCACTCTATGATTATTATAAATAGCTGCAATGACATTTATAACTGATTTTTCAACATTCAGAATTTCCATTGTATCTTTGTTAGCCTCTGTAGGAGAGAGACATGATAACTCCAATTTTGTGTTTATTTCTCTTAACTGTGCCCAAAATAACCCTGCTTTCATAATTATGGGAATCTAATGCTGTCTTGGATATACTACCAAGCAAAATTTTCAAAATTGCTGGATTAGCATAAAGAAAATATTACAGCCATCTGTCTCATCTCATTAAGGCTTTGTGGCTATATGATACTTAACTGAAAAGGAGTAAAATTCTTGGAAGTCTACACATAGTACTTGCCACATGCTATGTACTACTCAGCAAATATTTATGTAATGAACGAGTCATTGTATGATAAAATAGATTTTTAAAATTTGTGTCCTGCATGAGCCATGTGTTCTCTGAAGAGTCCTTGGTGCTTTGGGTGATAGTGATGGAGAAAGGTGATTTCCCATCATCGTGATTGCAAGATGGCGGTGCAATTTAGCTGCTGTTTGCAACTGATCATTGGAAGAATTGAGGGGTGGTGGAGATCGACTGTTAGTGCTTTCTCTCTTTTGGGAACAGTGATTGAACCCCTTTTAGAGAAACCATCTTAAACCAGTGAACCAAATTATTTCATTAGCTCTGTGTCCATAGAATCATATGGGAGCTTTTTCTCTGAGCATAAATCTTGTGTCCATAGGGCACTGAAGCAGTTAATCTAAATGCTCTCTTTTGGATTCAAAGTGCACTGAGGACATAGCACTGAGTTATGGTACCAGAGCATCAGAAAGGTCTACTTTTCTCCTTGAATATTCTTTTAGCATGTGGTAACTAAAAGGAAGTGAAAAACTCTATAAGGGCAATTACAGACATTAAAAGAAAAACCGGTAATCTAATACAGAAAAGTATGTTATGCTTTTTTTTTTTTTAATTTCAGAATCCATTTGTGCATTAATCACTAAAGCTTGCTCTGATGGCAAAAAAATGTTTTTTAAAGGCCCTCCATCATCTTAGATTTAGTGTATTGATAAGTAGTGGTAAAGCAGTAATTAAGTCTTACCTTGATACCTTCTTTCTTGTGGAAATGGAGTAATCATGAGAAATACACTTTCAACATTTTTCTGATCATAGTTATCACACATATTCTTAAGTAAGATACCAAGTCTTAAAAATCAGTGAATTAAGAATGTTCTGTAGTATTGGTTTATCTAGCAGTTTCCATGCCCTTGATGTTGGGCAAAAAAAATACAGACTGGACGTTTGGTGTTTAGCTTGAGGTTAGCTCTTTAGTTTCATCTAATTTTGAAATTTTGGCATTATGTGTATGCTGAATCTAACCTCAGAAAGGAGGCTTCTTCCAGAGTCAAAATGAAACTAAATATTCATATTAGGGGGTGGTGGGGATAGCAAAAATGTCTTCCCCTCAGGAGCAGACTGCATGAGAAATTCTGCCAACTGGCCTGTTTGTGAGAACTAGTGAAGTCATCAGACCTGAGCTATTTTAATACACTGACACAGGGCTCCAAGGCAGCTGGTGCCACACAGAGGACGCTTCAAGAGAGAGTTTCTCAGAAGCAGAAAATTTCCCTGCTGACTGACAGCATCACCATTTCACACGGCTGGACTCTGACATCTCAGGATGCATGAGGGTTTGTGTAATGGCCCAGACAGAAGGGGTGAAAGGGATTTCTAGTGTTTACAGGTTAGCCAAAGTGGTGCCTTGATGTCAAGATGCCAAGTCTATCCCACAGAATAGATCGAGAGGGTAAGGGAAATGGTGATGGTGAAAAGCTGGAGAGGAAACCTTTTGTTTATAGAGCAAGATGGATTGTTTTCCTTTTTTCTTTTTTTTATGCTCAGAAAGGTCAGAATCCAAAAGACTACCCTTTTGCTGACACAATCTCGCAGGAGATTATCAGCCAAGTAAAGGAAGTGGTACTGGTACATACATCATATATGATTTATCAGCACATTGAAAACAAATTGAATACCAGACTGGACAGTGAGTTTCCTCAGCACAGCCCCAAATTGGGAGAAAATGCTATTAAACTATATTTTTTCAACCGTGAAGAAAAGATCTATTTCTTGTAAAAAAAATTTTTTTTTGGTGACCTGAAATGCACTTTAATTCTCAGATTATGAACTCTGTCTTGTAAGTTTTGATACTACTTACTGCTCCTTCAGAAAAGCATACATGAACATTTGATTAGAAAATCACCTACCGGATGCTGTTTTAACCACTTCTGAAACTATCTAAAAGTTCACGTAGATGTTCATTCCCTCAGAGACTTACAAGAAGTCCAGACACAGCAACCAAATGGAGGTACATTTAGAGATAAGGAGATGCTACGTTGTGAGGTAAGAAATGAATTCTTTTTCAGCTCCACTGATGCCACTATCTTAAATGTGAGAACAAGCAGTGTTCTCTGAGAAGTACTTTCCTACAATAGTGATTCAAAACAGCACTCTTGAGCATGAGTGCACTCAGGGGTCATGACTAGGAAAGCTGCCATGATTCAACCCTGGTTGAGCAATGGGAAGACAGACAGGAAGCTGCCTTGTTTATTAGAAGTAAGGTAACCACAGTGTCAGAAAACTGTGAGGAAGACTCTGCTGGGACTTTCGTTTTGAATCGCCAGCCCTAGTGCAAAAGCAAAAAGCAACAAAACCCCCAAACCAAAATATTTGGTAGAGGAGTTTCTATAGTGCTAAAACTTACTGAGCTCTGGTTTGCTGCTGAAAATTTTGAGTTAAAAAGGCGTGACCCTTAAACAGGTCAGGTGAAAGTTTAATAAGGCTCTCACATAAAGTCAAGGTAGGAATGTATGCCTGAGCTTGATTTCTAGAGAACTATGAATTTGAAGCCATATAACCTTTATTTAGCTGACTGTATCCTTCAATCTACTCCAAAAGACAGTTATTTGGAAATTTCCACTACGTTTCAGCAAGAAAAAGTTCTCAGTAGCCCTGGGATTACTGAGAAGGTCGGGAGAGGGTTTGCAGAGTACTTTTCTATTATGCAATAACATTTGGGGCATCTTGGGGAACATTTTCAATTATAGATGAAGAAACTGCCCAGAAGTCCTTTTATTTTTCCCCTTCCTGGAAATCTAACAAAGTAGACAATATGGAAATCAGTTGAGTGAATCTAAAAGAGTTACTCTAGGTTCAGTATTGACTTGCCATTTTGGGGGAAATTAAGAAAAACTGAAATTTGCTTGTATTAAAGCTGTACTGGATATAATTTATTCTTTCTCTGATACTTCAAAGCTACTTAATTGGGGTAGTTTTTGAAAACCCTGCTGGAAATCTAACTCCCTCCTTATTGCTGTGGGACTGCGGGCAAGTTACTTAATGTATTTCAGCCTCAATTTCCACATGTGTAAGATGAACTCATCTAAAAGGATTGTGTCGATATACTGAAAAAATAGATCTGAAGTGCCTCGTGTGATGTCTGGTATATAGAAAGAGCAAAATAATTCTGGACTTTTGTGCTGACTAATAATAATGTTATTTAGTTGTGCAGTATCTCAAGACCCTTGTTTGAAATTTCCATTTTCATTTATGGTGGATTATTGGATCACATTGATAACCCAGGGACCAAGGTCTAGATTTCTTGTACATGGGAAAATAATTTCCCTCCTGGTGGGCTGATATCAATGCTTTGTCAGTAATAAAGTTCAAGAAGTTACAACCTGTGATCAGAGGTCAGTGAACATTTCAGAGAGTAGAATAGGAGTAAAAATCCCATATTCACACTATCAGGTTTCCATTCATGATCATTTTATACATTAAACTCTCTTTCCTTCTATTTCTTACTTTTTTTACTGAATATGGGTATGCATTTTATATTACTTTTGCACAATTAATAAATGATGATAGGAGATGTGTTTGTATGTTCCTGTTTTATAGAAGAGGAAATAAACTGAGAAACTTCAAAAATTATATAGTTAAAAAAGCAGTTGAAACAGCTATTTCAGGTTTTTCTCTTTCCCTATCTTTATCTATTCTTCTGAATCTTCTGCTCACTTTACTTTTTTTTTTTTTTAAAGTACGGGTACAGGTAGAAATGAAGGTGAACAGGCAGGCAGGCAGGCAGGAGGAAGAAACACTTTTAGTTAATTTAATAGTTGATCTTTGTTGTTTCCTCAGCCCTGGGACACAAACAGGTCCTTGGGATGTATGCTGACTGTGCCCAGCTGGAGGAAGCAGACCAAACCACTACTCCACCTGGGAATGTCTCAGTATATTATAGTGTTCATCTCCCTATTCACCCCTCATCTTTCTTGTCTCTTTGCATGTTGCCATTCCACTGTTACATTTTCCTCATTTCTATATGTAACAAAGATAAATTGAAAAGGTTGTCGTCTCTAAAAGATTTCAAATTTTTAAAACACTTATTGATGTAACCTCATTATAACAGTCTAGTAGGTGTGCGACATCCTAAATCAGCATCCGAATATAACACATTAACTTCACCACCAACAGTTCACTTCTATCCTTGTGCCAATTTTAAAAGCAGAAAACATGTTTTCTTTTCTTTTTTTCTTTTTTAAAGGAAGCGGGTGGGCAGTCAGGAATGAAGGTGAGTAGGCAGACAGGAGGAGAGAGGAGAAGCACTTTATCTGTATTTAGTTGTACATCTTGGTTGATCTCCCTGGCCCCAGGATATGCAAACCTCTTTCCTTGGAATGTATGTGGACTGCGCTCTTGACTGGGTGTTGCAGACCTAATTGTTACTCCATCAGGACTCACCTGTTTTCCTTTAAGTGTTGAATTAGGCACATCCTAATGGTCTCACAGATCACGCTGCTGGACATGGTCCATAGTCATCCCAAGAACCCAGGTTTGAGAGGGTGGGTGTGGGTGACAATCAAGAGGAACAACTAGATAAATAAATGTTTACCACTCCCCCCCACCCCACCCCCCAAAAAAAGTGTTGAGTTAAGTTGCAATTTGTGGCCCGTTATTCATCTAATCTTCCCTGGAAGTCCATGCATTGAGATAGGAAAAATAATTTGTTACTGTCATTTGGGAGATGGTGGCGACTCACTGATAAACATCTGGAATAGTCTTTTTCATTTATAGGCACTTTAAAGGCATTGCCGTAGCCACCGTTTCAGTCTCTCTAAGATTGTTTTTTCAAAGAACCCAACCTGCTGTAAAACCTGTTCTTTGTGAGTGCAGGGATGGTAGTTAGACCCTTTTCAAAAGAAATGGGAGGAGGCCAGGGTTTGCTCCTGGTCTGGGGATGGGCTGGAGGTTGTGGCCAGTCAACCCCAAGCCCTGCCTCTACCCACCATTTTGATCTAGTTGTTCCTGTTGTACTTTTTTGCCTGTTACTGGACCTCATGGGCCCAATCTCAGTGAGCATCAGCCAAAAGACAAAGACCAAGATTCGTTAAACAAGGAAACGTCTTCAAACAAGCTTATAACTTGCAACAAGGAGACAGGGAGATGGCTCTCAGAGCACTACCTCCCCAAATAGTCTGCTTATGGAGGCTTCTAGTGCTCAGACGGGTCAGGAAGAAGTGAGTGCTGATTGGTCTCTGGCCTAGGGTGGGTCATGAGGAAGTGAATGCTGATTGGTCTCAAGTGAGGGGTGGGCCTGCTGAGAAAAAAGGAAAAAGGAAAATGAAATTGTGCCCTTTGCCACAAACTGGATGGAACTGGAGATGTTCCTGTTGAATGAAGTAAGTCAGAAAGAAAAAAAGAAATACAGTGTGGTTTCACTCATATGTGGAGTAAAATAAAATGAGACAAATGAACATACATATTCCAACAAAAATAACAAGACTCAGGACTGGTTATTTGGAGGAAGGGGGCTGAGGGGAAAAGGTGGCGATAAGGGACACTGGAACTCTGGTTGTGGGTGTGGTGTGAAAGATAGATTAGATGCAATTTCAGTATCCTAAATGGATATTAGCGTTGTGAACTAAACAAATAGTAAATATTGCTATTAAGGAAGAAGAAAAAAAGTGCTTTGCAAGGGGGGAGTTAGTATTTCTCAAATTTCTGTTGTGAACTACTAACAAATGCAACTCTCTTTCTCTCTCCCCCCCACCCCCCATTTTTTAAAAAATTACAAAGGCCTTGGAGAGTTAGCTTTATGAAGAAAAAGGGAAAGAGAAAAGTTAGAAGTTCAGAAAGAAGAAAACTTGAAAGTAAATGCTTAGATTGTGTTTTAAAAATCTCCTCGACACAATCCAACAGCTAGTGTCCAGCAGCCCCTCACATAGTCCCTGGCCATTTCTCTCTCATAAATGGGTCTCTGCAACTTCAGCAGATATTCTGATCTCTCAGGCTACACAGAGCACTGTACCTTCCTCTGCCCATACCCTTTTCTCTTCTAACAACTCATTAATATTCTCTATCTCCAGGTCTTCTCCTTTCCCCTCTTTACTGGCCCCACCTTGGAGGGAGATGTATGCAGAATTCTTTTTCCACTCAGAAAAACTGCTCCTCCCTTCCCTCCCAAAGAAGGCAGCCAATGACTTCTAAATATTTTTCCAGTCCTCTTTTACATGTAGAATTAAAGCCAAAAGAAATTATGGTAATTTTGGCTTTCTGATTTGAGTTGGTTTTAGATGAGTTGGAGCATACTGTAACTTTGAAATAACATATCTTTTAGTTTGACAATAGAGTCGGGTAACACAATTTTCATTTTCACAGATGACTTTTCTGAGCCTGTTTGTAGACCATAGTGTGGCAAACACTTGAATAAGTTTCACTTCTCTGTGTAGGAAGCTCTTCATGTTAAAAAGGATTCTTAGACACTCAAAGGGACATGCTGCATAATTTTACACCTAGTGCCATGTAAGTTGGATTTCTTATTCCTCACACACCATATGCAGTGTTATTAATCTTTACTGTAAGTAGAATGACAAGTGAGCAATAAAAGCAGGCCTTAAAAAACCACCCACAAACATCCAGGGGGAACAAGTCCCCGAGCAGATGCTTCAGAAAGAAGTGACAGTCAGTGAAATTCGGGTTACGTGTCTGTTGCATAACTGATGTGCTGCTTGTGTGCTCAATTTGGTCCTGGGTTTTCACTTCAGATCACGGTGGGGGCTCCATTCTTGCTCCAAGTCTCCCTCCACTCTTTCTCTTCCCTCCGTCCCTGCACCTCCTATGCCTCTTAAAAATCCTATTAGAACGTCATCTCTGTTTGAGAGCTCCTCCTTTCCACTCAGGCAGATGTCATATTTGTGTATGACTGTGGTCTCAAGCATGTCCATCCTCCCTCCATTGGGTGGGGAATGGCCTTCAAAAGTGGTTGGCTGGCACTGCTCACACTTGATGCTGCCTGTCCCTGTTCTCTGCCTTTTGTCATCGCTCCTGCCCCCTGCCTGTCTGTTGTTGCTCATGGGTTATTTCTGATCATTAGCCGTGCTTGCTTTTTTCACCTGCACCTCAGACTCAACTTGTGCCTTTACAGGCATCCATTTATCCTGGCCTTAGGCTTCCTGCCTTAGAGCCATTGCTTACTGGCTGCCTGCTGCCTGGAACAACTGTGTTTAGGCGAAACTGATGCTGTTGTTTTTCTTCTGGCTGTCACCATTGCTCATCCATACCGACCTATGTTAAATTCGAAATCTTCTGGCTAACATCTTGACTCTTTCCTGGGCTCCAAAGTGAGCTCTGCTGTGGAGAAGATACGACCAGAGGAGAGGCTGAAGGGTCTCGTAATATTACTATGGAAATTAGGTTACAAGGCATTGATTGTGCCTACAATTTGTTTCCCTACTCTGAAGAGGAATATCATATGTGTGCAGTGATAACAGAAACCACACCTACTGGGATGAGCCTTGTTGCTTTCTGTGGCTTCTTGTAAAGCACCAAGACAATGCAATTTACAGGTATCTCAGATACTTTGATCGCAAAGTAAATGCCTTGCATTGATTTGTCATTGTGGCCCATCAGCAGCAAGCACCATTTTTTTTCTTTTAATAAATTGCTCTGCAGCCAGGGTTTTGCTTTTTAAAGACATTTAAGTCTTGGAATCGATGTGAGAAATGGAAGTCTAAATTTCCAACTTACTTGATGCTAAGAATATAAGGCATTTTGGAGACAGAGTAAAGCAGAATTTGATTTCCTAAGAAAGACCATTTTCTTTCGGTGGTTTTTCTTCATGTGACTTCTTTTGATGCTTTAAAAATATGTAGTAATGTTGTGATGGTTGGTGTCTAGGGACTGTTGTACATTCCTCTAGTTCTTCTTGAGAAAAACATTGAACTTCCCTTTGACCTTATTTTCCTGTTAATGTTAATTATTATAGTTCTTTACTTTGTTCATGAGGATATTCTAATATTTTACTATGATGTTTTGGAATGAGTGTCATGTGTAAATGCAAAATTCAAAATAATAATGCAACTTTCATTATTTTTTTCAAGATCCTATCTTTCCTAGCTAATTTTTAAGTTAGGATAGATGTCTATTGAAACTGATTAAGCTTATGAGCTTAAATGGGGAATAAATCATTCATCCAGAATGCAAAGTACACTGTCCAGTGAGTGAAAGACCCTGATGCTGATGCAGTCAGTAACATATGTAGGCACTCTGAGGTATTAGAAGCACTGAAAATGCCTTGCGGAGGGAGGTAGTGCTGCTCTGGGAATAATGCCCTGGCCTACGTACCTGGCCTCTGATCTTGAAGATCTCTCATGAGCCGTGTGCTCCCGGCTAAGTCCTGAGTTGTTTTCTCACTTGTTAAATGAGTAATTTAAACTTGCTAATATCCAAAGTTCCCTTGTATTCCGTCATTTTAAGACTAAGTATCCACTCCCCTGTGCTTTCTTGCCAGCCTCTCCTCTTAGTCTCAGGTCTTGGATTTGGCCCACTTTGTGAGCTGACTCCCTGTGGCGAATTCAGGGCTGTTGAAAGACTTCAGCTCCAACCACAGGACCTTTAATGGTTTTTTATTTTTATATTTTCCTGATTCTGTATCATGTTTAACTTATTTTTGGCCAAAGGTCTCGATGTTTAAATGACCACTCTCAGTCAGTTGCTTTAGTTTCTCTTTATGAATTGTCCCTGCTGTTCTGACTAGCTTGGTGGTTAACTTGCTTTGGAGTTAGGGGTGGACTTTGTATGTTTTGTTTTTCGTCTTTTTGGTCTAGGATTATTGGTACAGTGAGCAGTATGAAATAACTGTAGGAGATACTTGGGAGTGTTTTCAAATCGAACATACCCTAATGTTTATTAATAATAATTCAAAATTATTACTCAAATTAGTTTCATAGCTCATAACTAACAAATAAGCCTGTAAATGCTCATAGCGATTCTCCGTACTCACTTGTCACACACAGTGAATTTATCTCCAGTTTTTCACTGAGTGACTCTCTAGGTCCTCTGAGAGTACCTTTCATTGTGACCATGGGTCCCAGTGTGACCAAAATGAGGACATACTAAAAGGTTTTCTGCTTTTCCTTCATCTCATCTTCCTTCTCAGTAATGTTCTGATACAATTTCAAGCAATATTTTTTTTGAGTACTTTTTCTAGTCCAGAGAGATTCATGAAATAACTTAAACTTGCAGTCATTCATTCTGCAGTCATTGAATGTTCTCCATGTGTGGAGCCCAGCACCCAGGTATGTAAACACCATCCTTATAAAGCATAGTCTGTCGAATGGTTACAGTGGCCGCCGGGATTGCTTGCTTTCCATTCTGCTCCACGGCCTCCTTTACAGCTGACAGGGCAGGCTTTTAACTTGTCTGTAGTTTGCTTCCTTCTCTGTGAAATTAGGATGCAAACCCTAGTTTCCGGGATTGTTGAGAGATGTAATGAACTAAATGGGAAGGATTAGTAAGTACAGTGCCTGACAAATGATATTCCTTGTTGTCATTATTACTGTTGTTAGCTGTGGGGAAGGTATTCGCTGTGGTAGCTGGTATTTCTTTCTTCCATGATATTTGCATTTTCATGGATGTTGAGAGCTCTTTTACAAGGACTGTGTATTAAGATTAAGGTCTGTTTAGAATGTCAGTTTTTTTAATGCCATAAAAGGCTAATGAATTTTTTCTCTATAAATAAAAAATATTGGCTACATGGCTTATATAATATATCCTTTGATATTTAATCCACCTTTAGTTATTTTTTCCATTTATCATAGTAAGTGTCTGAGATGCTCATTAGGAGCATATGGCCATAACAAAAGTCTGGTTCAGTGTTCTGTTCGATGCATGCAATGGCTTTCTCCTGTTGGGTGTAAGTTTGCAGTTAAATGCTTTCTTCATGGTGGCTGGTGTATATCGTGTTGACGCAGCCACAGCAAAAGTTTTAGAGAGAAAGTCAGACTATTGATGAGGAAAGGTCCAGCAGTTGAGGGGTGGAGTACTTTGGAGGTTTCTGAGGCAGAAAGGAGCACATTATATTCAAGAGACAGAAAGTCAGTCACCCTCCAACTTTGCATCTCAGCTGTGGAAGTGAGTGAGGGGCAAACACGAGGATAGAACCTTTTGAAGGAGCCATTACGTTTGATTCTGCAGATTCTTTACTCAGGGAGGTGGTGCCTAAGTGGCATTGACTTTAAAGTTTAGGAAATGGCACACAATAGTTAAGAACTGGGAATTAACCTAAGTGCCCACCATCAGATGAATGGATAAAGATGTGATCCATATACACAATGGAATACTACACAGCCCTTAGAAGAGATGAAACCCTGTCATTTGAATCACCATACATGGGTCTGTTGGGGGAGGATTATGCTAAGTGAAATAAGTCAAAAGAAGAAAGATAGATACCAGATGACCCCACTCATAGGTAGAATTTGAATAGACGAATAAAATGAACAGATGAAACAAAACCAATCCTTGGACACTTGTAATAGAACTGAGGTTACCAATGGGGAATGCGGGAGGGAGCAAGTGGTGATGGGACCACTAGACAATGGTGAAGAACACTTGGGGATTTGGTGGAGTGCATGATGTGTTGATGTGTATCTAAGGAATGGGAATCCTTTACCCAGAACATTATTTTAATGTGTAGAATAATTACTACAACTGAAAAAATGATTAAAACAAAAAACTTAAGGGAATTGCAAAAGAAACCTGCTTCTTTCTTTGAATCATTTGTGGCCAAGAGCGTGGGGTGTGATGTTGGGCAGGGTAGTTAATCTGCTTCCTTGGTGAGTCACTTGATCCTCAGCTTTGTTAAATGGACTCATTGTTACTGCCTTTGCTTGGAGTTTTAGAACAACTATTTTCAATAGAAATAGTATTCTCAAGAAGACTGTTCACATTCTTTTAAAGCTTTAAAACCAGCAATAAGCTTATAGCAATTAATTAGAGAATATAACTCTTGGAATTATCTAACAGGTAGCAGGGAGGCAAACCCCGAGTGTGCCAAACTGGCACTCCAGTCCTAAGAGACCTAAACCATGTGCATGATGCTTCTGATGGCAATAAGATCACTGTACATGTACACTGTACACTGTAGCTTATTTTCCAGTTTCTGTGGTTTAAAACGGCCTGCCATTTTAATAATCTAGTGTATTCCTCATAGTCCATTCAAGAAGTTACTATAGCCTCTTTTTTTTAAGTGGTTGATTTTTATAAAATATATAAGGAAACCAAGGCATAGGAAGATACAGTGATTTAATTTTGATGTTAGCTATCAGAACTGGAGATCATGTTCCTTTGGAGTTTTGAAGGTATTTCTCAGCTGTAGCTCCTTTAGGGTGCATTATGATTCTCGACATTTTTAATCCTCTTTTCTCCCTATCTTAGGTTTTGTTTGCTCCAAAGTATACTGGATTTCTCAATGATGTTCCTTTGTGTGGTCTGTTTTGAAGGTTTTCAGGGTACTCAGCTGTTCTTATCCTGCTGTAAACTTACATCTTTGTTTTCTGAGAACCTTTATTTTCTCCAAACACAGAACTCTCTTGTTATCCAAATTAATTTCATTTACGAACAAGAGAACAAGCGATGGGAATGTGTCAGAGGATTCAGGGCTACTGTGTCTCCAAAGAGGAATTCCTTTTCTTTTTTCTTTATTTCCTAAAATTTATCTTTATCATCTTCCAGTTCTTGAGTTCAGGGAGAGAGTTTGGGGAGCAAAGGGAGCAGTTGTTTGCTTTATGTTGCCCTCATCACTGCTGTCTCTGTTTTCTCTTTAACTCCCAAGAGCCAGTGTGATATGGGCCAGAATTCTAATCATTTTATTATTTCACTCCAGTTTTTTAATCTCTTTTACTTTCTGAATGATCATGTTACCACCATCTTATATATTTCATTTTTTAAATTGCTTTTATTTTGGCACATTAAAATAAGCTCACATGTATAGGTTCCCCATTTCTCATATACATGTCAGTGCACTCTGCCCTCCACCAAATCAGCACGTGCTCTTCATCATTGTCCAGTGGGCCCTGCCACCTTCCCCACACCCCGCTTCTGTCCCATACCCCACTGGTAACCTCAGTTCTCTTGCAAGTGTCCGTATTTCATTTTTGACCATCCTGTTTTAATTTCTAAAGTTTTGTTGTTTGTACAATAATCCTTTTAAAGTGATGACCTCTATTTATTATTTTTTTTAATATATTAATCTCTAGTGTCAGGTTGGAAAACTAAACAGCTTTCTCTGGGAGTGTTAAGCTGGTCTGTGGCTTCTTACAAAGTCATCTGACCGAACTACTCTTTGTTGACCTCCTAATGGCAGGAAATAACCTTAGGCCCGATTTTAGGACTAATGAAGTTTTCCATAGAAAGACCATCCGGACGGTTTGCAACCTGAATGGGAAGAAGCTAGACATCTCACTCTCAGCTCCCTCCTTCCCTTCCTCCGTTTTCAGCATGAATCTCTCAGCTGCAGGGTGGCCCTCCTCTCACAATAGAGGCTCCTGTTGTACTCTATTCAGAGAAAAACTTGCTGATCTTCTAGAGCTGGGTGGGGGAACTGCTGAGTTCCTTAAGGTAAGTTTCTTAAGATAAGGTATCTGAGATCTAATTTTTAGAGGTGTTGTCAACCAGTCTCCCTTGTTTTAGCTAAATTTTACCCCCATTTCTAAAGTATTATGGAAGGGGGCCATTTTCCAGATTCTGTTTTGTTGGGTAAGTTACATTGCTTCTCAGTTTTTCCTTACATTGGCTTAGCCTCTAGGGTCTGTTTAAATCATTGCTTTTCATGCATCTGCTTTTCGTGTTCCTTTTTCTTTTTTTCTGTTACTAACTCATCTCACATTCTCTCCCTAAGGAAAAAAATGATTCCCTGTCACTTTATTTGAATTGGAGAAATAGTGAAAGTCACAATGGATGATCAGTCTGCTCTCTTTACCCAGAATCATTGTTGTCGACCATTTGAGTTTCCCTTTCTCTCAGCCATTTATCTGAATGTTTTACTAGGTTTTTCTGTTGAGTTTCTTATATTTTTCTTAGTAAAATTTCCTTACTCTGTATGTTAATTTCTTACTGAACTTATTTCCTTATGTTAACAATTTCAGGCCACATAATAAAACTATACTCTCTAAGTTTTAATGTTCTGCAGTGTGAAATTAGATGTCAGTATGACTAGAATCTAATGGAAGTTAGTCCCAAAACATAAGTACTATAATGATGTAAATGTCTTAAAGCTTCTCTCTCCTCCTCTCTAAATGCAGTCATTGAAAGAACACCTGTTATATAGCATATTATTTATACTTATTGTCTAGGTTGGAAATTATATTAAAACCCAGTTGTGGCAGAAGTTAATCTGGTCTTTCCTTCTTCCATTATAATATCTTTTTTGCTTTTACATATAGCTTTCCAGAATAAAGATAACATTTTCTAACTTCTAGATATGAGCAAGTAAGTACTAGCCAGTGAGAGAGAAGCAGTTATCTAGTACAGTTGTATAGCTTCTCCAAAGCCACTGTACGGTCACCAAGTGCTCTTTGCTTCATATCTTCCTCCTGTCAGTTCTGTTCCGTCCATTGTGGATGCAATGGCTGGAAGTCTCACGGTCACACTGGGCCTTTTAAATGGGGTCCACCCTCTGGATGGTGGAGCTGTGAGCTGGCGTGTGCATATAATTCTGTGAGACTTGGGGGAACAGAACTTCCTTACCAGCCCTCGACTGCTTGGCTGTGCACCCTGAATGCTAGAAATAGAAGCTATAGCTCTGTCTAATTCCTGTCCTTTTAAGTCCACTGATGCTTGCAGCTAAACCTAATCCTAAGTGATACACGTACCAGATGTGCTTAATCAAAATGAGTTTTATAATGTATTGATTCAGGAGTGGGGGTGTCCAAGAGACAAAGCTATTTTTAAATACTGCACCATGCAACAATTTAAAGTGTGTGACTGTTTCTCTATTCATGTTTCATCTTTGTTGCCTCTGCTGGCTTTATTCTCATACTGTCAAAAATGTGGTAGCAGTATGGCTGCTGTTTGCCTCTAATGTTTTTTTCTTAGAGGAAGAGAGAGAACAAGTGCTTTTTCTCATGAAAGTTGTCCTGGTCACCCCTCTTCTAAACCAATCAGGGTGGCCAGAGAGTTATTAGATCAGTTAGGAGCAGGGTCATCTGCTTATTCCTGGGCTGGAAGGGAAGGAGCATCCTTATCAAAATGTGAACTAAGCAAGATTTCTATGGGCTGAAAGAGGGCTGTTTCCAAAAAGATGTGGACAAGATAAATCTATGTCTAGGTATTATATGCAAGTAGATTTCATATTACTATAATTGTTTTAATGTATTTTAGGTAACATTACTTTCTGTATAAAGTTTCAGGTATATAGCATTAAAATTCAACATCTGTGTACACTGCAGTGTCATCAATTACTCAACATCTGGTTTCCATCCATTGCCATTCACTTGACTTCCCTTTTCCATTTTACACACCCCTCAATCTCCTTCCCTCTGGTAACCCCCAGTCTCTCCTCTGTATAAGCTTTGTTTTTGTTGTATGTGTGTGTGTATTTAATATTCTATCTATGAGTGAAAGTAGAGTATTTGTCTGTATCCAACTTATTTCACTTAGTATAATAATACCCTGAAGGTTCATCCATGTTATCGCAAATGGCAAGATTTCATACCTTTTTTTTTTTTGGGTAATTACTAGGTAGTGTTCCCAGGTAGGTTTGTATACATACATACATACATGCATACATACATTTGTACACATATACACACATATATAAAACACTGTTATCCAATCATCTGATGATGGGCCTTTAGGTTGTTTCCATTTCTTGGCTGTTATAAACAGTAGTACAGTCTATGTAATGGTACATACAACTTTTTGAATTAGTGTTTTCATATCTTTGGATGAATACCCAGGTATATATGTTAATTTGCTTTTCCTATGTATGTCAGTAGTTCTTTCAAAGAAAGAATGCTGAAGTAAATAATGAGTAGGAGAATCAATGACCACGAAGAGATAAAATAATAAACTTACAATGATAGAGTAAGGAAATACAAAGTATTATTTACCTTGTGGAATACAGTAGTCAGATGATCAGATGAAACTACCTGTGGTTAAAAATTTGATAATGTTTTCTAAATATAGTTTCTATTAGCAATTGTTATTCTTATTAGTGTGGTTATAGTGCATCAAAGCAAATTCCAAACTAAAGTTGTAAAATGAACAACCTTCTGTGATTAGTTTCTAATCTGTAATTTCTTACTAGCAACTCTTCATTGCCTCCCAAGAGCCTCTCTAAAGGCTCCACCCAGTGTCATGTTGACACAAGTTTTTTTTTTAAGTTGGAAAAGCAAATCTCTAATAACTCCTCAAAGTGAAATGTAATGTATTGTTTCTTTTCTAAAACAAATGAAAAAGTACAGTGCTTGTTTTGTAATACATTTTGCATGTAAGCAAACTGCATACTTCTATAAACCGTTTGTAAAGCTAATTGAAGTATCATATGCAAAAACCACACCTATTTCATCTGAGAATTGATGAATTCGAACATAAGCATATACCGGTGAGACCACCAGCATGATCAAGGTCATCAGCATATTCATCAGCTCCTAGAGTTGCTTTGTGTTCTTTTGCTTTTTGTGGTAAGAACACTAGAAATAAGATCTGTCTTCTTAGCAAATGTTTAAATGCATGACACCTTATTAATTGTAGGCATTACATTGTATAACAGATCTCTAGAACTTACTCACCTTGTAGACCAATTTTATAGCCATTAAACAACACTCCTCTTGCATAAACTTCTAAAAAAATAAATGAAGCCTGAGGCAGTCTTTTTTAAAAATAAGTTTACATTTATAGGAAATGTATGAAGATAGTTTACCCCACACCTAGTTCTCCCTGTTACTAACGTTTTATCTTAGTTTGTTAATTTTATAACAACTGATGAATCAATATTAATATTGATACATGTTGATGAAATTGCATTTCACACTTTATTCAGAGCTTGTCATCTCCCCACCCATTGTCCTCTTTTGTTCCACGATCCGATCCAGCATCCCGGTCTGGCTATGGTCATAGGTCTTTGGCCTTCTTGACTGTGAGTTTGTCTAAAACTCTCGTATTTGGTGCTTTGGATGCTTTGAGGAGTACGGGTCATATGGTTTTATAGATGCTCCTCGGCTGGCATTTGTCTGATGTCTGTCTCATGATCACTCGGGCATTCGGGGTTTTCAGAAGAGCACCACAGAGGTAATGTGCCATTGTCATTGCCTCACATCAGCGGTATGTGTTGGCAAAGTGATTTTCTCTGTTGACATTGACCTTGATTACCTATCTGAGATATAGCTTATCAGGTTTCTCTACAGTAAAGTTATTCTCTTTCCTTCTTCCTTTCCTCTTTGGAAGGAAATCAGTTATACTCTACCTCAAGTATAACATAAAAATGGTTTGGAATTCTTCAACCATGAGATTTGTTATCTTCTCCCTTATTTGTCTGTCCTCCTCTCTCTCCATCTTATCTATCCCTACACTTGTATTTGTATAGACTCATAGATATTTATACTTTCGGTTATGATCTAACATTGTTTTGTTCTGTTGCTCCAACTCTTCTAGCTTTGACCGTTGGGGACTATTTTCATTGGGCTTGGTATCCCTTTGATACCCCCACCCTTTATTGTTGTTGTGATTTTTGTGGGGTGTCCCTTTCTACTTTCTCGGACTGTAAGATGTCACATACTCCTCTTGTGTGTCTCCTGCCTCAGTCCTAGAATCAGTTGTCTGTCTGAGGACATCGGGTTCCCGCTACGGAGAGTGATGTTAGAAACTGAGATCTGATGTTAGGTGTGCTTGTTACTGCTGGGGTGTTGCAAAGCAGGCATTTTTATTGTTCCATTTTACAGATGCAGAATTGGAGATCCCACCTAAGAATGCTGGTACAGGAAAAGGGTGGAGGTACTTGTCTTCAGAGTGTGGGATAAGAGGCCTTGTTTCTAGATCGTTTCCCTTCCATTTCTTTGCACTTTGGGGACTGAGAGATTTTTCTTTCTCGCTGATACTTTTGTGAAGTTCCTTATTTGTGCAGGCACTCTGGCTTTTAGATCTAAGGACAAAACATAAGAAGACTTTTACAATATTTTGACTAGGGAAGTTTTTCATTGATTGAACATATCATTTTTTTTCTCTGCAGTTGTGCCCAAAAGGCGTAGAAATGAAACATAATCTGCTGAAGAATATTGTACATTGTTGGTGACAATAAGAATAGATGCAAAAATTCCTTACACGATTGTTGGCAAGGAACCCCGAGGAGTGTTTAGTGAATACGGTGTTCTCCCGTGTTCTTCTTTCATCCTAAACATCAATTGCTGTGAAGACCTGACTAACTTATAACTTGATCCATTGCTCAATTTTTGCAATTTTATTCTTGAATGAAAACATAAATATTGCCTTGAATAGAGAAATGCAAACTTTCCACAAGGAACTCTTCTGAAGAGAAAGAGGAAAATGTAAACCCACTTTGTTTTTGTATACCATGTCCTATATTGTCCCTTTGCATTAATTAATTTATCAGTGCTTCTTAAAAATGATAGTTTGGGCATGCCCTAATAGAGTAGTGGTTCATTCCACTGCCTTTGGCCAGAGTCGTTCACATACCTTGGAAGGACCCGGGTTTAGGACCTGGGGCCTGAGGAACGAACAACCAAGATGAACAACTAAATAAAATGAATAAATGCTTCTTTCTCTTCTCTCTTCCTGCTTGTCTGCTTGCCTCTGCTCCCCTTCGTTCCTGCCTGCATCTTTCCTTAACAAGAAAGAGTGAAAGAAATAGAAGTTTGATAGTTTTTGTTGATTGTCATGTCAAGGTCCAAGATACTTGTATAATTCACGTGGGCTGTGTTTTAATAAAATATCATGAAACATGGGACTCCTTATGAAGCAGGCTGTATACACACACAAACACACATTAGTTTCCATTTTTCCACTGCTTTGTGTTTGTAGGAAAGTTGCAATAGATTTCTAGGTGTCTTTCATTGCTCCTGTGTTGTCACAGTATAACCCTAAGATCAAGCTACTAAGAATTATCTTCTCTTTGTCCGCCTTCCCTACACCCGTACTTAGTCATCACTAACATATTTTTCTTTAGAAGCATTTGAGGGCATTAATTTTTGATGTTTGAAATAGTTTAATCTGTCAAAGGATGAGGATCTTAATTTTATTTTCCTCCTGGCTATTAGTGGGATAATTAGAAAAGCTTGAGCAATGCTAGACTCTTCTTTCACCCCATTTTTCAAGTTTACAGACTTAATGAAAAAATGATATTCCATAAAGGGAATCTCCATTTAACCTTGTAGAGAGGTTTTTCAATCAGTTAGTGTAATGTTACTTCTCATGCATGAAATCATCTTTACCTTTTTTGGGGTATTTGGATAATCTTGAGAAAGTGTCTACATAATCTTTGCTGCTCTCTTGAATCTGCTTCCTGTTTTACTTGATTTATTTCACCTTTCCTGTGTCTCCTTGAATATCTAGGTACTAGGAAGTCCACTGATCCATAGAGATCATTGTGCTTGTCTCAGTTTTAATTTGTGCCTCAGTTAATTCTTTTCTCATTAATTTACATGCTTTATGAGTTCCTGTTCTCTGAAGCAAAGATCTTATCTCTTTGATTGAATGACACCTTGCAAATATTTAATGTTACATATTTATGAGAACCTTCTGAATTATTTTATTACCCTTTTGGAAATACTTATCAGGTCTTACTTAATTGATGTTAAGACTCAGCTATCCATTAAGTTTTTCAGTCAGTTTGAACTCCCGCTGTAACTTGCAGCCCTGTGTCTACTGATGTTCAACATGACTGATGTGAAGCAGATATGCTGTTCTAGGTTTGCTGCTTTTTAGCAGTCTTTGGACCTTTTGGCCTATTAATAGCATTGTTACAATAAAAACATGGAATACTACTTGACAGGGGGAGATGCCCCCAGGTCTGATCTATTTTCAGGATTTGGTCCTTATGCTGTTAATTGCACTTGAGACTTTTATCTATTAAAAATAATGGTACACGCTGGTATAGTAGTGGTTAGGCCCACCACCTCCAGTCGAGCACAGTCCACATACATCCCAAGGAACCAGGTTCATGTCCGTGGGCCCCAGGAGGAACAACAAGGATGAACAATACAAGTAATAAAAATGCTTTCTCCTCCTCTCTCATCTTGACTACCCGACTACTTGCCTTCATTCCTGCCTGCACCTTTCCTTTAAAAAAACAAAACAGTTAATTGATGACCTCATATTTATTTAAGTTATGAATAAGCTATATACATTACAGGAAATAATAATAGCAAACACTGTATCACAGTTATTTATACATGTTTTATATAAAACATGATGGAATTATGGTGCTGAGAATTGTTACACCTTGCATATACTCACATAATAACAAGTGTGGAAGCAAGATTGGATTATGGTATTCTGACTCAGGAGACTGCTGTAAAACCTAATTCTCTGCCTTGAGTTTCCCACTGCTTCCATTTTTGTGTGTGTAAGTCATGAGGAATTTTATTACCATATTTTTTATTTTGAGTTCTCTTTTTTACGAAGTTGATCTGTGGAAGTTGGTGATTTTGATAATGAGTTGTAGGAAATAATGACGACTGCAATCAATTTAACTATTAAAGTTCTTATCCTTCCACTCAGCAAAATTTAGTCTCATTTACGCGGTGCTTGCATTTGAGAGTAAGTCAGTATCTTAACGTGAATGTTCAAAGTCAGTTCCATTTGATGAATATTTATTAATCATTTCTTATGTGCAGTGTCTTATCTGAGGCATAGTACTCCCCAAAAGGCAAATGAGATACATCCTTGAACTGGGTGGGACAGGGCGAGTCTTATCCATAGGTAAATAGCACCATAATGAATGCTTACTTACATGAATGACTACTGCATTACAAGGCATATGAATGACATGATATACCTTTGGGGTTCAGAGACAGTAGAGAATTAAGACAATTTCTTTTGTGGAAGTTGCTTTAGAGCTGAGTTGTGAAGATGGGATTTAATGTGAATGAAGGTGCCAAGGAGGAAAGGTATGTGCAGGTAGTTATAGTTATTGAGTAAGATACATGGTAGGGAGTAACTTTTTGTTTTTTTACATTAGAAAGAAGTCATTAATGGGACATTGCATTATAACATTATATGGATTTAAGATATACATCATAGTTAGTCTACACCTGTATATAATACATTAAGTTCATGACTATTTATGTTTTCTCTTCGCTATGCAATTAATCCCCTTTACCCAGTTTGCCTACCCAGCCTTCCTTTTCTCTTCTTGTAGCCACTGATTTGCTTTTTTTGACTGAAAGTTTATTGTGGTTTATTTGATTCGTTAAAAGTCTATTTTTGTTTGATTTTGTCCAATTGTTTGAGCGATATAGAATGCCTCTCTCCTTCTGACTTATCTCCTAAGCATAATTCCCTCTAGGTCCATCCATGTTGGTGCAAATGGCAGGATTTCATCTTTGTTCATAGTTGAGTAGTATTCCATTGTTTGTATACATATATATATACACAGATATATACATATATACACATGTATGTATACATATATACACACATATGTGTATACCTCATCTTATTTATCTACTCATCTGTTGATGGGTACTTAGGTTGTTTCCAACATGTGGATGCATACATTTCTGCAAATTATTGTTGTAGTGTTTTTAGGGTCAGTGCTCAGTAGACGAGTAACTGGATCATATAGGATTTCTATTCTCAGTTTTTTGAGGAATCTCCATACTGATTTCCAGAATGATTGCACCGTTTTACATCCAACTATAGTGTATAGGAGTTCCTTTTTCTCTGTAGCCTCTTAAGCCTTTGTTGTTTCCAGTCTTTTCTGTAATATCTAGTCCTCTCACAGGTGTGAGGTGACATCTCATTGTTGTTTTGTTTTGCTTTTCCCTAATGACAAGAGAGGTAGAACATCTTTTCATGTGCCTGTTAGCCATCATATGTCTTCTTTAGAGAGTGTCTGTTTAGATCTTCTGCCCATTTTTTTAATTGGGTGGTTTTTCTTGTTTGTTTTATAAGTTCTTTATGTATTTTAGATATTAACTTTTTATGTGATGTACATTGTGTTAATGGAAAAAAAACTTTTGAGATATGATTTTGGGTTATATTGCGGATTTCACTTGATGTCACTCTGGACAATTACTGTGATGGAAGGTGAAAAAGAAGGAATCAACTTGAAAATCATTCTCAGTACTCACAGGACTTGACCACTAAGAGAATGGGAAAGGTTTTGGTGGAAAAGGAGGGATCAAGGATGATGCCAAGCTTTTATATCAAAGAGACTTTGGCGAGAGTGGATGAAATTCAGATGAATGGGTTTTCATTGTGACCTGATTTCCTGAAACAAGGATTATTGTGATACTTGATCTATACATTTTTTGACTACTTCAGCTATTGAAAACCTGAGTTGTATGATTTAATGTTCTATATAGGGTGTGCATTAAGGAGAGTGGACAGCTGCCTGAGGAATTGTATAAAAAAGCCTACTAAGACCTCTGCTATATAGTATATTCAATATATCTAAATGATAATGAGTTTTAGTCTTCAGTGGTTTAAGAATAAGGAAGAGAAGTTGTAGGCATAATGATATTGGCACTGAATTTATAGTATTGGAAGTCCATTTTATTCCTGAAACTGTTCTTGGCTTGTTGGAGACTCTCAAGGTCCCTGGATTCTTAGGCCCTGGTCCGGGACTGTCAATGCTCAGTACATCTAAAAAACATCAAAATGTTTTTTCAGGAGTGGGAAATAGTCTGTATTACACAGTCCTGTATATTATATACGGGTGGCATGGAGCACACCTTTATCTCTTCTTTGTAAATGTTCTCTAAGATGGTATGAATTCTCTCTGTTTGGGGTGATGTTGAATTTCTAGCACTTGGCACCATGCCTGGTACATGGTAGACTGAAAAAATATGTAAGTGAAGTGATGATGTGTCGTTCCCATATTCTGTGCCCGATTAAGTGTCAGGGACATTGTATTCTGAAGGCCATTTATTAGGGGAAGGTTGAGTTAAGGGACGTATATGTCTGATTTATCATTTGTGTATTTTAATATCTGATGCCTGTAAGTTGAATTCTTTGCCTTTGACCACAGTGTCTGTTTAATACCACACTCAAGTTTTGACATGCATGAGTTGTTTTTTTGAGCAAACCATACCGTGTGTATGATTGCATCAATCAGCTGTGTAGCATTATTTTGTGTTGAATTTTTAGACCATAGGTCATATGTGAAAGTTTGGGTATTACTAGGTGGCACTATGTAAATCCACAGTTTTGTGTAATCAGCATTGCCCTCTTTGCCTCTGCCCTCTTGAGTCCAGTGATCATCTATGGAGAGATTAAAGATCTATATAGAATTTTCACTATTACCTTAATTGTGAGATGTTTTGAAACCTATTGTTGGTGCTTTGTTTTTCATTTTCCCCTCTTTGTAAAGGCACAATTTTTGTAATCTTTAATAAGGCCAAAGCACAAGATTGGTATTCTTGTGGTTTTATTTGTAAATTCTTTACAGAATTAGATTTCTTGTGCATCATTTACCAGATACAATGTTAGACGTATGAGAGAACAGAAAACCTAATTAAGGCCACTTGGCGGAGACCAATGAATTTAAAATATTGATGCAATTGCTAATTGCAAAGTAATCATTATAAAGGAGAAAGCATGTCTTAAGTAAAAGATCATATTAATTTAAAATGAATTGTTGGTTTTTATAAAACTTTTCCAGGAAAGCACAAATCTTGCAAAGTGAATCCATGACTGCATTTTGAAGAATAGTAATATCTGTTCCTGTTTAATGTTCTTTCATGAAGACATTTAAATTCTAATAACATAAAGCTCCCCTCCCCTAGAAAGTATCATCCCTCTGTTTTGCATTTTTAAGCCAAGCTGTAAATTTAGCTTGAACAATTTTAATAATGCTTCCAAAGATGTATCTCTGAAAACTATTTAAAAGAAACATTGAAATCAAACACAGCCTTTTTTCTTAGAAAAGCAGCCAACTTTCAGTAGAGCGTTTCTTTGTCCTTAAGTTAAAAGTACTTTTTGGAAAATCTCCCTAGTGTTGAGCTTTATACTGATGTTAATATAGGTTTAGGTTAATATGACGATTTTGCACTAGTTGCATCTAATCCTTTAAGGAGCGGTGGTTGACAAATATACTTATTTGCATATAAAACTTGACTATCACAAGGACCAACCACAGACTATCACACATCCTCTCTCTATGGCACATATCATACTTCTCTTCCCTCCATACAGTGCTCATGTGGTGGGTGACCAGGCGGTGAGTTCCTCAAGATGAAAGTATATTTTATCATTTTGCATACATAGCTAGCAACACTAGGCAATGATGTATGCTTGGTCAATGTTGACCAAATGAAAATGTGACTGACTAAATATACGTATCTATATGTGCATGTGTAGTGAAGTGTTTGCAATTGACAGGTTCTCTTTTTGGAAAACGTATTTTTAAATAATTATAGGTTCACAGGAATTCTTCCCCAGTCCGCCTCCCAAATACAGAGATGCCTTTAATTCCTTCACCCACTTCCCCAGCAGTGCCAATAACGTCATGCGTGACTGTCGTACACAATCAAAATGAAGACAGCGCTGCAATCTGCAGTGCTTATTTAGATTCTGCCTGTTTTAGGGACACTGATTTGTGGGTGCTGGTAAGTATAGACGTGTGCCATCCTGTCGTGTGTGCAGATTCATGTGACCATCACCATAGACAAGATACAGAGTGCCTTCCTCCCCTGGAGGCCTCCTTGTGCTGCCCTTTAATTGCTTTCCTTCCCTGCCACCCACAGGCTTTTAATAGTGTTGACTTTGTGTTCTGCATTCACTTGTGTGTTAACTATGGCGCATAAAACAGTTGTGTTTGTGTACAAAGAAAGAGGGTGGAGATGATAGCATTCTTAACTGCTCCTGGATGCATAAGTCAACCCTCAACTTCTGACCAGTTAACACACTTTCTCTTAAAGAAATATTATCTGAAAGTTGGCTTCACCAGAGTTATTAATTGTCAGGTTATCATAGTGGGAGTCCACCCCCGTTATCAGAACTTAAGACCACACGGTTTATTCATTATTCAGAAAGTACAAGAGTTTGTAAAGCTTAAGTAGGGTGTTACAATGGAGGTCCTCGGTATTAATTGGTTAAATATTGACAAGAACAACTTAGAAAGTGAGCTTATAGGGCAAACATTGATGCACTCTCACGTGCAGTATGGCACTCATGTGCCCAGTGGGTTTTGACTGGCATGACTATGGATGTCTTGTGCATTATTAACACAGTGGAGGAGGATGCATGCAGAAATCCTAGGCTGTCTAAATGTGTGCCTGTGTGTGTTGAGGAGGAATCTGTGCCTTGGGGTGCATATATCAGACGGGGTCCCAGATAGCTCAATTCATACCTATATGAACAAGGAGGAAACTTTTGCTGTAGAAAGGTGACCATGGATGCTTGTGCAAGTTTTCCCTTTAGGAAATAGTTCAGATTTTTGAAAGGAACATCTTTTACTCTCATGTCATGAAGATAAAAATAGACAGCAGGGCAAAGTTGACACGTGGGCTATACTCTTGCTGGCAAGGGATAGTAGGCACTGCCTTTCCCCTCTTCCCTCACCTATTTAATCCTTTCACATTTCCATCTGTGGGGACATCTTGTAAAGGACGTTTCTTGGGAATTTCATCACTGGGAGTGAAAGGATCCGTCTCTGCTTCCAACTTTTTTCTTCTTCCTCCAGGCCTCCTCCTGTCCCACCCTGGCCTCCTCCTGTCCCACCCTGCTGGGACTGAAGCAGCAGGAAAAACCTGTTTTGTCAAGAAAAGCCTCCAGGCTACACGCCCCAGGCTTTGGGATGGGAAGAAATATTTCCACCTCCCCAAGTCTGAAAACCTGCAGCCCCTCTCAAGGACTCTGTGTCTCTGCTGGGCGTGTCCCAGTGTCCCCGTGTGCGCTTTGTCAGCAACCAGCAAGGGAGCCTGTGGGTGGGCGTGAGGACACCGAGTCTGGGTTAGTGTCAGGCAAGGCCTTTAAACATAACTTGTTTTTCATTTTTTGGAATATAACCTTCCCGTTCCAGTTTAGTAGTAATTTTTAACTCTTACGTTAGGCATTAAGAGAAGCTAAAAAAAGGGGGGTTATCTTTGAGGAACTAACAGTCTCTTCAGAGGATTTATCTGCCAGTAGGAGGAAAAGAGATTTGTTGTAATGTAAAGGAATAGGCCCCAGAATATTGAGCCACTGAGAGAATGCACTGTTACCATGACTGAAGGGGTCTGAGCGAAATCTGGAAAGACTTAGAAGACAGGCATTTGAGATGGTTCCTAAGTAGTTGGTGATTGCTGGGCAGTGCAGAGCGGAGCTGAGAGAGGCAGGTGGTGGGCATGCTGCTCTGTGCTGGGGAGACTGTGTGTGTGTGTGTGTGTGTGTGTGTCTGCACGTGCATGCGTGCACCTGTGTATAACAGGTGCCCTTCTCCAGGCCCTCTGCTTGCTAGATTTGTTAATTCAGGTTCAGTTCCAATCTGACCATAACATCCCTGTCCTACACTGAAGTTGTGAATACTAAATGCATCGTTTCTAAAACCCTGTAACCTACAGAGTCCTCTACACATGTGAATTACTACTCTTTGATTACCAGATTTAGAAATCACGTTGTTTTATTCTGTGTGCAATTTAAAACTGAAGTGCCCCTGAAGAGATGCAGATAGTTGCCTATTTCTAAGAGCATGAAATGATACTGAAATAACTCAGTTCAGCAGGTCATTTTAGGATGCAGTATGTATTTCCAGTCCCACCCACCAGAAATGAATTTTTAGAGTTATTGTGATCCCCTTTGACTACTTTTCTAAAAAACGTGTGACGGAAAGAGTGATTCCTTCCAAAGGACTGTAGGTCAGCTTTAATTTTTCTGTTTGGCTTCAAGTGAAAGCAGACATGTGAACAGCAAACAAGACCAAAAACTAAATCAGGGGCTCCTCCTTTTCTCCTAAGCTCCTGTCTATAGATCCCCTGCTGTAAAGGCAATTAAAAGTAGTCATCCGCTCTGTGTCATTCATTGCTTAAGTGATCACATTTACCTAAAGAAATAAGTATCACTTCCAACCAAGAACTGACATAGAAAGGGGGGAAAATTCTGAGCTTTCTAACAGGCCTTGTGTGAGGCTGCTTCCCCCAGGAAGGAATATTTGAGCCCAGAGGTGAAGGGAGCCTGTGGAAAAACCCGTGTGGAATCAGAACAGAGGTACATGGATTGGGATAACAATTAACTGTTAAAAATTTTAAGCAGTGCACACGTTGTACTTTTTAGGGTATTCCACACTGGGAACTTAGATAAAGCCTTCTTCTTTATCCTTCTTAATGCAGTGGTTGGCTAGGCAATATGCTTTGTCCAACCTGAGATAGTTTCAGAAATAATACTCTAAGACTTCAAATATATCTAATATGTTGCTTGCTTCATAGCAACTGTAGTAATGTTCTAAAGGAAGATTTGGGTGAATACTTTCAGTAATCTATGTGAAGAAGACATTTCTAAAGCCTGACACCAAATTCAGATACCAGAAATTGAAAATAGTTGGGTATATTTGACTACAAAATTAAATATATCTTTAATAATTGTAGCACTTTTGAAAATTCAAGCAAGCAATAAGCTGGAGAAAACTCTTTGCAGAATGTGAAAGTAAAAATTGCATAGTTTTAAGGAAGAAGTCACTGCTCTAATATAAAGATGGGAAAAATTTGAAGGTGTTCACAGAAGTAAAAAAATGAGTAGTAAACTGATGAATTGATTTTTAATCTCACTAGTAGTACAAATTAGGACCAGTTTTTGTTTGTATGTTTTTTTTCCCTGCTATCATATTGGTTTAGATTGAAAAGATTGAGGAGGCTGTGTAAACAGGCCTATAGGTGCACAGAGAAACATCAGCTATGTTACACATTTCTGAAGATGTGAGTTTCTGTTGAACTGAAAATTTTGCTTCTAAAATGTACTTTTCTTTCTTTTTTTTTTTTTTTAAGAAAAGGAGGGAAAAGCATTCTAAGGAAGGAAAGAAGAGGTGCAGGAAATACTTTGTTTTTGGTTGTTCCCCCCTTGTCCCGACACCTATGCTGGGTCTTGAACCTGAACCCCGAGGTGTGCCTATAATTTACTGTTTGTAAATGAAAGGACATTTTATCTGTTACTCCGTAGGAAGTGTCTCAAATTCAGAATTAATATGAAATCGCTTCTCTGCACCTGAAATTCCTCCCATCCAATTGCATGCTCTGCTTATTGTTTCCATATGCAGTGTATTTATTGTAGTAGGGCGCAACTGATTATTTAGCACAAAGCAGAAGACACCATCTCTGTATTTGTTGAGAGTGAATCTAATGTATGAAGCCACTCAGACAAGACAGAGGAATGAAGCTTAAATCACACGCAATATCAAATACAGAGCATTGCTGACCGAGTAACGGGAGAATTAGTCCAGAAAGCCAGCAAGGATTTTAAAGAGCATGTCGCTGGGGACTTGTGGACCAAGAAAGGTTTCCTCCTAGAAGGAATGGCCAATGATTGGAATCAATGAAGTTATATAATACTTGGACTTTTTATCTTTGTGGTACTAGGATATAGCACAATGTCTTGAACACATTGGTACTAATTTTTCCTAATTACTAGCTTACATCTGTCTGACGTTGGGCAAGATCATTTCCTTCAAGCTATGGTTTCCTCCTTAGTAAAGTGGTATAGCAGAGTGCCTGTTCCCAAACTTGTGATTTTTATGAAAGAGATACTGCAAATCCTTTAGCACCATGTTAGTGTATGTGTTATCCTTGAAAGAGACATGGAGATATGGTAGAACCCTACGTTGCTGGTTTGCATTAACATATATGTGTATTCTTTATGGTCTACATAGCTGCTGAGATGTAATGCTAAATGGCCTGAGTCTTATATGTAGAATATGATTGTTTTCTCTTTATATCATGTTAATTGGAAGAGGGCCCAAGTCGAGGAGGGTATGGGAGATGAGCCAATGAAAGCTATTTTGTTCTGGAACAGTGGAGTATTCAGGCTTTTCATCTCTTCTCTAGGTATTTAAAATTTTTGTTTGGGCCCCACTTAAGGTGGGGTGAGATATCCATGTTCTAATGAAAGGAATTGATATTTCACTGGACAGGAGATTGACCAGAGTAAAGATAAGAGTCTGCATTGGCTGGAGCAGAGAGGGCTGACTTGGGAGGGAAATCAGAGTGTGAGCAGACATTCTGGGGTTTCTTTTGTGACTCCTATTTTCTTTTATCTCGATGAAGCAGCCCTTATTTCCTCAGTGGAGGATATATAACATTGTCTTTTGTTTCCTGTTTTCTCCCAGTGAACCCTCTGCCATACTGGATAAAGCAAAACACAGTTTCTCTTCTTTCATTCCAGATGTCCAAATATCTAAGGGCATCTTGATTTGGCCATCCGATTATTCAGGCAATTCAAGATGAATAAGGGGCAAAAATTTTTAAATGCAATGCCCTAAGGTCTGTAGAGTTTTATGGAGAAAATTCACATCTCTTTATTAAGAAAATATAGATTTCAAATCTGTGGGTGAATAAGTTTCTTCGTCCAGTAATAATACTTATTCCTTTGCACACTTAACTTTCCAGCTGCCTTTCATTTAATCTTGGTTATGCATTTTCCCATGATCCAGAGGTAAGATTTAATAGGCAATATCTTTAGGAGGTTACCTTAACTCATAGAGAACCAAACATTCTATTTAGGAAGGAGCTGCTTGCTCAGGAAATAATTAGAAGGTGCTATTCATTTTAGAATGCAAGACTTCCTGAAGGCTGTGACTTACTTGATATTGGAAAAGGATGTGCTCAGAAAAATGTATGAGAACAAATGGCAAGAGTGAAGTTGGATGCTCTAGATGCCCAAACTCATTGTTAGATCTTCATAAATGCTTACCTCAGAAATTGCCAACGACAAAGACACTAAATAAAAAAGTAAAACAATAAATGTTCTAGAATATTCTTGAAAATTATTCCTGGTATAGCTAATGAGCAATCTGATCAAGAAACATGCCTGTATTAATTTTATGAACGTAAAGATAAAATTTCTGTGTCGTTGGAAACATTTAATAAGAAACAGATGTTGAAAATGAAGCAGATGATCAGTCATGATGAAATTTTTTTGTCCTGTAGTTTAGTAAGTCATCCATTTCAAAAGGAACAGTTTAAAAATAACTGAAAAGAAGCAAATCTAGTGGAATTATGTAAAGAAATATAAATAAAAGTGCTAGTTTCATATGGTTTATTTCTTTCGAAGTCTTTGCAGAAAATATGCAATAAAGGTTCAAGTCCTTTATTGCTTAAAGTCCTGACTCCACCATTTATTATGTTTTGGATGTCCTCCATATAACTTTGGACTACTAATATTGCCCATTTAAGCTTCAGTTTCCTCATCTATAAAGCACAATTACTTCATGTGTCTCATTAGTGTTGTACTTTGAACTGGTAACTTTAAAACATCTGCCAGTGTATGGAAATTACTAGTCAGTAAATGGTGCTGCTAATAATAATAACAGTGATACTTGCAAACACCTTTTTTATATGTTGTACATTATTATGGTTGTTTTTCTAGAGTTTTGTAGTTGATCATATATTGTATATATTTAAAAAGTTAAAAATGCTCTTTTTCTCATAGTCTTAGCTTATATAATTGAGTCTTACCATTCTCTTACATGTTACAATTGTGTGCAGCACTTAGCAAAATGCTTTCTAAAATTTTGTCAACAAGGACTAATAGAACTTTTTAAAACTTGAAACATTTTCCACATAAGAACTGTGTTTACTGTATTGTTTTATCATATTTGAATAAATTCTAGCCATGACCTTGTGATCTTTATACTCCTTTCATATGGCAAATCTAGTGACTGATGTGAATATTTTCAGGTACGTTTAGGAAGTATACTTACAAAAATATATTGCATGAAGTTTCTGAGAAAAACATCATGAAGTTAGATTAGTAATGCAAGTCAAAATAGGGAGAAAACCTTATTCACTTCACATCACACTTACTTCAACAATTACTTTGTGTCTTTTACTGATTCTTCTTCATGTGCATGCAGATAATTTTTACTTTTTATTGCTTTTTTCCCATTTTTAAGTGTACTTGATAATAGCAGCATAAGTCTGTTACATTGTTTTGTAGTAATTAGAGTGGCCATTTCTTTGTGATGTATGTTTCTAATTTTTAGGTTACAAATGGTGTTTCAATGAGCCATTTATACTAAGGTACCCCCTCCTCTTTGTAAGATTAATTTAGATGTGTTATTATTGGATGAAAGACTATCAATTAATTTGATGTTTTAAACATAAATGCCTTTCAATAGGGTTTCATAGTTGGTATTTGGTATTGCCAGAGGCGCAGTGTATGAATAAGGTACTTTTGATTACTTTCTAGCAATGGATAGAATGAGTATTTGTTTAAAATTGGCTCATTTAGTTGATGCTAAATTATATCTTTCTCTCTCTCTCTCTCTCTCTCTCTCTCTCTCTCTCTCTCCTTAAAGGAAAAGTACTGACAGGAATGAAGGTAGTAGTAGACAAGCAGGCAGGAAGAGAGAGGAGGAAGAAGCACTTGACTTATTTTTCATTTAGTTGTTCTCAACGGATGTCTGTCCCCTACCTCCCCCCAGGAGGACTCAAACCCAGGGCTATGGGCCTTCCTCCTTCAGAGGGGACTGACCTTCTATAGTGCCCTCATTTCTTTACGAGGGACAGAAATGACCTTGTTGACATATACTTAGTTTCTTAATGGAAATAGATGGTCATTTCTTTTACTATTCTGGAATTAGTTCTGAGGTTATAATAAAGCTCACAGTTATGGCTAAATTAAAGGAAAACTCATTAATGCAAGGAGTTGAATTTTTATTTGATGAATTTCTATGTTCACAGTTGAAACTACTCATAGGGAAAACCTAGTTTTTTAAGTAAAAAACAAAACAACCAAACCAACAAAAAAAACCCGAACTTTCAAAAATATATTTCCATTTTATAGATTCAATTGCTGATTATCTGACTTAATGTAACATTTGCTTTAAAGGCTTTCTCTCTGAAGTCCCAGCCACTAAAAGTAGAATTGCACCCCCCTGTTTTGGTTTATGGGCATTTAAAAATAACCTGAGGGGATCTTTATCTTGAGTTTTGCTATTAAAGACAAAGACTAGGTGTCTCCTCAGTTCTCTCTCTGTAACCTAATTTGCATTTACTCCTCTCCCACCCTTTAAAGCAGAATGGAGGCATGTGAAACGTGAGAAAGGTAAGGAGATTTCTTGGGGTATATATTTAGATCAAAACTAATGATGGGAGGAAAGTTAGAACTAAAAAGAAAAATCAGGAGATAGAAAGTCTTGAAAGTATGAAGACTAGAGATTGGAGTTTTTATTGCCTTCAAAGTTCTTTGCACATTTCTCAGCTGCAACATGGGATTTACATTAGGTTTATCAATGGGCAGTTAGTTGATTTGTATTTTCAGTCAAACTGTTCTACCTCTCTTTCCCATTGCCCTTTCTTTTCTGAGTCTTTCATTTTTTAAAAAAGCCCTGCCTGACTTGTTGGGTGTTTGGCTCAGCAGCTACCCCTCCGTGAGAATTTGTACTTCCTGGCACCATTTCCTGTCAGAAACCCAAAGCATCTCTAGGTGGCGAGTCACACCGGAAAGGACCTGAAAGTTTCACGGGGCACAGGGCCTGTGAGATGAACTGTTCAGCAGTGTCCAGATGGAAAGATTCCTCTCCGAACCTCTTAGGGGTCTAAGGTCAGAGTGGTTGGAGAATTAAAAAAAAACTGATGTAACTGTATTCTAGAACACAAATTATAGATTAGGATTGATATTCAGACACACTGGGAAATCAAGGTGAGTGATGCTGATATTTGAGTCCATGCCAGTGATTTTAAAAAATAAAGTGTAGTAAACTATGCATAATATAAAATTTACCATTTTAATCATTTGTTTTTGCATGCTATATTTCATTGATAAAGACAGAAGGTTTTATACTGGGAAAATCATTTTCCTAAAGAATAGAAATCCAACAGTGAATAAGACCAGAATCTTCTCCTCAAGTAGTAAAAGTAGAGTTAAATTCAAATATTTTCACTTAACTGTATATGATTTGGAATCTCTAACATGCAAATATAGATTATAAAGATGAAAAAAAATTCTTATTTTTTGAATAGAAGAACCTCGAAATATTACTTTATTTTTATTTTTTAACTGTGGTAAAATGTGCATGATGTAAAATTCACCCTTTAATCTTTTCTAAGTGTACAATTGGAGGTGATTTTTATTCTTTATATAACTTAAGCTCCAAGGGTAATTTATACACAAAGTTTTATTAAAAAAGCATGAAGCTGATAAAGAAATTGATTTATCATCTTTCACATTTTTTTCCTTTGAATTAAAGTGGCTGATATTTTCCCCTCTTTTGCCTTTCTTCATTTTGGCACACGTATTTTATTTTGGCACATGTGTTTTTGTATTTGAACTATGGCCAAGTTCTTTTAAACCTGTTTTTCCTATGTAGAGGTCTTTTTTCTCAAGGTCTGAAAGCAAATACAATTTTTTTAATGAGTAATCCAGTTGTAATCCATGTCCACTCAATAATCTTATAATTAATTATATCTATATCTTGTTTTTTTTTTTTTTTAATTTTATAACTAAATGACCTAGACTATTTTGTTTATGTTTTGGTTGGCATGAATTATGATTATTAATAGACAAGTTTTGAGGATGGGAACTGAAATTTCAACCATTTTATTAGAAAAATCTGAGCAAATCTTAATTACTTCAGGATGTAGCATTTGCATTTTTCCAAATATTTTCTTCCCATATACACTGGGATTCCAGAGGAGTAATTGCATATGGCAGTAATCAAATGAGATGCCTGATAGAACTGCTGGTGTTATCATTTAGCTCTATCTGCAGTCACTTGGTTATCTCAACAAATCAGCCCTAATGCATTGCATTTTGCTTATTGACTGATGATAATAGTCTACATTATTCTATATTTATGTCAATGACTGATAAAAAGGCAGAGCAAAAACTGTTAAGCCGTCTTCCCTTGGGTATCTTTCATGCTCGATGTATGTTAGTACTTTATTATAATGGAATACATAGAGCTATGGCTGTGAGGAACCAGCACCTCCTTGCCTCTGCTTAGACTGATCATTGGTTTTTTAAAACTGTATAAAACCTAAATATCCAACATGTGTGATTTGCTCATGTTCATGGCCCAATTAGTTAGCACAATTAAGAACCTTTAAAGTGTCTTCGAAGCTATGGTGGTAGCTGAGTCATCTAATGTGCTTGGAAGCTACATCTACCTACGGAGACTGGCTATGGAGATTTCTCTTCTCAGAAAGAAGTGGTTGGGAAGGAATGACTTTTGCATAAAGCACTTCCTTTTGCCACCTCTGAGTTGATGGTGGTTTTTTGTTTTGTTTTGTGTTTTGGGGGAAGAGGGGAGGGATGTGGTTTAATCTTACTCTCATTATTAACATGCTGCTTTAAGCTTCTTTCCCAGTAGCACAGCCAAATGGTAGGATTTATTTCCTTGCCTGTATTTTAAAACACTGCTGTCACACAAAGTAAGTAAAGCATGCAATAGAGATACAGCCCTCTTCTGTTTTCAGTTTATTTGCATTTGTTCATGACTTCTAAGGTATTTTAAATTCCCAAAAGAGTTTGCTTGCTTTAAACTATTATGTATAACTTGTTAACCTGAAAGGGTTTGTAAGAGATCAAAGTAAATGTCAGCCTAGTAAATAGAAGAGAATTTTTTCTCTCTAAGCTACATTATAAAGAGTGATTTCTTTTGCCTTATTTATGGTGCGAACTTAATGTAGTTAGGGGGCTGGTGAGTCATTGAAGTTTAAAAAGTGTCATGGAAGAGTTGGGTGCAGTCTTTCTGTATACTCTGGAATATTTGGAGCTAAAGTAATTTAATTGCTAAAAATCTATTGGATTAATTGGAGTGTCCCCTAATTTCCTATGTTTTAGAGTTTTTTCCGTTAATGTATTTTCATCATAAAAACAAAAATTGCCTAAAATAAATGCTGCTGTTCATCTTCATTAAAATGGTGTTTAAAATGAAGGATGCTAACTTGTTTATGCCACTTATTTTATAGGAGACTTAAGGCCAAAGAAGATGAAATGTATCAGAGGACCCAAGTAATTTAGAGCAATGGAAATATGATTTTGGTCAGAGCGGTTTTGCCCTCCATATAGTCATTGTGTTTTTTTCTCTCTCACACTCTCTTGGCAATAGTCCCTCTGATTACCGCTGTCATTGGCCTCTTAGTATATCCCATAAAAATTTCTGAGCATGGCAGAGTGCTACATAGGCCCACTTATTACTTTGGTTATTAAAACAACACAAGAATTCTGTGTTAACTATAGCTAATGAAGATGATTAAATATATAAACCATTGGATGAGCATGCCAGGTGCTAAATCATAGAAAGTTTGCTATTTTGCTGGGTATTTGTGAAGAGTTTTAAGTTGGAATTCCCTGAAATATGGCTCGTGATTATATATGTTTTTCAGATGTGGTAAATGCTACAAAGTACATGCCCTTTGCAGTACCCCTCTGATTACAGTGTGGTTAGCCCTAGATATGTCAAGCTATCTCTTGGGAAATGTTTGTTTCCATATGAATTTCTAGGGATATTTCTGTAGTTCTGGCAAAAGCAATATGAATCTGAAAGTTATAAGCCATTGGCAACTTGATATTTCAGAGACTGTGGGTTGGAATGCACTCTGTTGGGTTTGGAATCTCTCTTTCCAGGTTAATCTCTTAGGAACACTCTGACTCTATCTCTAATATGCAAATCCTTTATTTTCCTTATGGTTCCTTGAAACATGGCTAATTTACTACCTGATAACCATTAAGACCCAATGCTTCTAACCAAACTTCTAACTAAAAACTACCAGTTCCCCCCCACTTTTTCCTGCTGTAGCAGGTTGAATAATGTCCTCTTCAAATTCATGTTCATGTTACCTCAGAATGTGACCTTATTGGAAATGGGGTTTGTTGCAGATGTAACTAAGATGAGATTATACTGGAGCACAGTGGGCTCTGAATCCAATGTAACTGATATTCTTAAAGAGAGAAGGCAGGCATACAGGGAGAATGATGTAGGTAAAGATCAAAATGATGCATCTTCAAGCCAAGTTATGTTAAGGATTTCTGGCCAATACCAGAGACTAAGATAAAGACATGGAAGAGACTGTCTCCTACACCCTTCAAAGGAGAATATGGCCCTACTGGAACCTTGATTTTGGACTTCTGTCCTCCAGAACTGTCCCAAGTGTCGAAGAATAAGTATCTGTTGTTTTAAGCAGTCTGGTTAGTGCAGCCCTAGAAAACACATTCACCCACCAGTCAGCAGAAAAGACCTGTCTTGTGTTTCTCCACTGCAAATCTATGCTTGATACAACTGCCTAAGTAATTTTAATGTTCCCTGAGAATTAAGATTATGTAAAAATACAAAAGGAGAATACAAATTCGGGAAAGTTATCATAATAGTTCAAGGAATTCCAGAAAGCAAAACTGAGACTAGTATTTGAAAAGCATTAACTTTCCCCCACAGTTTTTAGATGAGTATCTCCTGGGAAAGCATTTCCATTTTCCAGAGATTCTAGTGCAGTGGGTTAGGGTAGGACCTGGGCATCCAGATGTTCAAAAGTTTCCCATGGGAATCTGGAATACACAGCTGGGTTTATACTCCCTAGTGCTGAGGAAGAAGAAAGAACAGTGAGGACTCAAGGGGTGGTGCTCAGCCTTGGTTGTACATTGGCGTTTCCTGGCTGGTTTTAAAATCTACAGATCTCTTGCTGTTGGTCAAGGATTTTGACAGTTCAGAGTTTCTAGAGCTTCTTGTGAATTCTAACGTGCAGCCAACATTTAGAAAGACTGTTCTGAAGATCTTTATATTCCAGTGAATACCAGAAGACTTAAAATTTAAAAGTTTGTTAATTCTAGAATAAAATTAGCAAGTATTTATTGAGCTTGTGAAAATTGAATATTTTGGGGCATATTTTTGTTTTTATTTAGTTATGTAATGGATAGATTTAGATTGTTCATTTCAGTATGATAAACTTAGTTTTATTGATGTGCCCTGGTAGCTCAGTTATTAAGCTTGTGCATGGGGAGCAGTCCAAATACAGCCCAAGGATCTGGCCTGGGACACAACTAAAATGAAAAACTAAATAAACAAAAAAACTGCTTCCTCTCTTCCTTCCTGCTTGCTGCTTGTCTGCTTTGATTCCTGCTTGCCTTTTTCCCTCTTAAAACTATTCTTTTATTTTCTTTCTTCTTCCTAAAGCATAATTTGCCAGGATATCTTTGAAAAAGGGAACCAGTGAGTTCTGTGTGCTTTGGGTGTGTTGAGGGAATTGGTGTGGTCTTTGGTGGCTGCCTCTAGGTCAGGGTGGGGTTGACACATTCTAGATGTACTCTTCTTGCTTTTCTGTATCCTGTTGCCTTTCCTACTTTGAAAAACCTGTGACATCTAGAAGTTGATAATGGAAATGTAGGGTTGAAAAAGTACAGAATGCTGATGTGGAACTCATTTTATAGTGAGAAGGAGCTGTGTAGGAAAAACACCATCTGACAAATGTGGGGAGTCAGAGGTACCATGCCCAGTGGTGACTGTTTCAGTCTGAAGTCTCCATTAAATGTAGGGAAGGAGATGTAGTGTGTGTGGTATGTGTTCATACAGATATTTATCTAGCGAGTAATTTTCTTATGTGCATAGAAATGTGTGAATATAATAAATTACATTCTTTTTTTTCTGAAAATCTCTTTACAGTGAATGTCCCCTTTGTATTACGGTGGTTTAATAAAAGTACATTCTTCCCAATCTTACCACCCACCTATTGTATGTAGACTTGACATTTGAGTTGTGCTATAGTGTTATTGACTGAGAGAGAGTTGTTGTTAATACCTCTGATGTTTCCTAGTAGCTTATGTCTTGTAGTCCATGGCTGCCATTTCTTACATAGTGACATCATATTGACAAATATCTGAGAAGACATAGAAACTTGAAATTTAATGCAGGTCTGTTTCACATAGAAGGCTTGGGATGAATGTACTGACTTTACATTTTATGCTGGTTTCCTTGTCAAAAGCTCTGCTTTGCTAGCCTTCCAGTGACCTTACCTAAGTTTCTTTTTGTGTTTTTGCCTCCCGACTCTACGACTGATCTTACTACTGCGGTGCAAATATTTGAAACTTGTGGTTTAGACAGTGCTACCATTCAGGAGCCTCATTGGTGAAATTCTTTGAGGTTGGCTTCTGCAATGTGCACTTGATGGCTAATCCTTGAAAGTAATCAGTCATTGCTATGTGAGATTAGTGAATGTCTACTAAGCACTCGTGGATGATTGTATTTAATTTTTATATGAATCCATTGAGGGAGATAAAAAGCCCTGATTGTCACATTTGCTAAGTTCCTTGATAGAAATGCACCAACCTTAGAGGATCTCAAGCGATTAAAGTGTGAGCACAGTGTAGAGATGAACCTCATCAGCTCAGCTCTCACATACCTTCACTGGCTAGCTCCAAACCTTTCTGGATCTTAGACATCAGAGCTCATGTTCTTTCTGCTCCCCTGGCAGTCACTGTATGGCATCTCCTGCAGCACTATCTCAAGAATACATTCTATGTGTAGCCTCTTTTATTGAAAGTTTCTCAGAGACAGGGAACTACCATCAGCAGTCAACTTGTGGGCCCCTTGCTGCCTTACATGGAAATGGAATTAATAGAATAGGATTACTTTATATTAAGTTGCCTCTTTTTTTTTTGATGAGAGAAGTATGGGAATACTATCAAGTCAAATGCCTGATCATTCCAGATTGGAGTAGCAGTTTTATGAACTTAGTAACCAAACTGATTTTACTTATGACACCAACTGCCTTTTTCTTTAAAGTTTAATTTAAATGCCTTTTTTCCTTACCTGTCTCCTTTTTCTGTGCCTGTAGCCTTTATCTGAAACCTCTTGTTCTCCAAGGTAGGATTTGCTTGACACAGTAGCAAACTACTAGTAGCAAATGTGGAAGGGGCCTGTCTCTTGGCGGCCATGAAAAAACACAAGAGCTGCCCATCATCTTCCTTCACAATGCACAGAAAGTGGCAGCTGTTAAAATCTCCCTTCCATTCCATATTTCGATGGAGAAGTCTAAACACTTGTTGGGTCTCCTTCCTGGTCTCTATTTTACCTGATTATAAATCTCAGCAAACCCGTGTCTTAGAGTTTTCATTTATCCTGTTTCTGGCTATAACCCTGACTTCCTTAAAAAACTGGAGTGCATGCTACATCATTGTCCTTTGTCAAGTGTCCTACCCACGCAGAGACCTCGAGTGTGCTGGATGAGGCCTCTGTGCAGTCCTGCCACCATTGCAGCGTTTGCCCTTTTGTGATTACATGTCCGTCTTCTGACTTCAGAGCGGTGGTAGGGCTGAATGGGAGTGAGAGGCCTTGACCCTGCCACTGGCATGAACTGCTGGCTTTTTCTGCCTTCCTTTGCCTACACAGAATTTGCTTTAGTCCATGAGTACTGTGCAGTGAAAACACATGATTATACAGAATATCTGGTATTGCTTCTTGAAATGTATAGAGAGATGTATGGTGCATTATGCTAGTAAATGCACAGATGAAGCTTCTGAAGTCACTGCTACCACCAAATTCCATGTAAGGATGACCTTGCCTTTTTCAGCATGTCAGATCCCATAAAGACATAGCCACAGGCCCTGGGATGTCTGACTCCACAGAATGTCATTTTCGGTTGATCCCCAAAGAGTATGGAATGGCTGAGATTTTTTTTGAGGGCCTGACACTTCTGCTTAACCTGTAGGCCATCACACCTGAGCAAAAGAGCTGCAGGTAGGAGCAAGCATGGGTTTCTGGTACTATCACAGAGAAGCAGAAGGAAGTCCAGCCCAGAAGGTTCAGTGTGGTGTGCAGTCTGGCTGATTTGTTTTACTTTGGCTGAGGAAATAGTTAAAGAAGCAGATTTTTATCTTCTTAAAATGTTATCTTCTGAAAATGGAGAGAATTTTCTACAAGAAAGAATATACCAGGAAAGAAATTTTCTTGGTCTAATTACAACAAGAGATATAAAGTTATATTGATCTCTTTCTTTTATTTAAACATCTAGACCTTTGATGCGAGGGACTTGAATGTTAAAAAGACCTATTATGAGTAAGCTTCTTGACAGAGAAATCTAATTTTCAACAACATAAATAGAAACTGCTTTCTCTCTGTGATAGTGCTATAATAATTGTACTGATTTATGATGAATATATTTGTTATCCAAAGAGAGTTACAAGAAATGGAATTAAATTCAATTACTCTATGACTAAAAACCTCTTTTCAGTTTGTAGTCTTCACATGGACAGTTAATGATATGAGAACAGAAACATATACTTTTTTTTTTTTTAAGGAGAAAAAGATAGGCAGCAGAAAGGAAGGGAGAGGAGGAAGAAACATTTTATTTACTTAGTTGTTCACCTAAATTGTTCCACCCCTCACATGCTGGGCCATGAACAGGGTCCTTGGGCTGTATGCTTCCTAGGCACAACCTTGACACAAGTCACCGAGGTGCACTGAAATGCATACACTTAAAAAATTCTCTATTAAATGAATAAAGCATGCCTGACATTGGTAGTTTGTTTTCATTAGTAAAAAGTGAAAGCATGATGTGACTTTCCAAAGTAATAGATCTTGCTGAATCTTCTATGATAAGACTGGAATGATGCCTAAATATTTGAATGTTGTGGAACGAAGCATAATTTCCGGTGAAACAAAAAATGAAGTGTCTGGTAACGACAGCATTTGTGAATATTCTGAACAGTGATTCATTCTCAAAGGGGAATTTGCTTTTTTGATATCATATCTGTGGATTTATTTTGTGTACCTGTTCAGCAGTAGTAGGTTCCTATTAGGATATTTCTGTCATTTTTGCAGGAGAAATAAACTGTGTATTATGTATGAGAAAGAAGAGTAACTCGTGGAGTGGCGTGAAACTGAGAAGAGGCAGGGAGATCCTGAAAAGGTTCTACTGCAGGAGAGATTGAAAAGGAAGAATTCATTGTGTACAAACATTGTTGCTAATTTAAATTTGTAAAATGCCATGGAAGTTTCTGCTACTGCTTTTTATTTTATTTTACTTTTAAATTAAAAGCAATAACTGTCGGGATTTTCAAAGGTTTTCTCCAGGGCCTTGATTATTCCAACCCTAACTTCGCGAGTTTGCCTGCAACAGTGTTCTGGAAGGCAGTGTGCAGTTGACAGGCACCACTGAATAATCCAGGGCACCCTGCCCATCTATAACGGGGTGGACATTGCCCCTTGGAGATAGTTCTGGGCAGTCTTCCCTGAGGTGCTCTAATCCTGTCTTTGCTTCTCCCCTGAATGGGGACAGTTGTTGATAGGTAAGGGCCCCCACTCTTCTATGTCTTTCACCACTGTTTGGTCAATTACGTACCACTCAGACCATTTGATTGAGATGTCTGTGTAAATATAAATGTGTGCGTGGCTCTCTGTGTCATTTCTGTCTCTTTTGACAGTTGCCAACTTGTCTCAGGAAAACCTCTTCTCTTTTTCCATCATTTGTCATAAAAAGATAATGACCCCGTTTCTGCTCTTCCATCACTTTTTATGGCCATTTAAAATCTGTGCTTAATAGCCTATATTTAGCAAATAGATTAAAATAGAATATCTCAGTAAGTGGGAGAGTTAGAAATAAGATCAAGATGATATCTCAAATAGAGTCAAGTGACTAGTCAGGTTCTGAGGATTTCAGACTTCCTGGAGTTTTGTGCGTCATCCGTGTGGACTTTATTTTAGGTTTAGGGCATTTGTTTATTCATTTATTTTTAGCTCACCTTTTTATCAAAGTGCAGTTTACATGCAGAACAGGGCACAGATTACAGATAGATCAGTAGATGAATTCCTACAAAGTGAGCAGATAGTCAGTGACCACCCAGGTCACCACAAAACATTTACCAGCGGCCACTCATGCAAGACTCGCACCTGTCTCCCTTCTGTCCCCATAGCTGACTTTTTGTCTATGAATACCCTTGAATACAGCATCTGCTCTTTTGATCCTGAATCCCTCCCCTCAACATTGTTTTTCTGAGATTCATTTCTAGTGTTCATTTTTTCAATGCTCTGTAATAATTATCATAGGAATGCATGGGATTTTATGAAACAATTCTCACAGACTTAGCCATTTTACTGTTGGTGGACATTTTGTTTCCAGTTTCATATATTAGAAACACACAGCAGGTCCTAGAATAATGTTGTTTTGTTATAACCTGATGAGAAAAAATAAATCAGGTCCTACCTTGAACGAAATGTTATTTGAGGGCTACTTCCCTTAAACATAGTTTCACTTAAAGTTATAGTTTCCAAGAATCTATTGACAATGGTGAGGCACTCTGTGCTGCTGTGAATATTCTTATAAATGCCTTTCATGCCCATATGTACATATTTTTGCCTACTATATTCCTAGAAGTGAAATTGCTGGGTCTTAGGAATGTATTTTCATTTTGGTAGCTCCTGCCAATGAGTTTTCCTTTGTGATTGTACCAATTTGAATGTTAATCAGCAGTCTATGAAGGTTCCAGATGCCCCATATTCTTGCCATTCTACACATTTTCTTACTTTTTAATTTGTTTTTTTCTGATGGCTGTGTATTGGTGTCTCATGATCCCTTTATTTTACATTTCCTTAATGATTAATGTTGACACATACCTTTCATATGTTAATGATCATTTGACCATCTTTTGGGAGGAACTTGTCCAATTATTTTTTGTCCGTTTAAAAAAAACTGACTTATCTATATTTTCCTATTTTGAAAGTTCTAAAGTTGAACCAAATTCTAGTGTGATATCTGATGGGGACTAGCATGGGATTATTATTCAGAGAGAAGCATGTATTTGCTTATTCATTTAACATTGCATTAACCAATAGCTCTTAATGTTCTGTACCTTTACAATTGTAAAAAAGATAGGATTGCCTTAAAGAACTTGCTGTCTAGTGAAGTATGATTAGGCATGTAAGAAGACATTAGGAAAACTGGTGTTAGGTGCTTTGATCATTAGGGACAAGAACAGAATCAAGTGATAAGGTATAAGTAGGGTGCATAATGAGCTTTGAGTTTAAGAAAAACTTTTCTGTAAGAGAAGAAAGGGAGTCAAATCTTAGAGCCAGGTGGAAGTTAGGAGGGGGAATAGTGTTTTAGAGAGAGGAAACAAAGTCATGTTTAAGAGATGGCAGAGCTTAAGGAAAGAAAGGGTGTGCTCTTATGTATAGGGGATGGGGTGCTGTTTAAAATATTCATGAACTCATTTATTATTTACTGAGCCACTTGCTTGTGCCATATCCTGTGTAATTCACAAAGACACATAGGTGGATAACATTTTTAATAACCATGCTAATGATAAGAGCTAAATTCACTAAGTGCTTCATAGCCCTGCCCTGGGTACTTCTTGTATGATTTCATTCTGTTCCCTTAGCTATCTATGACAGGGGCACGGTGCCTGTCCTCCTCTACATTTGAGGAAGCTGGATCCTAGAGAGGAGAGGTCAATTATTAAGCTCCCAGGACTCCTGAAAATATAATCTACTGAGGGCTTCAGAAATTGCACAAAGACTTACAGATTCAGAATATAATTGCTTCAAAGGTTACAACCACATTATGTTAGATATGGGTCTGTGTATCATAACAGTGAGAGCTGTAAGGTAGTTTGTAAGATGAATAAACATTTCCTAGTATACTATTTTAACATTTTAAATGTAGACTACTACATATCATGCTAATACTGTGTTTCAGTTATATAAAAATATGTCTATTCAATTATGATGGTGAGAAGAGAATAAATGATAGTAGTTAAGGCTACAGACTTGGGAGTCAAAATCCTTGGACTCGATTCGTGGTTCTAGCATTTATTATCTAAGCAACCATGGCAAACTCAAAAATCTCTCTGCTTCCATTTGGAAAAACATTGTCTTAAATTCCTACTATATTCGTTTAAAAAATCTGTGGTCCTGGGAGGGAAAAATTCAACTTTGCCTTTGGTCCTTTTCCTGAAAACTTTATGGTGCTGAATGCAAACAAGAAAATCAGTTGTTGACTGAGACCTTGCAAAGTACATTACTTTTGGGCCTACAGAAAAATTTTGGATTGAACCGAAGGGACTGAAAATTGAAGGTTATAATTGAAATGTCAACAAATGTAACTTTAACAATTCCAGTCGATGCTTCTGGAATATTAAATATACCTGTTAAATACATTTTTTTCTTTTCAGTATATAAATTTTAATATGCACCCCGTATCTCTCCAGCCATATTTCCTATATCAATAGTCCCCTGTGGCAACTTTATCTTTTAATACTAACTCTTCTTGTTCAATATTTGAGTAGTGATAATGGGTTTTATTCTATAAATAACAGCCTTGGTACCTTAAACTACAGCCAGTACAATTTTACCATTTGCAAGAACTACAGTGCTTTCTATTCCAAGCAGCGATTTTAATGTTTTATTTATTAGCAGTAAATAATCACAGAACACACGAAGAAAACTGTTTATTGGCACAGGATGGGAAAATCTATTGCTGTGTTGGGGGGCACTGGGTTGGCATACGTGAACTGCTGAAATGTAGTGTTCCAGGAACCTTCTAGAACATTTTGAGAATGCAAATTATATTTGAGATAGCCGTCTAAATGCCCACCGCTAACAAGAAAACCAAACTATGGAAGAAAGTATAGAAATCTTATTTCTTTCAGAGCCAATTTAGGAAGCTCTTGTCTCCTCTGGGACTTGCCCACTAATTTCCTTCTCAAACTTTGTCTCAGCCAGCCAAGAGAAAGTAATTTCAGGTATATGGTTGATAGTAGCCTGCTACAGGCAGGCAGTTTATTCTGCTCTTTGTGATTTTCTTTAAATTATATATATGCCTTTGGAGTTTTATTCCTAATAATCAATTTTCATTTTAAATCAAATTTTCCAAAAAAAAAAAAAAAAAAAAAAATCTCTAAGAAAACTGATGCTTTCTCATTAAGCATCTTATGTGAGCGTGCCTTCCTCCTGGCACTCTTTGGGGCCTCAATGAATCTATAGAGAAGGGTTGAAGGGTCTCTAGAGGCTGTAATTTCTTTTTCCTTCTAGATATTTTGTTTTCAGTTTTTGTGCATTATATTTTATTTTTTCATTTAGTTGTTCACACTGATTGTTCCCCGCCCCCAGGCCTGGGTCTCAGATCTGGGGGTATGTGGCCTGCACTCCTCTAGCAGGGTGCACCATTCTAGATTTTTTGAATCTGAAGGTCAGAATAGTACAATACATATCACACATTGGCTCATGTATGGGTGGTTGTTTTGTTTTGTCTATGTTTTTGTTAGTTCACCAGTGCAGCTTATTGAAAAGTACTTATTAGAGTACTTTTTTTAAGAAGGAGGGAATTTTATGAACAGGTACAGACTTTTCATTCTACAGGAATATAGCTACAGGTCAACCATGTCAGAAGCTGAGGAGCAGCGGCCCTCTCCATTCTTACTTTGGCTACACTCCTTTATTTGAGCCTCTTTGTTCCTCTTAGCATTTGGATTTGTAGATCTCTAAGTAAAATCACCATTTTCCCAGCTAGTGTGCTGTGGGTTGGGTGTAGATATGCCAATACGAATTTTATCAGACAACCGACAATCGTGTTGAAAAAGGTTGGGAAATACCAGGGCAGCCTTCTGGTCACTTCATGGTCTGGTACCACCCAGAAAGTTCCATTTGTGTGGATTCAGAAAAACCTGTCTCATGTGGACCTCGTGTATTTATATACCCAGTTGTGGACAACTGTCAACTTTTAAAGGCCTTCTGCAGACTTAAGAGAATTAAGAGATGCCCTTTTGTTAGCCAAAAATTTTAATGAGTCGGCGAAGCAATGTCTGTCGAGGAGAAACCCACCTAGGTTGCCTGATAGGGAAGGATCTAGGCTGGAAGCTCATTCACTCATAAAGTGAATGTGACTGGAACCCAGCAGAGCGAGACTACTTAGCCGGTCATGTGACTGAAAATACTGCCCGCACATGGAACCCATGAAAAAAAGAATAAGGGTTGATAAGAGTTCTGATAGGTGGTTGTTAGGTACTGTTTCTTGGTGTGAAAGAGCTGGTAAATTCCTCACAAGTACAGTGAATTCTTTCACCACTTTGACTACATTATGATAATGATAAACTCTGTAAATCAAATTTGTTTGCTCAGAAGATTGCCGGAGGAGAAACCAACAAGGAGCAACAGTAAGCCATTGAACGGATTAAAATGTTATTGTCAGTAGGTTTGACATTTAGAAATTTAGGAGGATTGTTTGGCCTGAGTTTCCAAATGGTGCTGTGACATGATCTACTTGTCTGTTTAGTTTAATGACATGTATGTTGTCCAAGTGTGTTTCTCATCAGCATTGGAGTGGATGTGCGAGGCAGAATAGGTTACATTGGACTTTATCTATTTAAATATGGCTATGCTTCCGCACGTAACAGTGAGCTTTGGATTATATTTCTGGTCCTCTGGGAATCTTGTAGTTTTAATAGGCAATGAGGATTATGGAAAGCCCTTGACACTGAGTTCAGGCATGGCTATGTGTGAATGCCATTGCATTTAGAAGATACATATAACAGTATTGAGATCTCTTGGCAGTTTTCAAAGAATTGAAGATTGATAATCTGGTGAGATAATAATCAGTTGCAAGCATCAGATACATTGTGCGCAGTGATCGCTCTCTAAGGGGCTGATGATTGTGCTCATTTAACATTATACAATGTGGTGCATTTACATCCAGATGCATTAAACGCTAGATTAAACATGAAAACATATCTTTTGGGAGTTTAGTGGACAAAGTAGACGTGTCATTAAGGTTTATATGGAATACAGTTAGAGGCCAGGACGATTCCCAATGTGTTGTACAAAACTGTAAAATGTGGGACCTTGACCAGTATTGTTCAATACAAATATCATGCAAGCTGTAGATAGTTCTAGAGTTCCTAACTGCCGCATTAGAAAGTAAAAATAGACAGGTGAAAATGGTTAATGAAATGTTTTAAATTATTGTTTTGAGAAAGAGCTGCAAAATCTGGGGTATGTTTCACACTTGCAGAATCACTTGTTTTGGGTCGATGAATTTCCTGTGCTCCCTAGACAGGTGACAGTAGTTTCTGGAGTAGCAGCTTGAAGTTCTTGGTTAGTCTCTGTGTTACTGTGATCAGTTTTGTACTGTTCCAGGTTGTGCTTTTTTGACAAAATATTTTTTTATTACGTTGATGTCTGCACTTAGGAAGAGGAAGAAGGGGATAAGTACTCGTTGATTCAGTGAATTGAGTGATTAAATTTCATAGCAAAAGAGACCAAGCTATGGATTATCTAATAATTAAGGGAATAAGACTAATGATATTAAAGAGGAATAAAGGGGGAGAGTATAGAAGCTATTGAAAATCAAAATTGAATTCTGAAATACATGTCATATTAAGCAATAAAAAAATAGAACCCAAATAATCTCTGTAAACAGGAGTTCTCAGTGATAAATTTTCAAATTTTCTGTGGGTTTCAGTTTCTTTGGATTATAGTAACTGAAAAACTCTAACTCCCTCTTCCATTGCCTGTAAAGGAGAGAATGAGAAATGAATGTGTTTTTGTTATTTTTAGTAACTATTTTGCTTTTTTTGAAATAAGCAAAATTTAAGATAATAGGGTAATTTGGACACTCAGAGGTTCATGGAGTGTTTTCCTGATTTCCTTTGGACCCTAGCAGATTTTATGGCCATACTGTTGCTTAGTTCTGTGTTTTAAAAACCGAAGAGGTACTTATCAATAACACAGATGATAATTTAATAATAATCCCTGTTATTTGTTTTCCAGTATCTTCTACAGATTGCATTTCAAAGATTTTCCACATTAAGACAAACCTAATGCCAGGTAGGCTTTTTTTTTTTTTTTTTTTTTTTTTAATGAGTCATATTGTAAATATTGAAAATGGAATTTTAAAGAGCTTGTATAACTTGGAAATAATAAAGCAGAGACTTGAATTCAGGGCTCTAGGATGCTAAATCTCATCCAGCATCAGGGCAGTAAAGTGATGCAAGGAAGTGCAGTTACTTTTGATTCAGTGATAGCTCTGCAGCTCTTGTTCCCTGGCCTTAAAAAAAGAAAAATGAAGGATTACTTTCCTATAACTTCTGAGGCTCCTGGGAGTTCTAGGGTGTATATGTGGGAGTGTCCTTGCATAATATTGCTGAAAAACTTATATTAATAACAAATTGTACTGGCAAACAAGAACTCTGTCACATTGTTGAATTGAGACCCCCTTCAGTCCACAGAACCCACATGGAAAAATGCTGCCCACGAAAGATGCAGACTGTTCTAATTTCAGGTTAGCATTGATGACGAGAACCCCAGTCTCTTCAGTGACTGCTTGCATCAACAGAGTGAAGGCTGCAGGTTATTTCTGCCATTGCAGTGCTTGGTGGCACTCCTGAGACCTGGCCATGCCTATAACTATACATTTGTCCCATCTCACTCCCAGTGAGAGAGGATCTGTAGCATGAGGAATGAGTATGGACTTTGGAATCAGAAACACGCATGCTCCCATCCTGGTTGTGTAGTTGGATGGCCGTCAAACTCTGTTTCCCCACTTGTGAAGTGGAGGTTAATATTCCTTCTTCTCAGTGACGATAACTGAAGATAATGTGTGTAAAGTGCCTGCCACCCTGTGTGGTGTGTACTTGATGTATGGATTGTATTTTTAGTGTTGAGTTACGATCGTAAATAACCTACTCCTTTAAATTATACCTGAAAAACTGACAGATAGGTTTCTGAGCATTCCTAGGGGCCGTGGTAAAACTGTAAGGATGGAAATTATTTACAGTCACAGATAAACTCTGTTATAATGCAGTGCTTTACTGAACTGTCTTTAGAAAAGAATTCCTCCCTGCTCATCTTCACAATTCTCCAAGGCCTCCTCCAGAGGATCATTCAGCATTGGTGTGTCCATAGATGCAGCTTTGGATATAGTGAAAATATGAAAAGATTTCACTCCCTGGTTCCTTTTTTACCTCCTAAGAATTTCTCTTCAGAGTACCATATAGTCAAGATGTGTGGTGTGCTGGGATACAACAGGTAAGTTTTAGTCACCTGTTGTGTTCCCCACCTCAAGTGGATTGGGACCACTGGGAATGGGAAGCGCCATTAAATTTCATGAGTTCACTGCTCAGAAATTGAATTGAAACTCTGCTAACTGGTATTAATTTATTCCAGTTCATAGCCTATGCCTTATGAACTTGTGCATTTTTAAAATAAATGTAGTGTAGGATCCACAACTTTATACATGTAAGGTGACTGAAATTTCTTGTAGCCTCTGTTTCATACATAAGGAAGGGTCCGACCTAGAGAAGTTAACTGTTTGCAACTGGCTCATAGCAGTTGTGGTAGTATGACAGTCCAGTTAAGGAAGAATGGCCTTAGCGTTTTCTCTATTTAACACGAATCTCACCAATTAATTAAAAAAAAAAAAAAAAAGAGTTTAGTGATCAGTTACAGGAATTCAGCAAATTACAAAGAACAATAGAATTCCACACAAAATACCTCATGTAATTTGCTGTCAGTAAAAACTGTTTGATGTAAAGGCTTTTGTAAAGAAATTGCAACTCTAGATTTCTTTCAAGTTGCCTCCCTCGCCACACCCTCACTGCCCCCCATGTCCAATAATGGCTCTTGATAACTTATTGGTCTGTAGGTGACAGCTAACTTTGGAATGACTTATGACTTCACTGGACACCACTGTGTAATTTGCACCAAGCTTAAAATGACTAATTGGTCTGATAGAATGTTTATTTTTGTGAAATAAAAGATTATAATATTCCATAACTCATAAATGTGTGTTTTTGATACATCTTCACAACTGTACCCTCATGTAACGGCCACCCAGATCAATCCAAACATTACCATCTGAGAAGTCCTCCTTGTGTCCTTTTCTTCTCATTTGCATCCTCCAGATACCACCGTGATTTGACTTCCATCAATTAGCTGTCTGTTTTGTGTTCATGTTTTTAACTGACTGTTAGGTGGTTTAATTTTATTCTTCACTGTGTGATGACTTTCATGTTTTTTCCATGTTTATTGATTTTCATTGCTGTATAATATTTAATTATTTGAGTATGATGTAATTCACGTGTCCATTCTACTGTTGAAGGGCATTTGGGTGTTTTATGGTTCTGGCTATTACACCGAGTGCAGTTATGACCTTCTGGTATATGTACTTGTGTTTTAATTTGGTGACTATTTTACTCACTGATGTTAGTTATATAGCTAAAATAGGTAATGGTACTGCTGGGTCATAGGTTATTCATATGTCAGCTGAAGCAGATTGACAAGTTTTCAAATTAGTATGTAGTTTAGCTTTATACCCTCAGTGTATGAGAGTTATAGGTCCTTCGCATCACCCCCAGAGCTTGATACTGTCAGTTTTGTTCATTTCAGCCATTGTGGTGAATCTGAGGTGGTATCTCACTGTGGTTAAGTTTATATTTGCATGTGGGTGAGAATATTTACACCTGTTTATTGGTTCTTTTTTATAGAGTTCCTTTGCAGAGCTGCTCATTTGTTTTTTGATTTTCTGTAATTTTTATTGATTTATAGGGATTCTTTACATAGTCTAGATAAGAATATTTTGTAAGATACATGTAATGAAAATATCTTCTATAAATGAGTTGTCTTTTCATTTGCTTTATGAAGTCTTGATAAGGAGGTCTTAATTTTAATATTATCCCTTTAATTAGTTTATCATTTATGATCGGAGCCTTTTTCTCCTGTTTACCCTTTGCCTATCACAAAGTCATGAAGATATATTCCCCTTATTTCTCTTTAGAAACTATTCTTTTACCTTTGTATATATATCTATGTCTAAATGGAATAGATTTTGTTTATGAAGTAGGCAATCAAAATTTACTTTTCTACTTTTTCATAAATAATTATTATTTATTGAGAAGGTCAATTTTGTCCTAATTGAAAAATAATATTGCCTTTATCTTCATCAGGTTGACTAAGTTTGTGAGTTCACGAATCCGTTTTTCTAGACCCGTGCATCAATTCCAAAATATTTTAATTATTATTACAATGTTATATTAAAGTCTTAATATATGAGAATGTAAGTCCTGTAGCATTGTTCTTTTTCTTTCAGATCAATTTGCACATACATGTTCCTAAGATTTAGATTTTTAGGAGAATTTAGTTTTTAATATTGAATTTCCCCGCCATAAACATGGTATGGTTCTCCATTTATTTAGGACTTCTTCGATTAATCTTAAAATATTTTGTTTTTTTCACTGTATAGATTTTGAACATCTTTTATTTAGTTTAATTTTAGGTACTTAGTCCTTAATGTTAAGTTTATTGACTTTTAAATTTTTTGTTATGATTTTTGTTGTTTTATTTTTGCTAGTATATTGATTTTTGTATTTTGACCTCGCTATATATACTTTTAAATCTAGTGCTGTGACAGATTCTTTGGACTTTCTATTATACAGTCTTATTATTATTAGTCTGTGAGTAATTCCAATTGTTTCTCTTTTTAAGCTTTTTAAAAACTATGCTTTATGATACATACATTAACTATGCATTATGAGACCTCCAGCATAAATTGAATTGGGTTAGTGACAACATATTTTTGTCATTTTCTGATCTCAGTGGAAAAACTTGAATATTTCACCATGAAATGTGAGGCCTATGATAAATGTTAAAGTGGATATGCTATCACAGATTAAAGACATTCTCTTCTATTTCCGTAGTGTAAGGTTGATTCTTAAAAACTGATAAATCTGTGTTCATTTTGTGCAGTGCTTTTTTGTATCTAGGTAGGTGATGATGCGGGAGGAATTTGGCTCAGGGCTGTGATGAGACTCCGCCCACCTGTAGGAGGAGCCTCAGCTTCCAGAGGGTCATGCCTGTCAACAGACTAGTCTGAGTAGTCAAGAGACTAGTTAGTTTGAAAGCCGCTCAGACTAGTTGGAGAGAAATATTTCGACGATTGATGATAACATGATGAAATGTTTTCAATGTCAGCCTCATGTGTGCTTGTAAGGTGCACTGGAAAGCGCAGAGATGAGAGCTTGGTAGGTTAGCGATAATGTGGTCTCATTAAATGAGGACCAGGGAGCTGAGGTGGAGAAAATTACATGTGAATGGGAAAAGGATTGGAAGGAATAAACAACAGGATTTCGGTTATATCTTGATTAGAAAAATAACTTAAAATTGACTCAAAGATGAAGTTCCAGGAAATGAATGTTGTTGGTTTTCACAGACTGAAATGGGAAATTGAGACAAGAATTTTTTTTTCCCTAGGAAAAAGAATGACTTCATTTTTGAGTTCTGGGAAATGAACCTGTTTTTCTACTAGATGGTTAACTCTGTGCAGTAGAGCTAGCTTGGTTGCAAGTCTCCAGGGTCTATCATATCTCCAAAGATGATAAGAAGTTGATAAAAAGTTGTTCCATTATATCTGTGTGGGGAAAAAAGCATCGTGACATTTTGGTAGGAAATTAGGCTTTGGGAGTGATATGTGGATAAAGTAATTGAGATGGTGGTCATTCTATTTCTTATGAGATCAAAATATATCTTAAAAGTAAAGAGAATTTTGGAAGATTATCCTCTATAAGGAAGAGGTGTTGTCAAAAGATATCAAGTAGTAGATGCAGCAGATCCCCTTAAAGCAAATGAAGAAAAGATTCAGACAAGTCATTAAAATGAGAGAAGAGAGTTTTCAGGTGCACAGCATCTGTCATGCGGGAGATACATCAGTCATCAAGAAGACCATTTGGAAGAAATGGAAATCAAAGTAGTTAATGAGTTAACACTTGTCTGAAGAAGAACAAATATTATTCTGTAGCTCCATTAATAGAGCTAGCCGAAAATATTGAGAGATACTATTTGAATATTTTTTAAACATTTTTTTTTTTTTAAAGGAAAGGTACAGACAGGAATGAAGGTGAGCAGGCAGGCAGGCAGGCAGGCAGGCAAGAAGGCAGGAAGAGGAGGGAGAAGCACTTTATTTTATTCAGTTGTTCATCACTGGTTGTTTCCCTGGCCCCAGTCTTGAACCAGGGACCCTGGGATGCACCTGGTTTAAACTGCTAGGCCACCAGGGCACACCCATCTGAATTTTTTGTAAGGGAGAATAGGTGTATGCTATAGAAGTGTATGGAAGGAGAACCCAGATATGATGAAGGAAGATAAAGGCCCTAAACAGAAAGCTTTAAAAAGTATAGCTGGAGTAGGCCTGTAAGTTACCAAGGATTTTGTGAACCTGAAAGTTGAAGCATATTGAGATTTGAAGCTAATGACTGAGAATAAAAGAAATACCATTATGGAAGATGGAAGTCAACCACCTTCATGATGAAGGAACTGAATATGTTTTTGACAAAGACCGACTCCAAGAAAAATCTCCAAATAGCGTATGGCATCTTCTTTGCATGATGCTTGTTTTCAGTTAGATGCTAATTGAATGGTTTTTTTTCCCAAATTAAAGTTGAACGACAGGTTCATGTACTTACCTCATAGCCCGATTCTTTGTTGGTAACCAGTTGGCCCAATTCTGGTTTACTAACCATACTTGGTTCTTTGAACTGAAAAAGCAATTGTTTTCATGGCTTTTGAAGAGTGATGTCTGTGTCAATCTACAACACCTGGCATCTACAGTTTCCAGATTTACCAGTGTTTTTCTAGCAGACACAGTAGTTTTCTCAGTAGAAGCATTCTACCCTCTGCTTTTAAAATGTTAAATTATGATATATGAAGTCTTTCTCATTTTTGAATTCCTAGGGATAGGGAGGAATATTTATAATATAAATGAGAGAATTGAGAGCATGATTAGGGACTTCACAGTTCTTTTTATTTCTTATATAGTTCTATACATTTAAATGCCACAGACATTTAACTTTCGGAAACACGAATAATTTCTGCCTACCTTTATTTATGAAAGTAAACTATTATTTGGTTAATTTATTGAGATTGTGTAGTTATTATATTTCTGTTATTACCTTTAGAATCTAATGTAATTTAGTTGTATTTAAACATTCTGAGCTGAGGGAAGCATTTTGCCAAAATTACGATAAATTACTTTTTGAAATTGTGTATATGATTAGCTATTTGGGATAACAAACTCAAGTATAGATCAGAAATACTCCATACATTTTGTTTCAGAATAACTATTTTATATTGAATACCTTATCAAAAAATTCAGCTTATTTCTGCTGTGAAAAATTATATTCATTTTGCCTTTGTGTGCATGTTTAAATAGCACTGGTGAGGAAAGGAAGGCATTTTACTAAATTCATAAAATCTTGGGTACCATAGACTATTACAGAAAAATTCTAAAATCTTAGGACACCTTCAAAAGCTTTAAAAATTATTTCATGGAAGTTTTCACTTCTAATCAAGGGGGAAGAACTTTGACAACACTGACTTTTATTATAGTATTGGGCAAAATCTCAGATGATCTCAGATGTGGAATTTGTTTTTTGTTACTGGACAAGTGTCCAAGATTATGCTTCCAGTTAAGAAATGCTTATCTTATTTTATCGTGTTTGAGAGAAAAATATCAAAACTTGTCTTGCTTCAATTGCTTTGCTTGCTTTCTTTGTACCAAGAGAGATGCCATGGAGTGCAGAAATTATACCAAGATTATTTATAAGAATTGTCATAGACTTGTGTTTCAAATTGTGAAGTCTAGAGCAACCCAACTGCCAATTTTAAAATCATGTTTTTTGCTGCTTATTGGACTGATTACTTGACTTCTCTGTCTTACCTCATGATACTGCCCCCCCCCCCACAAGTTTGTGAAGAATAGGTGAGAACAATACGTGGCACGTGTAAACCTACCCCAACTGTTATTTCTACTAGTGCTAAAACTGCTACTCCTTGGACAGTTTCTGCTGGCAATTGATACCACTCTGTTCAGGGAGCAATTCGAATTCAGTGCTTGAAATCTTCCAAGATATATTTAACCACTGTTGGGAATAAACTTGGAGAATTTAGAAGACTCTCCTCTTACAATCAGATGTAGTTTTGAAGGGCGCTGTATTTAAGATACACTCCCCATGTATATTGCGGAGTTCAAGTCAGCACTTGACCTTCTTACCATCAGTAATTATTGCATAAAATTAATTTGTGAACTTGTCTTAAAAATCAGACTAGAGATTTGCCAATATATTATTTCTTTATGGGACTAATTTTGATTTTAGTATTTGAGTTTCTTGTATGTCTCCAAATAGGTTTTTACACTTGTAGTTGTCAAAATTTTTTTTTTTTTTTTGAAATTAGTTTCCAGTATGCTTTTGGCAATCCTTAGTTGCTATACTATTTCTTTTCAAATTATTTGAATTTTCTGGAATATTTTTAAAAAGATAAACTTACTCATGTAACTTACATATACTTCAGGATTTTCTCTGTGGTCAGAATTTTCCATTAATAATTGGTGTGCATGTGTGTGTATGTGTGCGTGCGTGCGTGCATGTGTCTGTCTGTCTGTCTGTCTTTCTGTAACATCACAGTTCAATATTGTGGAATATAATACAATTTATTAGAAAGGTCAGTTAAAGTCGCTTTTTAAATAGAATTCCTGATTTAGCATACATAATATAAATTTCTTTATATGGTAAGACAAATGTGTACTGAAGGCATTTGAAGTATATTTTTAGGATTTTTAAAACATTTAGTTGAAACTTTTCTTTGCATTTCAGGCTCCTTTTCACATTAAAACCCTCTTTAGGTGATATAGACAGACTGGTTAGTGTAAATATGCCAGTTCCAAGGATGCTGATTCATGTATGTGTTTGTGTTTATTTAAGTGTACACTCAGTAAATTTTACATGTCCGAATGTACATATATGCACACGCATATATGCACACGTGTCCTCAGCCTCAGATTTGAATGTACTAATTCCTGATACCAATCTCTGCCGGAAACTACTGTCTTCTCCACTTTTAAAGACTCAGCTTTGTTTCACCTCCTCTCTGAAGCCTCTTGAGGGGCTCTCATCTTCCCATTCTACTTTCTGGTTCTCTCACTAGAGCTGTATTGTTATTAACACTGGCAACTTGTTCTAGGCTAGAGAATGTAGACTTTACTCAGTTATTTTCATTGTAAAATGTGGGTATCAATCCTAGTTTTTTGTCATAGTTATGTTTTGTACATGAATTTATGAATAATGTATGTAAATGCTCCTAGTCAGCGTTAGCACGCGCTGAACATTCAACAGATAGGATCTGTTATTGTTATAATTATTTTGCTTATTTATATTTGTTTCACCTCTAAATCAGCTGCTGTGGTCTATAAGTTTTAATATTTTCAATTCTTGGCATGTAGGTGATTCATGGATGAATTAATACCAGAATGTATGTGCAGTGTAACGAATGTCTCTGTTATAAATCAGTGAACCATCATCAGCAACTACTTGGATTGTATTTGAGTTGACTTGCAATTTCAGTATTTTCCAGTTTTTCAAAGGATCTTTTCATCCTTATAAACAAGAAACAACATCATATATGATTTGCCGTTTGCAACAAATAGCGTTTCGATTTTCTGGTGTGACTTAGTTATGAGAGAAGACTATGGTTATGCAACCCATTTGATACTCTGGTAATTTGCACAATATTGATAGATAGGAATTGATTATGTACTTATGACAGATGGTTATCTGTTGTGGGCCATATTATGCGTTACTTAGGCAAAGATTATTATGTTTTAATGTACAAACCGGATTTGGGCCATAACTGCTGTTCACTAACACACTCAGTACCCTGTAAGATATTCATTAAAAAAGTCAAATAAATCTACTTGTTTCTGTATTACTGTGTCAGAATGTCAGTAAAACACATCTATTCAGTTCTCTGATCCATCTTTCAAATTATTTTTATAGTCTTCCTATGTTAAATACTGGATTTACACGTGAAAAGAGGGAACCTAAACTATGCTAAAAAATACCTTCATTTTGGTGTTTTCTAATTATTATAAAATATTTTGAGAATGTAAATTTGATTTAAATGTCAACTGTAATTACTTGTGTACCATTTGCTTTTCAGCTAGGTTTTATAGTTTGATGGAATGTTTTCCCCACAATTTAATAAATGTTTGTTTTATTTCACAAGAATTAATTCAAAACAGGATAAAAACAACATATTTTCATCAACTATTATTGTTGATGGACTGGAAAATAAATTTGCTCCCTAAGCAAACTGTTTACTATGCATTTGAATGGGGTTTTATCTTGCTTACATTGCCAAGTTAAACATTAAAAGGCAACAATTAATAGGCCTGCCAAATATGTGTACTGCGTACTGAATAAGGCACATTATTTTCTTGACTATATCATAGATTTTTAGTGAATAAAATTTGTAATTATCTCATAATATACATATATGTATGTGTGGATATACACACATGTATACAAATGTCTATATATGTATGTGTGTATATGTACATGTATACACACTTATGTTTAGAAGTGAAGTAGTAGAGAAATTTCTTAGACTGTGAATTATGCATTTTTTAATTGGTGCCCTATATCTATTTATCATGATTTTATTATTAGTCACATTCAAAATTTTAAGTTTGCTTTTCTATGTATGAATCACACAACATTAAGCTTAAATAAAGTGCTTGAAAGTTAGCTGCAGATTTAATACATAGCTGGGCACTCTACTTTTCCTTTTTTCCTCTAACCTCTTAAAAACTCCATCATTTTAACATCTTTAGCCTGATGATTTTAAACATCTTGAGGGTACACCCCAGTGGGTTAGTAGTTTGTTCCACTGCTGAGAATAGTCCACATACAACCCAAAGACCCCAGGTGTGCGTCCTGGGACTGGGAGAACAACCCAGATGAACAACTAAATAAAAAGAAAAATGAAAGATGCTTCTTCCTCCTCTTCATGGCTGCTTGCCTTCATTCTTGCTGGTACCTTTCCTTTAAAGAAAATACAAAACACAAAACACACATCTTGACAGAATAGCTTAAGAAAATGAAGTCAGTGTTCTTCAGATGGGAACACAGACATAGGTGCCACTGAGACAGAACATAGCAATGCATGCAGGAGTTTTCATGCAGGTACAAACTGCATCTGCTCACATTTACGTTGTGATCTAAATCACATATTATACTTATAAAGACTAAATTTAATCGTCTTGTCCATCTTTTGCAATACAAATCAGATCTTTGACTGCAGTACCGGTTCAATGACAGTTACACTTGAATATGAGCATTGCATAAGTTACTTTCAAACCATTATATTAGCACAATATATGTAAAAGAAATGCTTAATTCATTTGCTGTGGTTACTTTCTTTTAAGGGTTTATTTGTTCTCTGTCAGCATAGAATGATAGGGTGTAATGGAAGTTAAAACAAATTTCTAGAGTAATTTCCAAGTCAGTGTGCTTTTGCTTTCCCTCCTCCTTCTGAAAATGGCTGTTTATTCAGTGAACTCTTTTCTCAAATTATTGCTGAAGCTTCTGGCCACACCTCACCTCATGTTAAGTGGGATCTTCCATCTTAAGGACTGCTTTTTCCTCTTATGACCTGCTTTTCTGTAATAGTAAAGAATCCCTGGGTAGAAGCATAATATCAGGGAAACATGAAGTTGACCATAGGGAAGAACATTTTATAAATTGAGACTTTTCAGCTGATTGATATGCAACTAACAGAATTCCAAGGGGATTATTATTGACTGCAGGTATTATCACGTTGCATAGCTTTTGTTTGAATTGTACTCACTATTTTGTAAGATCCAATTAAGGATGAGGATCCTATCATATGTTTATCTTCAGGACCCTACCTTCCTGTAAAAAGCACACATAAATTATCATCGAAGGTATGGTGTTGAGGAAGTATACTTTGAGTTGGGCAAGCTTGTTCCAGCTCTCAGGAAAGATGTGGATGGAGTTGGGCACTTGATTATAAATGGAGGGAACAGGGGTGGGACTGATACTTGTTGAATTTTCAATACATGCCACTGTCTGGTATGTACAATGTATGCTTTCCCCTTTTCAATATTCCTAGAAAATGGGGAGGTTATGATACCAGCTTCAGAGATGAGGAAAAGTGGTTGTTTAAAAGTTAAACAGCTTCCCCTACTTCCTATAACCCTGAGTGTTACAGCTGGTGAGCATTCTGCCTGGCATTCCCGCTGGATCTCTGCTGTGAAAACACGGTCTTTCTACGTGTCATTCACTCAGGAGATTATCTTGGAATTTTGGGTCTAGAAGACATTTCCATATCATCACCAGAATGGCCTGGCGAGTTATAGGAAGGGGGTGGAACTTAGTGGCCATTTTTTTTTTGTCTTGAGGAAAAGAACATATGTTAGAAAATAGGTGTGTAAATCTAAAATATAGCTAGGAAATAATCTCCGTTGATACTTTTCATGCTTTTCTTTTTTGATTCATCAAATCTTTGCTATGATGATCTTGAGTTAATAAATTTAATGGAAATTGGATTACTTATGACAATAGTGCTTTCTCTGTAGACTCTACCAATCCTGACTGAAATACTAGCTAATAAATGTTTTAAAATTCTTAAGATGTAGAGAAGGAGCACTTTAAATCTTTAATTATGAGTCATGAAAATTATATGCATTTTATAGATAGACTTAGACTATGAAACATGTATATATAATATGGAAAATAAAAACTATACTGTTAATTATGAGGCATCTCTGAAATCTATGGTCCTTCCTACAGACAGTATTTGCTGACTCAGCTCTGGCCTATGGCCTGTATTAAAAGAAATCTGAATACTGTTTGAATCTCTTTAGAGAGTGATGTGTGTTCCACGGAAACCCATGTGTCTTTTCCCAGCAGTAAGATGTCTGCTGCACGAGTTCAGAAGCGATGCGGTAGGTGTCACCTGTCACCTAACAATAAACTTCCTGCTTTGTGTCTTTAGTGTCTCTTTTCATTTTAAGTCAAAATAGCTATGAAAACGCAGCACTTAGATTTGCATTTATCTTCAGAAATATTTAGATTAACCTTCAAATATTTTTAGTTCCCAAGATAACTCACTGCGACAGATACAACAGAAATAATTTTAAATGAAAAAAAAAAGCGACTTGTATTTAAATGAAAAAAAAAAAAGCGACAGAAATAATTTTAAATGAAAAAAAAAAGCGACTTGTATCAGGAATCTTGATTCAAAATAAGACCAACTTGGATCTGGTATGTAATTATCTTAAGACTTACATACACAAAACCTACCTGTCAGGTTCTGTAATCACCTTTAACTTTGTGGCAGCTGAACTGAATGTGTGTGCGCACGCACGCGTGTGTGTGTGCATTTATAGGAGGTGTGTATACACACACACACACACACACACCCCTTCATTACTTGCCTTTTTTATCTGTTTCTGAAAACACAAGATCACAGCTAATGAAGTAGTGATTTGTAAAGCTGAATCTAGAAGGCAGAATTTCAAATGGAACTGCTGTATCAGCACCAGAATTCAATTTACTCCAAACAGAGCAACTAAATTACCTTTGGGCAGAGAGTGGAATATCCTGACTACCTAGATGTCCATAAACACCTTTAAAATGTGATTCTGTGTCTCTGTTTAGAGATACATAAAGGGATTTCCAGAGGGACTGGCAACAAGTGGGTCCAGGAGTATTTAGAGTGTATTCAACACTAACCTTTAAAGACTGAGAACACCTTAGATCATTTAGGCTGTGATGGAGAGCTAGCAACCTGACTATGGGATAATAGAATGCCTGTACTTTCTGGGTTATTATTCCAAAGTAGCTTCTTATTCATTAAAGTGAGTAGCCTCTCCTTTGCTCAGGGGAAGGTCATTTCTGTTGTCCAGGGTACTCTCTTGGAATTCTCAAGGAAGCTGGCTAACCAAGTATGAAAATTTTAAGGGAAGAATTTTGAAAATCTTTGTCTAGTGCTGCAGCTACTAAAGAGAGGCTGTTGTAACTACATTTTCTCTAGACTCTCCACTAAAACATCAGTATTTAACCGTGGTTCAAGGCAACAATATTTCTAAAATTCTTTTCAAATTAAAATATTGTGTGCTTTTTTAATTTAATTTTTTTGCTTCATCTGACAATCATTTCTGAAGCCAGGAGAGTGATGTTCAAAGCCGTGTGTGTTAAGTTTTGATGACAGCAGTGGCCTTTGAAACTTATGTGCTTTGGGAATATTTGTTGGATACTTTCGTAAACCTATTTGGCAGAACTAAATTATCTTTTAATTAGGAAACTGATGAGATATTAACTTATTGGATATATGCCATTTTCCTATTTTATATCAAAGTTTGACTTTAATGGAGATTTAGGGAACAGACAAAGGCCCCTTAACATGAATAAAATTAGAGGTTCATTGAAGGAAATCCTCTTTTCCCATCTTATTTAATGGCTAGGCAGTTGATTAAAGACTGATAATTCTTATGTGTATGACAGCAAAGATTGCTGTCCAGATATTACTTCAATTAAGGTAGCAGGGTAGATTAAAAAACGTGTATGGGGAGGGGGGTTATCATCCCTGCTTCTGTGAAGAAGGAAATTGGGCCTCAGAAAGGCTGAATGAGTCATTTAAGGTCACGTTGCCAGTAAATGACTGTGGTGAGTCTAGGGCCGTTCTTTTCAACTGTATTTGGAATTGCCTCATATTTTCTCTATCTTTGTTGTAGTTCTTTTGTTTGCTCTTCTTTTCTCCTGATTTTCAGTGAGTATCATTAAAACTCTTGCTTTAAAATCTTCTTTAGGTAGTACACTTAATTCGGTTGCATCTAGATTTTTCCATGGGGTTTTGTTTTAGTCTATCATTTGGGATGTATTTCTGTCTATCATAGTGTTTATTTTTATGGATTAGGCTAAATGACTTTGTTCTGATGTATTAGGGTATCAGGTTACGGAGTGTAGGCTTGTGGTGTTGACCTGGAATGCTGACCTTCCTATTGTTATATGGTCTCTGCACCAGGGAGAATGGTTGGAGCTCTAGGCCTAAGAATTAGAGTCAGGGCAGGGATTGCAGAGGTTCCCTCCTGAGTCACAGGCATGAATAGTCAGCTACAAGCATGGTGACCCAGGAGATGTGGGCCCAGACCATAAGCAGGCCACAGTTCCAACTGAGATTATTGATGAGTGGAAGGTGGGTGTCTCCCAGAGTCCTCAGGAGCTGGGAGCAGCACAGCACACACCCCCCTGCAAAAGTCTCGGTCTTCTAGCTGGGCAGCAGCCTCAGCAAGCAGCTGCATACAACAAGCTCTAGGACCTGAGGCTGGCTGCCTAGCAAATACCTAGAAGATGTGCAAAGCTGTTTAGTAGTAATCCCAGGTGGTTGGAAAGCTGCTGTTTTGGTGGTGGTTGGGTAGTGATCCTCCCTGAGAAAACTGTTGAAACCATTTTGTGAAAACTTGCTCAGGTATTTGTACTGGCTTTGCAGACCCTGCTGCCTGTTCCCACCCTGGGCAGGTGATTGCTACCCAGGCTGCCAAGAGAACCATAACTGCTAAAATAAACGGTGCCCCAATGGAGGGGGTGGTGTGTTTTCCTCTGGGGCCTTTGCTGTAATGTGGTGGCCTCCAGACCTGGAGCACCACAGAAAAGAGCCTGGTACTGAATAGCATCTGGTTCCCTAGAGGCTGTCCTTGTGTCTGAAGTTTTTAGTTCAACCAATGAAAGTCCTGCATTCGTGTCTGTATACACTTCAGCTCTCTGATCTCTGTGCTCTCTGTCCTGTGTTCTTTGCTCCCCAGTATCCTATTGTTCTCCAAAGAAAAGACCCTTTATTTTCCACACAAGCTTGTATGTGCTTGTGGGTTAGTTCTCAGGTGTGGGGGCATCTGCCGAGGGGGCAACCCATCAGCCCCAGGAAGAGGATTTCTGTCACTGGCCCACTTACCAGGTGCTGTGATCTCAGTATCAGGTGGTATTTGTGTTCTGACTAACCGACTTCTATAAACATTCACAGAGACGTGTGTCCCTTCCCTTTGTGGAATTGCTGGTCCCTGTTCTTTTTTCAAGGGATTTATTAAATGGCTTGTCTGTGGAGAGGAGGTGAACTTAACACCCAGGCTTCTTGGGACACTCTTCACTCAGCTGTAAGCTGTTACGGCTTCACTTCCTGTCGTTTGTGCTACTTAAAAGTATAGAGGTGCAGAATGGGAGGTAAAGAGATCTTCTTAAGCATTTTCTGAGGAGTTTGGATTGCATTTTTTTTTTTTTTTTAAACAAAGATAATATTTTATGGGGTACTCCTCAGGTTTAAGACATGCAGAAGCATACGTTTAAATTGTAAGTGGTGACAACGATAAACCACAGATTGCTCCAGGATTTGAGATTAGATGGGTCTTATAAGGACCCTGACATTGTCTGACTTATTACCTTGAGTATGAACTTTACTTCTGATCTTTATTGTCAAATGGCTCTTAAAGTAGTTCATGTAATCAGCTCACAGAACTCTGAAAACAAATGATATTAGGCTACTTTGTAAATCCTACAATGCTGTAAAAATGTGTGATCGTAGGTTATATGTAGTTTACATTGTTACTGTTTAATCTGCAGATAGGTGCTAAGTTTACCTTATGTCATTTCGGCCTGTTACTTGGTAAGAAATTTCTACATAATTGATATAAAGGGGCATCTTCCTTACTTTTCTTTAATTGCTATTAGCATCCCTCACTGAACCAACATTTCTTCATGTAAAATATGCCAGGTCCTGTGCTGTGTATTGAGAAGCAAAAAATGGGAACGGCACTGTGTTAATAGGTGTTTCCTCTCCTGTCAGAGTGTTAGCTGGTTAGCCTGTTTCAAAAAACAATTTGAAGATATAATTTGAACGCTTGAACAGAAGTTTGTATTCTTTTGAGCAGGAGTTATACTTCTGTAACTATTCTGAGGAACTAGTTAAAGGCTCACGCTAGTGAAGCTAAGTCCAATAGTGTAGGGTCAGAGTGCCTGTTTGAGGGGTGAGTGTTGTCAAAATCCACACGAGGTTCTAATCCGGTTCCACCTAACGAGTCTCAGTCTGTAACTGCCCACCAAGGGCATCTGCTTTAGCTCCTCAAGGCTAGTTGAGGCCTTGGTGAGTCTAAGATTTACATAAGAGGATGTTATCTGTAAGAGTAAAGAAACATAAATGATTAGACAAAAAGTAGGGGTGAATTATATTGTATCCCTTTGAAAGGGTAATATGAATTTTGAATTAAGCATGTGTAAATTGAGTATTGTGTAAGAATGCTCATGTATATGGAAATGTGGGAAAAATGGCAAAACGATAAAGATTGAAGCCAGTTTTGAAGTATGTGGTACATTTTACTAAGAAGTTGGAATTGATTGACATAGATTTTGAAGACCTGAAGGGAAAAAACATGTTTGGTAAGGACAGGGTATTTTAATTCTTCCAAGGGATACCATTGTATTGTTTCATAATGTAAAATAGAAGAAATATACTCTGAGTTTCAGGAGAATATTTCTAATTTGCCATTTTAATATGAGAATATTTTATCAATATTAGATTGCCTTTGAAGGAGCATTTCTAGTAGTGGTAAAAGCTGTAGTATATTTTAGGGGATGTGGAGAGAGCTGCAGGGACTGAGGGAGAGATTAAGATTGAGATTTAAAACAGGAATACAATGTAAAGTCAGCTCTGTTTATAGGCCAAGCCCATGGCACTTGTGAGTTGTGCTATATTTCCTCTAAAGCCTTATGAGCGCATGAGCTCTTGTTTGTTCAGATGCATTGAAACACCGGCAAAGGAGACCTGGCCCAGCCCTGTGGTGTGCAGACATTGGCACAGAATGGGTGCAGCTAAGAACTCCAAGGCGTGTTCCCTCTTGAGTGTAATTCCAAATGAAAAAAGTCAGCTGTGCCTAATAAGCTGGCTTAACTGAATGCCAAAAAAAATTTGCCTCGTGAAATGGAAATTCTGAAGCAGATTACATAATGCTAAGAAGAGAATCAATAGGAAGTCTTTCAAGATATATCCAAATGGGACAAATGGTCAGTTGTAATAAGAACTCTCCAATCCAGCAAAATTTAATTCTATTTGGTGAGGTCCAAATGGTGTGGTCGATTTGGAAGTGTTCAGAAATCACATAAATATTTACTTTGTATTTAATTTTTAATAAATGACAGATATGAACTGGCATGAGTTGTCAAAATTCACTTGGGTGAGGGCCAACATGGCGCCACCCAAAAGGATTCATATGAATTATTCTGCACGTTGTATTATTATGTGTAAAGAAAAATAGATCATTTCCTCTGGCAAATAAGATGACTTTTAAAAACTCTTATTTGTTAAGAATAATAAAGCGCTCCAGTTTGAGTATTTGTGACTTTTGGTTGTTGAATTAAATTTACTTTTAACTTGGTTGCTGCCATTTTTCCCCCTTGAGTTTCACCATTGCGTTTCTTTTGTATTCTTCCTTTCCTCCCTTCTCTTTATTCAGACCTTCATTATCTTGAGCTCAGGGGCTGTCATAGTGTCAGCTCATCTCCTGTTTCTCTTCCCTCATTTCGCCACTTTGCCCATTACATAGCTGCTAAAGACCAGAAAACCAAACTAATGAAAACATACTCCTCAGCTATTATTCTTACTATATCAGTTCAGTAATCAAGAGCTTAAAGAATTGCAAAGTTAAGATCCCCCCTATGATTGTTTTCAAAGTGTGGAGCTCTTTCTCATTATTTCTTTTTGTGTGCTTTTCTTGCAGTATCAATGTGACTCTAGAAACAAATGGATGAATGAATACCCACATGAAGAGGAAAGCAATAGAGGTCGGTTAACGAAAATACATAATTGTGTTGGAAGTACTGTTACTTTGAACATGACTCTGGGCAGTTATTCTTATTGGAACACTTCTTTGTGTGAATATGAGATAGAGGTCAATACTTAGACACTTACACATCTCTCTGTAATGTGTACTTTTAATTTCTAATCTCTTAAATATAGTGAATATATAAGAAGGCAACTGTTTTTTTTTTTGTGCAAGTCTAGCTGTTCTTCGTTTCCAGAACTTAAGTTTGCTTTTAAAGAACTGACTTTCAAATGAATATTAAAAAATGGAAAACACTCACTAGAACTGATAACTGGGACCAAGGAATAAAAGATGCCAGATTCTCTTTAATATACATCAGTTCTTACAAGAGTAATCGTAATGCAGGTACTCAGTGGCATAGAATTGCTGTCAAATGCTGGCCTCTTTGCACCTAATGTCTTTCCGCAGAGTAATAGGTGTGTTATGAAAGGCTTTTAACTCTGGTTACTTAGAGACAAGTATCAGTATGGGTTAGAGGGGAAAAAATACTGTGAATTTTCACAGTCATCAAGTGCTGGGTATCACTTTTAGTGGTAGTTATTTGAGCTTTTTTTTGTCCTATATATAAAAAAATCATTGTCATACTAAGAAAATTACAATATTTAAATCATTTGTATTTTGTAAGTTTTTTGCAATGAACAAATCTGGTGTAGTTATGTTCCTCGTAACTCATACACTGTACATGCATTTTCATATTTTCATTCCCCTGTTACTCCTGCTACTTTCAAATAGATGTGCATCATGCCATGCCTTTTCAGCTACCCCACTTTCACAGTTACTTACGAACGATTTTTCGGATTATATCTTTCACTTAAAATTACCTCCTTCCATCCTTATTGCTAAAATTGCACCTTTCTGGTAATCTTCTCTGGAAAGATTTCAGTCCTCTAGAGGGCGTATTAACTCAAAGATGATAAGGACTCCTTTCTGAATATATCATCGGTAATTGTTCTATCTGGGTGCATTCTTTTGGGGAGAATTAATTGTGCTGTGTCCTTGTCTGTACATGGATCAGTGGTATGCTAATGAACTGGGTCTTGTGGGTGAGGTGGCGAGTGTTGGATAATCTTCAGTGTTGGTTAATTCTCCTAGTGTGAATATTCCCAGTGTGACTAGTTTCAGTCATTGACTTTAAAGGAGCTGGGAAAATGTAGAAATTAATGAAATCGTGCTCTCTTAGTTTGTTCTGATATAAAAGGGAGAAATAGTATTTCTAAATTTCATCTGATGCAATAGCAAAGTAAACTATGATACAGTGAATATAGAATTATGCAGTTTAAGATGAATTTCAACAATGCACGCGCAAATTTTATCAATGCAAGTCTTGCTCCAGACTTTTAAATATTTTTGTCTCTCAATGTGTAAGTTACAGACCCTCTCTTTGAATGTCATGTCAACTCTATCTTTCAAGCATTTTAATATATTTTAGTTGTCGAAGGGTATTGGATGCTAGGTCCCCAGGAATCTGCGCCCTCCACACTGTTTACATATGGGTATAAACCTAATCTGTTGGGTGAAAAGACCACAATTTAGTGGTGATCTTAGCAAAAGATAAAGTTTCTGTTGGACATACAGAAGAATTAGGTTGTAGTGGGGAGGATTATACCCTCTAACACACACAGAAACCCCAAAAGAATTCACTATTGTGTATTGTAAATGCAAAAGTCAGGTCCTTACGTTAAAAATTGTTAAGAGTTAGTAACTTTAAAAGTTGCCTCAGATTTGCAGGATTTTGTATTACTTCTTTTCTCCTCTCTGTTCAGTTTTCTAGTTTCTAATCTTAGAAACAAATTTAAAAATACTGGTTTGCAAAATTCCTTAAAATTTAGCAGTAGGCTCTCCTGAGCTATGGGTGATCACCATTGAAAATTCATTTTGTAAGGTAAAACTATCAATTTATATACTTTTTCAAGATCAGCTGGATAAAGGTAGTAAATGTAAGTTTTCTTGTCTCATCCTTATGTAAACATGGCAGTCCTCTTCATGCAAAATGTATTTATCTTTTTCCTTATGTATAATGGTGATAGAGTATTCATGTTTTTATTCTGTTGTTATTAGATTCTTATATTTGAATGGATCATTGTTAACTTTGCATGTGTGCACATTTTGACAGTATCATTGTCCTATAACTCATTTTATGACAACTGAAGATGATGAAAAAGGGAATTACTGTGTTACTGCTTTCCCTGAGGATAAACTCTGAAAATATTATCATGATTAACTATAATATATGACACTCTAAATGATCATGCCTCTTAGCTCATAATCTATGAGTTTTAAAAGTCTGTATAGAAGATGGGGCAGTGAGTATTTTATGTAAGGTGTTTGTGAATGATATTTTTATTTTTAGTATTTGTAATCTGTATTTTCAGTTACAGATTCTTTAGGACAGAGAAGATATTGATGTTTATTTTTTAAGCCTCCTTGAATCACATCTGCTAGTTTTAATAAAGCCTGATTGAGGGAGAAAATTGCAGTTTGAAAACTTACTTTTTCTCTTTCAAGTATATTGGCAAGGTCGATATTAAGATGAAGGTTTTTTTCTAAAGTACCTGGTTTTATTTTTATTTTGCTGTTCATTCTTGGTTGTTCCCCCAGCCCCAGGGCATGCACCTGGGTCCCTGGAATAGATGTGGACCTAGCCACTCTTCCACCCGGGCACACCTAAGAGGAAGCTTTAAAAACATTAAAAAAAGGTAGTGGATGCAGCATCACTGCTATATGTACATAAATGAAAAGGGATGTGACTGTGACCCTCCAAACTTGTCTGCCTATTTCCAGTTTGCCAGTGGTGACAAAATCTTGCCAAGAGATACAGTATTGTGTTGATGCTTTCTGCTTAGGTCTTAATTTTTAAACTCTGTAAAAGCATTTATAAAATTTCTACTGTCATACTAAGTCTTACTGCACAGTAGTCTACATCTGTCTTTCTTTAATATATTATATATAAACTATATAGTTGCATATATAGTATGTATGTATATATACATATATGTAATATGTGTGTGTATCTATCTGTCTATATATACGTATATATGTATGTATTGAGTTCTTTCCTGTACTCAGATTTTAATTTTGTTCCTTCACTCAGTTTCTGTTGCACTTGAATTTATCCTTTTACTGGCTGCCATTAGAAAACATCAGATAAATTCCAAAAGAGCCCAGTGTTCATTATTTCATGTGCTTACAAATACCAATATGAAATCAGTTCTGTGTCCCCTTTACTGCATTTTGGCAGTTGCTCCATTGTGAATGGGGCCTGGTTTGTGGCCCTGGTCCCACCAACCTGGCTTTGCTCCATTTGTCTTGCAGACGTTTTGGGATGTTTACCAAGTGCTTCTCAGCAGCTGGTTGAGAGCAGGTGGCCAGAACATATGCACGTCTATACATTAGTCCCTCCTATTGGCGTTGCCTTTCAACTTTTGCTCCGTGACTACCTCTGACCAACAGCTGCTTCCACCCTCCAGCATGAGCTGTGGGTGACTTTCACTTCTTGCATTTGGAAACCATGAAGACAGTAGCAGTGCAGTCTGAGAAAACTTTAATTCCTTACTAAACCAGTTTGTTTCATAGTGATGGACTTATATAGGGTGACTGCTTAAAAAAAAATTTTTTTTCAGGCTCTTCTAAGTCTATTTCTTCACTTGGGATAGAAAAAATGTTAATAGCAGTCACCCAGTCTGTCTTCCATTTTTGGACTAAGTAGGCATAGTTACTGAGAAAACCCCAGCTGATGGAAGGAGACATGTGAGTAGAGGTATATTAGCCTAGGCAGTACATATGGCATCAAAAAAAAGTTAAATGTTGCATCTGCAATGACTGTCTGTATGATCCTGAGACCAGAGCCTTCTGTCTGAATTTTAAATTTCTCACCTGCACAGTCGAACTAATAACACCTCCCCCACTGATTTCAAGAGTTGTTACGGGGACGGAAGAAAACACAACCTATTGGGAGAATGTTGTACCGTTGTATAGTTTTCAAGGTATGCATGGTATAGATACTTATTTTTATCCTGCAAGACAGATAATCCTGAACTCAACCAATAGATCTAATATGCTGTGAACTGGTAGGTATATCACAAATTTTATTAAAATATCCCGAAGGAGGTCATCTCTTCTGCGAAGGGAATTCTCCTTTAGGCATCTAAATTCTCTCATCTGGGAAACAAGAACAAAATGATATACAAGGATTTGAGAACTGTTGTTAAATTATTGAAGTAGAATAAATAGCTTTATTATTTGAAAAGATGATGCATCGCTCATTTTAAAAACATTAAGGTGTGCAAGACTTTATCACTTCCCGTCTCATACCTGTTCATGCCCGGTGACCGTGAGTTACGTATGCAGCTAAATAGAGATCATTTTGCAAAAATAGGTTCATATTTACGCTTTGTATTTCTCATGAGGAGATATATTTTTCAGTTTGCTTCCACTATAATCTAAGAAATAGAAAATGAATTTACACTGAAATAACTTATGAGTTTTAAATAATGTCTTTCATCAAATAGAATTAAGGGAAACATTTTGAGTTCTGGTAATTCTTTTTTTAATTACTGAATTTAACTTAAAATAGCATCTTTTGACCATTTGCTGTGAAGCATGAGGGAATTAATGCCGTTTTGTTCTCTTCCCTCCTTTAAAATAAAAAGATTAACATTTCTTTCTGATTTTTGTCATAATTATCAAAGCTCTTCTCTCTTTATGATTATTTCTCTCAGAATAAGGGCACTCTGCTTTCCTCTTGCCTGTCATTGGGTTTTACTGTGAAAGCTGAGCCAAAATGATCTTGCTGTTTGTTTTGTTTTTTGTTCAGATGTCTGTGGGTTATTTTCAGATAGCTAGAAGGTCAGCAACCTCATTGATTTTTGTCTTCTTCTTTTTTTTTTTTAATTCTTTGTCAGTTTTTCTTGGAACCTGATTTTAAACTCTTGAGAAGTAGAATTTTTTCTATATCTTCTGACTTAAATATTATATTTAAAGTAGATTGCCTGTTTGTTTTGTTCTATTCTTTAGTAACCTGAAAATACATCCTTTTTCTTATTAGTTTTCTCTAGTAGTGATCTTCACCATCGACTTTTAAAATTTCACTTTCCTATAAAGTATTTTTCCTTATGTTATCAATCAAATTCTTTATTATTATTATTATTAGTTCTCAGAATGGCTTTTCATCTCTGTAGTATTTCAGAGTTCTGTCAACTTATTCTTCGTATGTTCTAGTTATCTTGTGTTTTATCATTTGAACCCTTTTACTGCCTCCTGAACCTGTTCTTCTTGCTTGAGCTTTATTCTAAAGACTCTCTTTCCTACAGTTTTTTTTTTGTTTGTTTTGTTTTGTTTTTTTTTTTGGTCTATGAAGTTTAATTTGTTGAAATTCGTCATCTCTTTCTTTGGGTAATTCCTCCTGTGACATTTGTTCTTCACTGGTCTTTTCCTTCTTGCATTACTCTCTTACTTTTGAGATCTGCTTTTACTCAGAGTCCTCCCATAATCTCTCCCTGATTATCACTCAGCTTTGAATGGGGTCGATATTTGCTAAAATTTTGGTCTCATTGTGAGCAGGGAAACTCACAGTTTGGGCATAAGCTATGGGAGTCCAAATCTTTGACATGTTTGTTAATTTCAAATGCTCTCTAAGTAAATGTATTCTGTCCTCTTATGTCTTGGACAGAGATAATTTGTCTCTTCTTCCAAAGAACAGCAGAGCTCCTTGAGACAAAGGCTCCAGTCTCCCTTCCTCTGCCGCTTCCAGTGAACCCCCTTTATGAGAACTTGACTCCAGAAAATACTGTATTTGTATGTTTGCTCTTGTAGCTCCACTTTTTCTGCTTTTACTGGATAGTTCTTTCATGACTGATATCTTATGAAGTTCTGTGCCTTTCTCAAGGTCTGAGAAGAGATGTCACCTCCCAGATTTCAGTCTTTCACAGGTATGCTTTGATTGGCAATTTGAGTTTTTGACTGATTTTACTTTCATTAAAGAGGGAGATTTTTTTCCCTTTTATTTTCCTGAATTTGCTTTAAAGACTTCCAGTGGGTTTTAAAGGAAGGGTTTAAAAATGCCTTTACGTTGCCATTTTCAGTAAGTAATAATTCGGTACACATACGGGGCACATGCTGAATATTGACCCCGCTATAATGTTGAACAGCTGGTCTCTGTCCTCAGTCTGTCCATCTTCCAATCGTGGCTCTGCATGTGCTTTACCTGCTTCTGTATCTCCTTGTGGCCTCTGTGATGTGGGGATCTGATGGTGATGATGATGATGACAACTACTCCTATAGTTTCCGTGAAGGTTAAGGTGCTGGAGTGTTTACTTGCATATTGCTTGGCAGTTGCTAAGTGCTTAATTAATAAGCCATTAAAAATATATTAAGTCATAATAATTGTGTTTAGAAAGTAATTAGCTTGCTTTTAGGGATATTTGTTACTTAGAGCAGTACATTTGTATGTTATTATTATTTTATTTATTTATTTATTTATTTTTATTTTGACTTGCGACATGCTGGGATGTCCCGGCACGCCTGGGGCCCCAACTGTCTCTCTTAGATTTTAACTTCTAGTCTCAGGATCTGACTAGAGACTTTCAAATTTATACTTTGTTGATAAGGAATAAATAAATCTGACTTTCTACTGAAGAAAATAAAATTCTTGAAGAGCGTGGATATCCTATGGTAGTTGGCACACATTTTTGTTTGTTTGTTTACTTACAAACTGTTGATCATTTCTAGTGCATTAGTGAGGGTTCATCACAGATACAGAACCAGTAGGAGTGTGTGTGTGTGTGTGTGTGTGTGTGTGTGTGTGTGTGTGTCTTATATGGTATACTTAATCCCAGTCCAGGTCCAACGCCCTGAAAACAAGGGAAAACTGATGTCCCAGTTTAGGTAAACAAAAAGGAACTGAATCTTACCCACCTCTCTCTTCTTGTCTTTTTGGGCCCTCAAGATTGGATGATGCCCATTCATATTAGGGAGGGCAGTGTTCTTTACTGACTCTGTTGACTAGATGCTAATCTCATTCTGAAACACAAGCACCATTTAATATGGGCACCCATGGCGCAGTCCATTTGACATACAGAATTAGCTGTGACACCTGTTCTGTAGTGTGATTACATTCAGCATTTATTATTTTGAGATATGAAGATACATTATACTTAGTCCGGCCCTCAAGGTTTCATCATCTCCTAGCAGCAAACAAGCTACTACAATGTTAATTGATTTGTGCTATAATATATTTAATAAAACCTAGGAGTTGGGTATGGGTCACGGATGACTTGACATATGAAGTGATGTTTGACTTGGGCCCTGAATGATGGTATCATGTTACTGGAAGAAATGGGAGAAATCAAAAAAAGTCATAATCTTTTGTTTAAATAAAAATTTGGTAAATTTTCTTTGGCACAAAGTTGCCCTGTAAAATTTCCACTTGTAATTAAGGATACATGAAGTATTCAGTGATACTATTACATATTTCAGCCAGGTCTACTGAAGTTTATTTATGTGTCCAGGTGATTTTCTCTCTTCCTCCCTCCCTCTCTCTCCTCCCTTCCTCCCTTTACCCCTTTGTCTCCCTGCCTGTCCTTCTGTCTGTCCCTCTCTTTCCCATGAGCTCTCACATACTCCTGTGCTCTTCCTTGCTCACACATTTTCCTTTCCTTTCTGGTCACTTGATAGTGATGGTTCTTCAGCTAAGCTTTTGTCATCCTATTTAGAACACAAATTAGAGTCATTTATATATTTTACCAGATTTCAAGGATAGTCATAAAAATGAGAGCAGCATCTTTTAAGTCTAACCATTTGACTTCAACAATTTTTGTTTAATGAGAACATTAGAGTACTAAAGAACATCGTCATTGATTATTAATGCATTTATTTAAGTGTAGAAGATCATTCAGATTAATTTTATGTTATCACCATCTATACATTAAATAAAAATAGTCACCTCCTTCACCTCTCCCAGCCTGTTAGATGAGAATTAATTTCTTGCTATTCTCTAAAAAGACTTTTGTTTAATACAATCATGAATAATTATTGACTCAATAATGAGTGTGATACTTTATCTTATACATAATTTAGTCCAGCAGTATACCTTACAGCCTAATGGAAATAAGACTCAACAAATACTCTCATTTAAAAGTCAATGGCTTATGAATATTCAACATGCTCAGCTTTTCTGGAGCTAGTTCTGGTCCTGCATTCTGTCTCAGAGTTTGATCAGAGAACCAGAACCGTGGGCGTAGTAGAGAATGTAGGATTTGCAACATGCAAACTCATGCAATTATAGGCGAACTTGGTGCTTGGCTGTTACTTCTGTCTGTTTGGTGCTGAGCCTGAAGGAAGCTGGGCAGGCTGGGAGCTAAGGGTGAGCAGGACCTGCAGGAAACAAGGGCAGACTGGAACCTGTGAGAATGAGCTAGTGTCCACTCGAATTTCTCCCTGTCAAGGAGCCTCCAATCTGGGGATCTCGGGAAGAGCATGAGAAGCTGGCGCCCACATCGAGTTGAACATCCTGGACTGAGAATCAGATTCGCAAGCGGGCTCCTGTGGGAGCTGCAGGGGGCCGATGTGCCCTGCTTCAGTGATAGTGTGAGCTGCGCCCTCACCTACAGTCCTGCTTGACTTTCTAGATGTGAAAAAAATGCTGCCGCAGTTCTGCCTTCCAACTGTCACCAACATCGCTGGAATCCAGGAACTGTCTCTGCAGGAAAATACAGACTGAGCTCAGTTGTCAAAGTTCATATCCACCACTGAGTGTCGCGTTGCCTGTTCTCCCCCTTCTCACCCCTCCTTCCACCTGAGAACATAGACCGTTTTCAATTCCTACCCTCTTTCCTTAAACCTGACAGTCCTCTGCTGGGACCTCAGACACTGCTCCTGGACCCGGTCTTGTATGGGGGACCGTGTCCCCCATAGAAGACTGCAGGATCATTGGCGGCCCCTCATATGCTATTTGACTCCTGTACAAAAGGACTTCCTGGAACAGTGATGAAGGGGGCACTTGGTGAATGGGTGAAGGCAGCAGGGAGAGGATCCTGCTGGCTTCTCAGTGGATGCTGGGAGAGCCAAAGAAAGCTGTGGTCAACAGCCTGGCTTAAATTGCCTCATTCTCTCCAAAATGACTGGATGAATCTAACACTTGTTTGTGATGTAAAATAAATTCAGAAGTAGTAGTCTAATCAGATAGGGCAAAGACCAGTTAGGTGACTAAAAAAAATTAGTTACTAGTAGAATATACCAGTTTATATTTGCACGTTCTACTTTATTTGGGAGCTTGGGAGGGAGAGGGTGGAGAACGAGAGGGAGAGGGGAGATTGATTCTAGTTTCTGAAATACTTGCTAGATTATTTCCCCTAGTTTTATTTACATGACTTATTTAATTACTCAACTTCTTTTAAACTGAATTGCAAATATAATTCATGTTCCTTGATTCCAGGATCACATGAATTAAGACACTTAGTTATTCCCATTGTCAACTCAGTGCTTTCAAATGGGAACTAGTTTTCTTGGGGATTAACATTTCCAAACTCTAGATATAAAGGATAGTAGCGATCTGTAGAATTTATCAAATTTATGCTTGTAAGCTTCTCTCTTCTCTACAATATATTAATTTTAAAAAGGAGAAAATGGTACAAATAGATGGGAGTTTTGCTGCTGGCCAGATTTTTATTTCTATCTGTGACAACCTTTATGTCTCTGAAATACTGAGCGAGGGCCTTGCTGAAGGTTGCACAGGAGTTAGTGATAAAGCTGCGCATTCCTCATCTCCATTTTGTAACTTTTATTTGTACCTCCTTTCAGAAAGTGCGATTAGAAGAGAAATTATTTTGGGGTTGGTACTTGTGAAGATGTCTGTGTGGGAGGAAAGACTGAGTGATTACAGGTAGAGGATAATAAACAGAATTTATTATGTTAAGCCACTTAATGATACATTGACATTTAACTTTCTCTGGTTCTAAGCGAGGGCTTCAGCGAGGCCTCCACCCGTGTACCGGTCAGTTACTGCAGTTCAGCCTTTACCGCATAGCAACCCTGGCAGTTTAAAGAAAATCGTGATACAGGTTTTCCCTGCTCTCAGAAAGTAAAATGTTCCCATTTGGTATGATTGGAGAGGTTATTTTATTGGATTTGAAATGCTGTTGCCATTAATTTATATGGGTACATTTTAAGCATCCCCAGACCTCCCAAGTAACCTACCCAGTCATACCAAATCGGAACATTCTGCTTTTAGATAGCAGGGAAAACTTGTTTTGGAAGTTCAGAGGTGGACCTGGCAGGCAGTTGGGGAGTTCATTGCAGACTGCAGGCTAGCTCAGTGCAAATAACCAAGAGGAGGCAAAGAGAGAAGAGGCTAAGCAATTCCTTTGTTACAAATAAGTGAGAATTGACTCCTCTCCTCTGGTTCCAATGGATTATAAAAGAGCTGCTTATTTTTTGTTCTGCCAGAAACAATGTGTGTTGTTGTAATTCAAGAATTTAATTATAGTGAGGTCTCTGATGCTTTTTGAATGAGAAACTGAATCACAGTCCTATTTTGCCTTTAACTCTGAAGCTGAGATACTGTAAAGCTCTCTCAGAAACTGCTGGTTACAGTTGTTCTTTCCTCAGGGAAGTATGTTGGCAAGGTGAGAGAGGAGGCTAAGTGGGAGCAGTAGGTTCGCTCATCACCCTTACTTAGTTCTATGTCTTGTTAAGTAGTGCAGGTGACAGGATCCCTGCTTTAGGGAGACTTGATGTTGTTGGCATGGAGAACAGCTTCCTTCTAGAGTTTCTTGTCAGGTCGTTCTGAAAATTTTCAAACATGTACCCTAAAAATGTAGAAACTTGGAACTGGATGGATTGTACGAATTATCTCATTCAACTGGATTAATTTAAATAGGAAGGAAAAATTGATAAAAATGAAGCTACTTGCTCAAGGTTACACAGGCCATTACAGACGGGGAGGTTTGGAAGAAAGTCGCAGTAGGAGAATGGGTCGCTTGTAATTCACAGATTTTAAAATCCAGTGTAAGCAAGCACGTTTAGCATCTGCCTGTTTGGAATTTAAAGCAAAGATACTTGAGATATATGTGTGCATGTGTGTGTATATATCAGGTTTGGATAAATGAATGGATGGAGACTGAGAAGACATTGAGGAGAAACTCAGGATAAGCCTCTTTGCTACTTCTTTTATATTTTGTATGGAAAAAGTGTTAAAGAGCAAGATCCTGCACTGTGGGAAAGAAAGATGCCATCCTGGAAAACTGACAAATGACTCACACAGAGCCTGAAATGGAGCATTTCTTTTTGTTCAGGTTGACTCTTCCAGTAAAGTACTGGCTGGAAGTAAACGTCTTAACTATGTTGGAAATGGTCAAAGGATTTCCCTAAAAATTTCCCTAGACCTGCTATGCTGATGTCTTGGTAAAAATGCTCTGAATTTACAGCTCAGGCTATGGTTAAACATAACAAATATGAAGAAAGACTTCTCTATGCTAAGTGTTTTCATGGTTAGTGGTGTATTCATTTATGATAGCCTAGTAATTTTATATTGTGGCATCTAGAATATAACTTTTTTTAAAGGGATAGTTTTATTTTTTTTAAGGTTTGGTAAATTGAATGTTCTGAGGATTTCCTCTCTACTCTCTTTCTTTCTGCTTTTCTAATGCAGATTAAGTTGTAATTTTTGTGGTGTGTCCTGGTGGAGCAGCAGTTAAATCAATCGCCTCCAAAGGAACAAGCCACACCCCTGGGTTTGAGTCCCAGTTCTGGGGGGAAAACAACCAGTGTGAACAACTAAATAAAAATAAAAATTAGAATGCTTCTTCTTCCTCTCTCTGCCTGCCTACTCGCCTTCACTTCTTCCTGCACCTTTCCTTTAAAAAAAAAAAAAGTTTTAGTTTTTTTTGTTAATTGCTTGTGTGGTAAAATGCTAATAGTTTTAATACAGCAAATTCTAGCCAAATGACAGTCATTCCTTTTTAAAATTATTAATTTTGCTAAGTCTTTAGTCAGTTGGAAAAAGAGTGCCCCTCCCTCCACCCTCCTTCCTTTTAGCAAAGCACTTTATTAACCAGTGTTTTAAACTTTATTCCCAGACTTCTTCGGTTAATTAGCTGCCTAGAAGGAATTGTGCGTAAGCAAACACTGAAAAGAGCTGCAGTGCTCAAGGGGCTTAAACTTAAAAATACCAGAGATCTAGATTTTATCAGATCCATGAACAAAATGATCAAAAACAGTCCTACTGTAAAATAGTAGCTTCTTCTTCCAGTAACTTCGACAAGTTTTCTCTTCTTTAGAAGTTGACTCCCCTCCACTTGCTTCATTCTTGGAAGACTCATCCAAATTCTCCACAAGATCTGGGACTTCATCGTCCTCAGTATCAAGTGGTGTTTCCTCCATAGATTGCTGGGCAAGCTTCAGCCAGTCTCCAAAAACTGCTCAGACTCTGCAGGAGCTGGGTTAAGATGCTGGTAGCCTTTCTGTCCGCTGCTCTGTCTCAGCGTGTCCTGTAATGGGGAGCATGCTCCTGGCCAGAAATGCCTGCCACGTAGTGTGTTAAAGGGGATCGCGATGCCTTTGTGAACACATTTACCTCTTCATCACCAGAGATGTTGTTTACCCCTAACTTCTTTAAGGAGAACTGAAGTTGTTTTTTTTTTTTTTTTTTTTTAAACATCTGCTGTAGTTGCTCTAATAACCAGCACCTTCTCTCTGCAAGTAGTTCCTTTCTCACCGTTGTGCACATGTGCCTGTCGTTTGGTGGGTTTCTCCTGGTTCATGATCATTTCTTTAATTGTATTGGAGCAGAAATGGGCCTGACAGGGAGACTAGGGTTGGCATTCGGGGTCTCAGACACACATCCCTGGTGACACAAGATGATAACTAAAGCTGCTTTCTTCTATGAAGTATTTGATAGATATAAATGAATGTGTTTAATGAATATGTATGTGATAAGACATAGTAACAAAGAGAAATTCAGAAATAGACTCTTTTCAGGATTTTTAAAAGCCTATTGTATTCCCAGACATGAGCAGTATTCTGAATTTTGTATTATAACTTCCTTAGTTTTTATAATGCTTTTGATTATGTACATAGTTACAAGCTATGTGTTGTTTACTTTTGCTTGTTTTGATACATCATATGTATAGAGGAATAGTATCTTGTACTTTCTTGACTTGCTTTTTTATGAAAAAATTTTGTTTTTACCACTTATCCATATTGATTCATATAGGTGAGATTATTCATTTTGAAAGCTGAATAGAATTCTATGTCCATATCATAATTGATCATTTGTACAGCAGTATACATTTCTGTTCTTTCCTATTTTTTTTTACTATTTTAGGCAGTACTGCTGTGGACAGTGATTTAAATGTGTCCTGGTGTACAGGTTTAGAAGAGGATTTTTTTTGGAGTATGTACCTAGGAGTAGACCTGTTGAACTGTAGAGCATGCATGCTTTCAACTCTATTAGATCATGTCCAATTGTTTTCCTGTGTGGTTGAAACACTAATTCACACTGTTTAATAGTTTCATTCCAATCAGCTCTTGTGTCTACTGACATTTAAAGTTTTGTCAGGCTGGTGTGTGCTAAACAGTGTCTTGTAGCCTTAATTTTACTTTCCTGCTGATAATGGTTTATATGTTTACTAATTGTGTATCAACTTCCCTGAAGTTTCTTCTTACGAGTTTTATTTTTTTCTACTGAATGATGGTCTATTTATTTTCCCCATGGAGTAGAGATTCAGAATTGATAAATATTTTCTCCAAGATTTCAAATTTTCTTTTTACTTTTTAAGTATTGCTTTAATTTTAACTTTTGTGGACTATGTATTTATTCTGTAGCTAGTACTTTTTCTTTCTAATTTGTGATGGTAGTATCTCACACGCTATTGAATTATAATTGTAATATTTTATATATGATATTGATATCTGCTTTTTTAGTCTAATTCTACTATAATTATTATCTAATAAGATTTTGGCTCAGTTTTGTTATCACTGTTAGACTCTTTCTAGTCTTTGAAAGCATGTGAGTAAATTAATCTGTAGCTTACGTTTGGTAGAACTCATTTGTAAATCTGAGACTAGTATTTTTTTTTTTACTAGGTAAAATTTGAACATTTGGTAGAGTGGTAGTTTGGTCAGTTGCCTTCGACTGGTGCAGTTCACATGTATCCCCAAGATCCAGGTTTGCATTCTAGGACTCGGAATGTGAGCTACAACCAAGGTGAACAACAATATAAAATAAATGGATTGCTTCTTCCTCTTCTCTTCCTAATTCCTGCCTCTGATTGCTTCTTTCCTGCCTGAATCTTTCTTTTAAAAAAGAAAGAAGGAAGTTCAGTTCCATTAATGATTATAAGGCCTTTTAGGTTTTCAGTTTCTTCTTGAGTCAGTTTTGGTGAGTTATCTATTTCTATACATTTTCTATTTCTGTTTCTATTTCTATTACATGTACTGAAAGTTTTAAAATTTGTCAGCATAAACATAGTATGCATTTTCTGGGTTTGCCAGAACAATGTACCACAGCCTGGATGGCTTTAATAATAGAAATAAATTTTCTTACACTTCTGGAGTCTACACACCCCAGATACGGTGTTAATGGAATTGATTTCTCCTGAGACCCTTTTTGCTAGACTAATAGATGATATTTTTCTCCCTGTGCCAACACGTGATCTTTTTTCTGTGTATTCTCTTTCTTAATTTCTTCTTCTTCAAAAGACCTCAGTGATATTAGATTAGGGCTTACCCTATTTTACCTCATTTTACCTAAATTGCCCATTTGAAGGTACTATCTCTAAATACCATCACCTTTTGTGGTACTGGGACTTCAGCATAAGAATTTTAGGAGGACAAAATTCAGTCCATAGCAAAGTTGTTCACAGTTGTCCATTAATTACATATTTTATCCTCCTTGTATATATAGTCATATCTCTTTATTTTATTTTATAATGATTATCTTTTTTTATTTCCTATAATAAATCTTGCCAAGAATTTGTCAGTTTTATAGTCTCTTAAAAGAGCTCTTTATTATGTTGTTGTTTCTATTGTATTTTTGTTCTATATTTTAAAAACTTTCATGATCTTTAAAAAAAATTGAGTTTATTCTTATTTTCTTTGTCTTTAAAACTTATTTGCTGAACTGATATTTTTCTGTTCTTTGTATACTCTTAGCATTTCAATATGTAATTTCTTTCTAAGCATAGTATGATCTATGTCTAATGAATTTTGATAGTTCTTTCTGAATCACTTAGTATTATATATTTTCAGTATTTTATAATATTTTTTCTTAGATTTCTGAGTACTTTAGAAATTTTAATTTCCCAATGTACTTTTAGTTATTTTTTAATTGCTCTGCATTAGCTTCACTGTTATATTTATAACATATTGTTTGTTTGACACTATTTATGACCTTACTATATGGCCTAATCCAAGAATATACTTCATGTCCTTTGCATGTGTTCAAAAAATGTTTATTTTTTATTGATACATGCAACATTTTATGTTTGTCCAGTAGATAAAGCTTTTAAATTGTTTTGTACAAGATCTCTATAACCTTATTGATTTTTCTTGGATAATCTATTCATAACTGAAAAAGTTCTTTGAAATCTCAAATTCAGATCATGGTTCTGTCAGTTTCTTGTTATTTCTGTAGATTTTGACTTTATTTTGAGCTATGATATTAAGTACTTACTCATTTAATATTATTTTGATACTCCTAGAAAATTAATCCTGTCGCATTACGTAGTGATCTTGCTTTCTTTTTAAAGTTTTATTGAAGGAACATTACATCATAGTATTATATAGGTTGAAGTTATACATCCCTATAAATCAGCATCTGTATATAAATTTATCACTGATCGCCCGATTATATTTTTGATCATACTTGACCCTTTTTACCCATATTGCCTCCCTCCTTTCCTTTTGGTAATCACTAATTTGGTTATTCAGACTAAAAGCCTGTTTTTGTTAGATTTGGTTCATTTTTTTGTTTGTTTTTCTGTAAACTACATGTGAGTGAAATCATACTATATTTGTCTTCTAAAGTATTTCACTAAGTATAATTTCATCTAGGTTCAACTACATTATTGTAAATGACAGTACCTTTTTTAAATAGCTGAGTAGTATTCCATGATGTATACATATCATATCTTCTTCATTCACTCATCTGTCTGTGGACATTTAGGTTGTTTCCAGTTTCTGGCTATTGTAATAAGTGCTCCGATAAACATAGGGAGATCTCTTCTAGTTATTGTGTTTGTGTTTGGGGGACAAATACTAAGAAATAGGATAATGGGATCATATAGCATTTCTATTTTCCTTTTTTTGAGGAATCTCCAGTCTGCTTTACACAGTGGTCGCACCAGTTTACAATCCCACCAGCAGTGTACAATAGTCACCTTGTTTCTGTATCTTCACTAACATTTATTTTTTCCAGACTTTTGGATAATAACTGTTCTCACAGTTCTGAGGTGATTTGCTCATTGTGTGTTTGACAAGAGGTTCATATCCAAAACATAAGAAATTCATAAAACTCATTAGCAGCAAAATTACAACCAAATTTAAAAATGGAGGGAAAATCAGAATAAATGTTGTCCTTAAGATTCATACAGATGCCCAAAGGCAAATGAAAAATATTCCCCATCACTTATTAGGGAAATGCAAATCCAAAGGATCTTCTTTTTCTTCTGTAGTGTATTTTGCCTGTGTGTGCGCCTCTTTTGTCTGAGTTCAGTATGCATACTTCAGTCACTTAGTTACTTTCTATCTGTATTGTGAGGTATTATTTCATTTCACTTTAATTGAAATCCGAGGGATTTGAAAAATTGAAAGATTGCCAGGGTATGCATGATCAAGAAATCTAAAAATAGTGATTTCTATATGGAAAATGGATTGGAAGGTCACAGAAACCTAGGATCAAGAAGACTTCTTTAGTATACCCTGAGATGGTAGTGAATTGGTCTGGAATGTCTGTATCTGAGATGGAGATGTTTCAGAGGGGAAGACTGAAGAGAGACTGTGAAAGATGAAGCTTCGATTTTTACATTTAGGAACTTGTTCCTTAAAATTATCATGAATTAACTTTGAGGTGCTGGCAGAGCATGCTTTCAAATTCATTTTTACGTGTGGTATTTATTTTGCAAAAACATATTGAGAATCTTTGAAGAAGACAAGTATGCCGAGGAGGAAGGAGAAAGAAGCATTTTGTTAATATATTTTTATTTAGTTGTTTCCACTGATTGTTTCCCCCTGGACCCAGGACTCAAACTCAGGGGTATGTGGCCTGTGTCCTTTGGAAGTGACTGTCCTAACTGCTGCCCCACCAGGGTGCTTCTGAAGAACATTTTTTAGACCTGTTGCTTTAGAGAGTAAGAAGAAACCTATCCGTGTATGAAAATGCTGTGTAAGAGCTTTGTATCCAGTTCTGTTCATTAGTTCCTTAACTTTTTTTTTTTTTCCTTCTTTTATTTTGGGTCAACATGTGTGAGGCACAGTACCAGATTTCACTCAGCTTCCAAGTGAGGTTAATAATAAATACAGATCAACGAAAGACATTTATCAGTAGAGTTTGGGAGGAACATTGAAAAGAGAAGATATGGTTCTGTGATAGCACCTAGCAGGGGTAGTCAGCTTAGATGCCTTTGGGTTAATACTGTGATGGTTTTTGCAATGAAAATGATGCTTAGGCTAAAACAGGTGAGTGACGGAGAAAGAAAACAGGGAAGAAGATAATGGCACAAGATCAAGTTTGAAAAGAGCAATAGGTTTGACAGTAGAGTATTAAGAGAGATCATGTGTTGAGGGAAGGAAGAGCAAAATTAGACAGCTTTACAACTTAAGAAATTTAGTATTTATTGTGAAAAAACAGAAGCTTTTGAAGAGCCATAGGGAAGAAATCGATCTGATGAGATTTGCATTTTAATGAACTCTTGTGTGCAAGTGAAAAGAATTGGAGTGTTCTGAGGGAGGACCGCCAGATAGGGGCTGTGGCTATGCTGTCGTGAACTGGGTCTAGGTCTAGATGGGTTTGGAGACTATTTAGGAGATAAAATAGGGAAGGTTTAGTTATCCAGTGCCTGGGAGGAGGGACCAAAGAAATGAAGTCAGAAATGATACTAAGGCATGGTTTGGACCATGAAAGGATGATGTTATTGGGAGGATCTAGTTTATGAAATATGATGAAATCTTGTGATATTTGAATCTTCCTAGAGAAATTTGAGGGGATTTTTTTCATATGTTTGTGCCTTTTCTTTAGGAGAGTATTCTACACTCAGTACTTAGGGATCAGTGATATATGAATGGCTCTTAAAGCTGTCGAGTGAGTGAGAGCCCTGAAGTGTTATTTATGGAAAGAGAAAGGGAGGGTAAAGCATGGAGTGCCTGAGAGGCTAGAAGGAAAGAAAGTGCTGGAGGGGGCAGTAAGGGATACAAACTGGGATTTGAAAGAGGGAGTAGTTTCTAATGTTTGAGAACAGGGAAATGTTCCAGTGAGATGACCATTGAAGAATGATGGTTAATACCGAAAACTCGTGAAAGACGATGATTCAGACACAAGGAATAAGATAATCACTCATATAGAGGGATAAGAGCATTTCCTTCCAATCCAGTGAGTAAATTAGTTCAGGAAAGGACAGAGACCTCAGTAGGGGCCATTTTTTACAAAATATCTAATGTGTTAGAATATTAGAAAACAGTTCAACTGTTTGAATTAATTCATTGGCATACTTTGTAAAATTTTGTCTTTCCTGTATTGTATTAATCATAAGGTCACACTGAACAGTTTGTAAGTGGCTTTCATTCTTATGTATTTCCCCTTGTTGCATTAAACTAATACCCCATTGAGATGCTTTTTGAAATCTGTCTTGTTCTTAAAAGAAATATTTTGGTTGTATTTAAGGAAATTCATCAATACTGAAATTCATTCATCATATCTCACTCATTATGTTAAAATAGGTAAGCATACATTAATTATTAAATTCTAGTAATTAAGGGAAAAAAGTGATTAGGAATGGTGAAAGGTAATTTTAGGAATGCTATGTTTATTCTTGTTAGATCTCAAATATAATAAAAATTTATGGTCAGTTACATGGGAGAAATATGTCTTTCTAAATTATCTATATGTATTTTTCATAGGGCCTAATAACTTCTAGAGTTATAAAATTAGTTTTTATCATACACTAGATGTATAGTTGATTGGAATTTTAGATTATTACATGAAAATGCTTGTTTCACTAATAGAAGAATTACATTTTTTTATAAGAACATACATTAATGTTATAATGAAAGTTCATTTCTTAAGTTTCAGGATTTCTTTTTACTGAATTATGCAGAAATTAGCATACTTTATTGGCTGTGTAGAATCTGTCCTGGAAAAGTAGGAATCCTGCACTGTGTTCGTTAAATTGATCAACTATTAAGCAGCAAAAGACTTAAATCAAGTAAATGAATTGAATGTTCATTTTTATATTTGAGCATATTAATCAGTTTCTTTTTACTCTAAGGTCAGATTGATTTAATGCAATAACCAAATCACACTTTTCTCAGAACTTGGTAGAAACATTGGCAAACCAGTCCTTTTGTCATATTTCTACCTTCATGACATGTTTGACTAAACTCTATTATTGGATAGTCTAATAATTTTCTTTTAAATTCAAAGGATATTTTGACTTGTAAAATTTTTGAGAGACAGAAAAATCTGCAGATTTTCCTTTTCTGTCTTCTAACATTGAATGTCTTTTGAACAGTGAGGTTCTGCTTCCCCCTGTCACCCCCCAAAGCCCCTATGTAAGTGAATTATTTTTTTCTACCTGAACACCTGCAGATGAAGTTCATTGACTCAAGGCCATAGCTTCTTTTGAATCATTCTGCATCAGTTTTTCCTGGAAGAGAATTTCTTATTTCACTTTGTTTGTTCATGTTAGGAAAAATTCCTATTATTATTACTTGGAATTTTTTTCCAACCAGCTTATGGGTTCTTCCCTATAAAATCAGCAGTTTGCAGGCTTTATTCTTTATGTTTCTTATCTTTACTCTGTTAAGAAAAAGTGTTTGTCTTTCTTCACTGGAATTAAATTAAGCATCTTTTTCCCTACATGAATCAATTTTTAGCCATATCTCTCCATATTTAACCTTGTTGATAAATTTTTTATCTCCAGTATCTTTTGTTGACACTGAAGCATCTTTTAAATTTCTTCCCGTTATTTCACCTTCAAGTCCTTATTCTCTGATAATCCTTTCACTGGTGTTCTTCTATAATGTGAAGCTTTAGGAATGATTACAAACCACCTCTCTCCCTTCGACATAATTGATTTCTTCCTTTCTTGTCTCTTTTTCAGTCCTTCCTTCCTTTACTTTCTTTTTATCCTGTGATGTTCACATATATCCGGTTTCATTTCATCTTGTCCTGTGAGCCGATAGTGCGTTTTCTAGGATACAGTGTTGGTTAATTTTTAATCCCTTCCCTCATACCAGTGTTGAGGCTGATCTCCTTTCCCTAGGGTGCTGCAATTTGAGCTTGGTCTCTTCTGTTTTACTGTAATTTAGGATGAAGAGTGGGATGGGCAGTGGAGGAGGAAAGGAGTGTGACTGGATTATGTGTAAATCACGTCAAAATGTTCTGTGTCTTCTTCTCATTTAAGCCACACATGAACACATGAACACTGATGCCTTTTCAAAGGAGCACTCAGGTATACAACTTTCTTACAAAGTCACAGAAACTATTTCTGCATCTTTTAACTAAGTGGCATAAAACTACTTTTGGGGAACATGGTTGTGTTTTGTTTCATACTGTGGTTAATGAGGGAGGAAATTTCCTCCTACTCCTCTGGGTTCTTCTTTGGCTGGTAGAGCAATCAGAGTAACATCAGGCAGATTAGTAGGAGGGAAAACCAAATTTAATTAAGTATGAATGAATAATCTACATAGACAGAAGGATTCCAAAGCCAGTGAGTAAAATGGAGTTACATATCCTGAGCTACAGAATGGGATTGGTGCCTGGGACTTTAGCAAGAGAGGAGGGGTCTCACGTGGCTAGAGGGTGATTAACATGACAAAGACTGGATTCTCTGTATTAGTTGATTGTCTTCCATATAGAAAGTTTATTTCTGATAAAAAAAAACAAAACAATTCTGGGTTAGACTCACAATTATTTTTGTTTTGGTAGTAAAGGGAATGGTAAAAATTTCTCATGTTCCTGCTGGGAATTGATTGACCTCAGTTTAAAATAATCCACATGCTGAAGTAACACTTCTTGGGAGTCTGTCTTGCACATCTTGGGGAGGCCTACCACCTTCAACAGCTTCCCTCTTTATGGATGTGAACCCTGCTCTGTAGATTTTTATGTATTACAGAACTGAATGCTTCTTGACAAAGTAGTTATTTTGAGTATTAAAGATTACTTTGGAGCCAGTTGGAGAACCTTTGGTATTAAATAATAGTCATTTTACATATTTTCTAGAGCAAATGTATTCAGAAGTATCAAATAGGCTTTCCATTTCTCCATTTTGTATATTGCTATTGTACCATTTGCCGTTACAACATAGAAACAGCTTAGTATAAAGTGCCTATCATTCACTAGACATTCTGATTTTCTGTTCTTGGTGTTTCAACCTTAAATGATGAAGTATTTATAAAATCGGTGCATAAATTGCATGAATCATTATGTTCAGTACTTTAGAGAAGCGTATTCTTTACTTGGCTATATTTATCTCAGGGAAGGGAAATAATTCTTTTTGGTACTGATATAAATCTACTTCTCACATGAGCAAGACACACAATTCTCAGTGTTCTTGTAGTGATTCATTAAGACTTTAGTGTGCAGAAGGTCAGTGATGGGCCACACGAGGGCAAGATTTTCGCCAGGAGTCTATCACCTTGTATTGATTTGTCAGTTTTTTGTTTTATTTATGTTTGAAGTTGCTCCACTGTTGATGTGATTACAGTAAATTCTAGGACATACAAGATGATCAAAATAAGCTGATTTTATAATGTTTACCTGGAAACCCAGTATCAACCTCACCTGAGTCTATTATGTGTATGTTTCGATGTAATTGGTGTTATACTCACTTCTCTTGAAATGAACCACAAGGAAGTTGTTTGTCATGTGTCTTAAATATTGACTGTCTCTGACTAGAAACCACCTTGCTGTGCTAAGTGATGATTATTAATCAATTGTATTGACTGTTTTATTGATTGGATTAATTTTAGAGAAACAAACTATTTTAAAGACTGCCCATCTTTGTCTAGTGGAACTTTCACAATGAAATGTATCTGAATAATGGGGTAAGTTCATTTACTGCCCGTGTTTCTTTACCCAAAGAATCAGAACTTGCACATTCACTGACTATTGGAACAATCTGAAAATTTTCATGCAATAATATGTTATACTTGGCAGTTTACTGTGGTTGTTCATACTCGTGTGTTTTAGCTTTCTTTCTTTTTCTCAAAATAAAACATTCCAGAACTTTTAATATTCACTTTTCACTCTACTTTTGCATTTCTTTTAATAACAGTCTTCGTGTACGATTTGGTTTGATTTAATAAACACTTAATAATTGCATAACAACAAAATATGATTAATTGGGTCAGTGTAGATGTATGACCAGTTAATGTGTGAGAGAAAAACAAATAGCAAGCATGTATTCAATTTTTTTGAGACAAAAACTTTCATTTTTTACCTTTCTTGAAGGAACATTGTGCTTTACTATTAGTATAGGTTTAAGGGGAACATATTGTAAATCAGCATCTGTATTTAATACGTGAAGTTAACCACCAGCAGTGGTTTTGTCCTTTGCCATACTGAAACCACTGTTTCTTTCCTCTGAATTAGCTGATCAACCATATAAGAAAAATCCATGACCTCTGTTTATTCATAGTTCTTACTGCCACCACGATGTAGTGTCTTCGTTGTCATCAGTAGTTATACACAAAATCTACTGGAAAGTTGGTGGGGATGCAACCTCATTAGCCACTTTTAATTAAGAAGGAGTTTCCTTGTTTTGAATCCCAGGAGAAATACCAGGAGTTTCTGAATCCAAAGTCTTAAGGAAATCAGTTTCATAGTTTGCAATTTAGTGAGTTGTTCATCTTAGGCATTTTTTCTGTCTCAGAGGATATTGTCAAGGAGGCGGAACTGAGATGAAAAGGTGGTGTCGCCCTTGGTACATGTCGTGCGCATTAGCCCCTGGCCTAGGAGTGGGGTCAGAGCTCTTTGTGTTCCCTGTAGTGCCTACCTCAGAGGCTGGCACCTCATATGCCCTCTGTCCAGATCTTGTTCTCAGAGTTTATTTCGTTAAGGGAGTTCATGTATTTGGATTGCGTTATGTCTCTCCCCCAAATTATTAACCTCCATAGAAAAACCCTTAAATGTGCTGGCAATTGATTGTTTATTACATGTCTCTGGCAGGTGAAGGATTTAATTTATGATGTTCAACTTGATTCTGCTTCATTGCATCTTTTTCTTCATTTTTGTTTTGGCATCTATTTTTATTGATACATCACATACTTTACAAAATAGCCCTGTTTTTTTGTTTTTATCCCTTGCCAACTTCTGATTATTTTTTCCTTTTGTGGTATTTATAATTTTTTAACATTTGCAATTGGCATAAATTTAACTTTGAAAGCCACTGAGAACTCTTGTTTTACAAGAATGCTCTCCTACAGTGGATATTTAAGTTTTTTTGGGTTTTTTTTTTTTTTTTTTTGCAGCTTATGCCATTTTGTTTAAAAAACATTCCCGCCCTTCTACCACTTCTAGACCTTGATTTAACCCACTAAAAATGGGTACTTTAGACAGCATCTGCACTGCAAAATGTTTTCCAAATAAAACATTTGTTAGAACAGACAAATGATTTATTTGGATACATTTAGGAGCCTAAATATTTGATTCAACTGCCAGTGTGTGCTTTATTGGCTAATGTTTGTGCAGTGTTTCCACATTTTTATAGGCTAGCAGCCAACTTGTATGACAGCCTGGTACCTCTCGGGGAGTAGCAGTGGGTGTATGTGTGGGTTGATGGTAGCACTAGAAAGCTCCTTTGTGTAGCCAATTGGCATATGTTAGAGCTGGCAGAAGTTGACCCACCAACCAGAAGTCTATAGATACTAACACACTTTCTCCGTTTGTCCAAAGTGGTCTTAGAAAGCCTACTCAAATCCCTTGTGACATTGATCCAAGGAACTCATAACTCTTAGGGCAACTTATTCAATCATGTTGGGTCGAAGATTAAATGAAGACACTGAGTGTAACCGAGAGCTAATATGCCATGTGTACAAAGATAGATGACAGTAAAAAGCATACTTGTGTAGAGCTTTATGTTTTAAATAGTATGTTGTCATTTGTTTTCTCCCTTGATCAATCAAATATAAAATACTCGTGAGGTAGATGTGGCTCTCTCCATTTTGCCGATAAGAAATCACACACACACTGGAAATATTGGCCTGGGCCTTACAGCCTCTGGGTTCCACCTTCTGTGTTCTCTCACTGTGCTACAGAAGAATTGAGGCATGGCCAGGGAAAGATGGACTGGCCTAGTGTAATACAAAGTTGCATTTAATATAAATCAAATTAAGGAACTCTGCTTGTACTGACAGCATCAGGAAATCAGTTAGCAGTAAGCATTTGCTAGCATTTGCTGATTGAAACTCAGTGCTATGGAATGTGTAAAGTTTTGATTAGATGAGATCCGAAGCTATAAGGGAGCTCTTTATATGATAAGAACAGAAAATAGATAAGTGAAGATGCATGTTGATACATATCTAAAATGAAGGTGTATGCTTTCTCTCTGTGTTTAAAAGGTGATTTGATGGTATAGCTGTCTGAGGAAGATTTTGAGAATGGCACACGGTTAGGCAACTGCAATCATAGGAAGGTCTTCTGTTCCACATGTGAATTGGATGCTTTCTGTAGACGTGTTTGATTCTGGGGACTAGGGATGAAAGGATATTACATCGGGGTCAACTCTGGGAACTTCACAATCTCATGGAGAACCAGAATGCACTAGAGGAAATGACTCCTTCAGTTTTGTGGGTGCTGTGGACTGAATTGTACCTTTCCTGGAATCAAACATTGAAGAGTCATCGCACTCAATGTGACAGTGTTTGCCGGTGAGGCCTGTAGGAGGTAATTAGATAGTGAAGGTAGGATGTGTTCATTGTCCTTAGAAGGCATGTGAGATCTCTCCTGGGGGCAGCGTTTGAGGAGGAGAGTCACCAGGAAGCAAATAGATGAGCAGTACCTGGATGGTAGACTTCTGAGCCCTCCATACTGTGAAAAACATGTCTGTTTTTTAAGTCATCCAAGCTATCCTATTGTGTTACAGCAGCGCAGCTGACTGCTACAGTGGAGACAGAGGACAATTCAGAGACCATTTTTGAACCAGGGCTTGAAGGATGAGTTAAGGAGGGAAGGCATTCTTCCCAGGAGAAGTTAAGTATGAATATGCACTAATGGGTAGAAGGGAATTTATAATTCTAATGGTTATGTATCGTTGGTGGGGAGAAAATTTAGCAGCGAACCTAGTTGGTTTACCAGCAGTCCTCTCAAATATAGCATATATTGCAGGGGATTGGACCTAACAGCAGTTCACTGGCTTTTAGTTGTTGTTTTTTTTTTTCTGCTTTTTTAATCTTATGCTCAATACACTGCAGTTAGTAAACATTTTCATTATTCACAGCAGTTGTCTAGGATATGATTTAGGATCTCTGAGAGGACTGATTCTGTAATCTGGCCCTTCATCAGCTTGGATACATAGTTTTTTAGCCAATCTCACTCGCTGGATTTTTTATTTTAAAGCAAAGAGCAGGCAGCATTTAAGGTGTGTAGGCAGATAGGAAGGAAGAGAGTGGAGTAAGAAGCATTTTTTTAATTTATTTTTATTAGTTGTTCATTTGGTTGTTTTCCTGGCCCTGGGAAGTGAATTGTCCTTGGGATGTAGGTTGACTGTACCCAGCTGGAGGCTACTACTCCGCCAGGCACGCATTAGACAGCCTTATACTCGAGCTCACATCTCAACTCCTACCACGTATACGCATTCACACACACAATATAAGTCCTACGTCAGCAGCAACCCAGTATTTCCCTGGGATTACTGTCCTCCAGATCCAATACGGAAGGGAATAAAATGGGAAATGGAGAATAGTTGCCTTAAGTAATAGGAAGACACTCTTTCTCTCTCTCAGTAAAAATCATCAAATTATGTGTTATCTATAACTATAACTAATTGCTGATGTATATACAGATTAAAAGGGCTATTGTTGGGAGGTGTTAAGTCAGTTAAGGAGGATTTAATAAACAGGGGGTGACCTGAATTGGGTTGAAATGTGGAGACCATGAACATGGGTGGCATGCACTGATATTACAGAGGTATATCAATACAGCTTTGTAATTGCTCCTGAAGTCAGAAGAATCAATGAAGACTTTTGGATTTCTTGTTTAGGTGCATGTTGATATTAACATGAGTAGAAAATAGTAATGAGAAGCGATGAAAGTGAGTTTTTGAAAGTGTGGGGTAGGGAGAGAAAAACATGAAAGGAAGCTGGGTAAACTTCCTTGGACACTTTTTAACTTAAGGGACATCCAAGTAGAGGTTACAGGAGACAGCAGGGACCTGGAACTCAGGAGAGAGGTTAGTGGCGGAGGTGGATTAGTTGTGTAGAGAGGACATCGTGGCAGTTCGTGTGACTTCTCTTTTTCAGAGAAGAATGTGTCAAGGAAGAGGAGATGCAGACTGAGGTATGAATTTTTTTCAGGCCCTTGATAGTGATAGCAAATGTATGATAGGAGAGAATCATGTGCTAGGACTCCAAGAAATAAAAGATGAATACATTCTCATTCCTTGATGTATCTGCAGAAATGTTCTTACATTGTGCTGTTTAATGTCTTATTAAATATTTTACAAACACCATTTTTTAGAAGACTTCTCAAGTAATTCTGTCATCTAAACAAATACTTAGTAAGACTTTTAAGTCCTAAAATTAGAACAGTCATCTTGCCATTGGCTTACGGATGGACATAGATGATGAGATATAGAGCTTCTGCTCTTGGGTGCCCTGAAACAGAGCAGAACCAAATGGTGAAAAATTGTTTTCATTGGGAATATTAACTAAAGTAGAGATGCACAGAGTGCAGTAACTAATCATTGTCCCTAATCAATGTACCGAGTACAGATCATTAATGGAGGCTCAGTTATCCAGAAGCCATAGTTACCTGAGACACATATAACTACTTGGGATTAAACATCTAAGACCTTTGAGAAGACAACTGCATGTGAGAAGAATATTCACTTCATTTCCAAGAGTGTTGTGCATCATGTCCTGTAGGTTCAGCTGTGCTAAGCTGGGATGTGAACCACATAAAGCCAAGGACCCAGGTTGTTGACCAGGATGTGGGGGCCAGGGACGGTAGGTAAACATCAAAATAAGCAAATACAAGTGCTTCCTCTTTCTCTTCCTTAAAAAACAAAAAAATCTTCTTATTCTCTTTAAATATGTACACATACGTGTTTATATGCACCTATGTGTGTATATATGTGTGCGTGTATATATATATGTATAATGCTTAGGTATAATGTTGTCCATGCATTTTAGGTTGGCTTATTTAAAATATATATGTACCAGATGAGATACAGCAAATTTCAATAAAGCATTTTAGCAAAGACAAAGATCCTAAGAGTTACCCAGTTAAATACCCTTGTGTTACTTAGGTTTCAAGTTGTTAGTGACATATCCAAGGTCATTTAACTAGAGTAATAATCCCAGTCGACTTGACTGAGTCCAGCCTTATGTCAGTCCCAGTATGGGGCAGAGGAGCATCTATAAAAAGAACTTGACAATATAGAGAAGAAACAGTCTGACAGATTATAAAATTCAGATATAAGAACTCAGGAAGCAAAAGAGTTTCAGGTCAGTTAGCATAGACACACTTCAGTAGGCCCCGAAGTTATCTCTGTGAGCAGCATTGCATAGTCATTGGGGTTCATAATTATTGGTCTGAGTCATCAGGAAAACATTAACTTATGTCCTTTATGTTCTGTGTAAAACATATTTGGAATATTTCCATCCCAAGTGGATAATATTTTTTTTCTTCCAAAATTGAAGTTAGAACAGTCACACATCTAGAAAGCTAAACTCTTCAGACCAAAATAGTCCAAGAATGCTAAATAAGTGAGGCTTACTGATGAAGGAAGCAGACCTCTCTTGTGATCTGCTCTTTTATGAAATTGATATGATTTAGATGTTTGGTGAAGAATGCTATGCTTTCCAGGGTGCATGACCTTGCTAAGAACCAAGGCTCTCCTAAATATTTAGAGGACAGAGGGCTCTATGTCTCGGGCCTTGATTGCAAAGCTGATGGGCATCCTGGTGGTATTCAAGGTGTGGTAATTAGGAGTAGTACTACGCATCCTGGGTGGAAGGTGTGGGAGCTTGAGCGTTGTTCGTTTGGGTGGGTGGGTTGGTTTTTCTTCTGTTGTTTGGACTCCACCACACTTGATTTGTTATGTGTCTCTGTTTTCCATCCTTGGCTGATTCCTTCATCGTGGCATTTGTGATTCTCTGCTTGGATTTACACGCCTACTCCTAATTTTCATGACTGACAAAACCTGATTTCAACTGGTCATTTTTGGTTCAGCCCCTTTATTAACCTTTGCTGACTTTTGCCTCAGTCAGAAAATGCATTCCCATGTCAATAATGCAGCTAATAATGAACTGGCACTACATTTGTCTTCATATCAAGTTCGCAGAAAACAGCACGAGTGGCCATTTTAAAGTAAAGGAACTGAGGAGACTTGAGCGTTTTCATTTGTCTTTTTACCATACCCCGGCATGTGTTTTGGTCACTATAAAATTTGGATCTCTATCTATGGTTTCAAATAGGCTCCATCATTATTTTCACCTTAGAGTATTTAAGCGACTGATGGCTACAACATTTTATTTATGTGGAAAGTCAGTTAGATAATAGTAGTGCATTGTAGAATGCTAGCTGGTATTCTACTTTATTTCTTGAGTCCAGTGCTGGCAGGTGGTTGGGCTCATAAATTCAAGGTCACTGGGTGTCAGCATGTAAGGCTGTGGGGGTCGCTGTCTCTGGAGGAGGGTAAAGGATCGTGGAGCGTCAGGGCCAGTGTGTGGAACTGGCTACTTTGTGTGTCACTGAGTGAAACTGTATTTGGACTCAATCCTTCTGCCCATGGGGCTGCAAGAGGTCACAGAGGTTAGGACTGCATTCACACTGTCCTCACATGAGAGTTGGCTGCTCTTTTCTTACAAATCCTCAAGGAAAAGAGAGTCCATGACCTCAGTTGACTGCACATTTGAGAGCCTCACCATCACCCTTGTAAGGAGTTCTTCTTCAAGCCCATTCTTAATCCTTCCTCTGTCTGTTTCTTTGCTTTGGCATTTAAAAAACAACAACAAAACTTTTGCTGTTATTTTTCCTGCCTTAGTTTATCTTTGTCAAAACAATGCATACTTGTTATCTATTCATTAGACAAAAAGCAAAAAGTCAGAGATAAGAAAAGGAAAGTTACTATAATTCTAATTGCATTCATCCTGTGATAACTTCATATATGTTACTTTTATTTTTATGTTTATGAACATAGATGACAAACCCGTGCATGTCATTGGGTATGTTTCAATATCTTTTGAAGTGATGCTTCTCTAGTAGTTTATTTTACGCCTCTCTGATTTATTTAACCACTATTCTATTTTTGAACATTTAGGTTGCTTCCAAGATTTAGTAATTACAAACAACAGAGAAGTAAATATTCTTTTGCACATCCTTAATTATTACCTTAGGATAAATTCCAAGAGTTAGAATTGCTAGAGCAAAAGGCATGTGCCTTTTTATGACTTTTAATATTTTCTGCCAAATTGCCCTGCAGTTTACAGCCCTGCCCTCGAGAGCCTGAGAGTGGCCTGCTCTTAATTAATTCACACTGCAGTTCCGTCTCAAGATTGTGGAAAAGAGAGCTCACTGGAATGAGATGGTCATTTGCTAGCCTGAAGAGCAGGCCATAATAAGGGCTTAATAACCATCTTTTTTCTCTCCTGCTATTCCTATCATCTCATGTCTTTTGGTTAGAGTGGAGAATTTCAATGTATTTATTCTCTTTTGAAAAGGAAAAGGATAGTGGAAGAGGGAAAAGGGAATAGTAGTTTGTGTATCTGTGAAATCTTCTTTTCATTTCCCACCCTGGGGATGTTGAATCAGCTTTGACAGTGTTCCTTCATGGACCATATGCAGTGGGATTCTGGATAACTGTGCAATGATTGGAGCACATTGTCTGTGAATGGGTACTATCAGGATTCCCATCCTTTAGATCTGCCATCAAAGCCCCTCTCTCGCCACGTAAGACTATACAGAGGTAATTAGAGGTGGGAAGCTCTTAGTATGTTGCTGAAACAGGGCTAATACAGTTTCCAAATTTTCTGGAAAAATTTAGAAATGGGACATCAACAATAGATTTTTGCCTCTATTTCTTACAGGGATTTTATTAAAATATCCCCTGAAGAGTTTCATCTGAAGTTTTTATGTGAGAAACTCACTGTCTTTGGAAAATGGTGGCAATGTTTATCTACCAAAATATAGGTATGCTTTGATTCACAGCAGTGCTTTTTTGAAAAAAATAAATTATTTTTAAGAAAATGTGCCTGCAGAGAGGAAGGCAAGTAGGCAGGAAGGAAGGGAGAGGAGGAAGAACATTTTTAAAAATTTTTATTTAGTTGTTCATCCTGGTTGTTCCCTCCGGCCTCAGGTCATAAATCTGGGTCCTTGGGATGTATGTGAACTTAACTGCCAAGGTACCAGGGCATGCTGCCAGCACTGTTTTTTTATTGTTTTGTTTTGCTTGTAACCTATCCACGTTGGGAATATTTGATACTAAGACAAAGCCTTTCAACTGACATGGTATCCGGTCACCCTGGCGCCCTGGAGATGGGGAGCAGGTGTGTTTGAACTACTTGTCCCTTGAGCCTTAGGAGTATCTGCCAAGTCCAGCCTTGTCTGACTGTCCCATTGTGCAGTAGAGTCATTACCTGTTCTTCTGTTCTATAATGTAAAAACATTTGGGAAGGGTGCTTGCAGACCTGCTTTGGGCATAGTTTTCTTTGGGCTATTACTAGGTTCAGGTCAACATAAAGGTGCCTGATCAGCACTCCTCAGCCCCCTATAGATTATTTTGATACCATCTTGGGAGGCTGAGAAATCCAAAATGTTTTAGAGTATTTACTAGAACTCGTTACCTGATATCCTCCTAGAATGATTTTGAAAATCAAGGATGGATTATTGTTATGTCTTCTTCTTAGCTTAAAAAATACCTGGTCTGATGATTTCAGCATTCGTCTCATACCTGGCTCTGAGTCTGATGTTTGTTGAGTCTCCCCAAACTTTTTTTTTGCTTTTTAGTATGTCTTGTAAGTTTTTGTTGCAAGGTGAGCGTGATATGCTTGATAAAATAAACTAAAGTAAATAGGCTTTAAGTAATGTAATGGTATAGGAGAGAAGAAGCATTCTTTAGTTTCAGGACTACATCAGTGTTGAGCCTGCGTCTCGAGTGTGCTCGTTCAGTGTTTCTCAGCTCCCAGCCTCCTGCCCCCTTACATGGGACAGGGAGGTAGACAGACAAGATGAAACTTCAGGTGATTAGGCTAAGAGTTTCTTCTGAGGATTGGCTTTTTTAAGATATTCTGAGATACTTTAAATGATTTCCTTTTTCATCCCTGACAAATATTAAGGGTTTCTTTTTTAAAATACAGCACACACATACAAGTGTATGTGTATATGTGCACATATATATGTATATACACACATATAAATATGTATTTATGTACTTGCATATATATTCACTCTAAGGATATAATTTAGCTCTTAGAAATAAAATTTACAAAGTACAGAGTGTGGGAAGTCCCTATAACTTTGTTCCTCTGGAGTTTTTAACTCTCAAGTTTGTCCACCCTGATTCCCCAGTAATTCCTCAGTTGTAATCTCTCTACCCTTTTTCAGGTTCCCAAAGAGATTCTGACTCTGGCAAGTGTGGTTCTTTGCATCCTCTCGTATTTCTCTTCGATTAAGGGGCCAGTAATTTGACTTGTGTCTTTACTTTTTTGATGCATTAAGCAAAAGTTGTGACCTTTGTATATTCAGCTTTTTGCTTGTTACTATGGATTGGCAATTTCTTACCTGGTGGATCAGAAACTGAAAGCCCTTGGGGGGATAGTCTTAGTCCTTCCAGAAATGCAGTGTTGAGACTCAGTTGTTTTCCTCCGAACTCTCTAGGAATTTTCTCAAAGAACAGTTCCAGTATTGTTATGTAAACAGAGAATGTGACCTTAATGGAGGGAAATGGGAGATGCAACAAAGGGCAGAAAGTTTAACTGTCTGTGGTTATTAGAAAGATACTAGATATTTTTTTGAAAATCTGATAAGCATTCTAAATATATTTGCTTCTCTACTTTTTCAGATGAACAAAGCAGACCGATTTCCTATGAGTTTAAAATCTTTAAAATATACTCACTGGCTGCTTTAAGTCTTGAAAAAATAACTGTTGCTGCATGTTTTCCTTTCTCAGGATACTAAATTCTTAGCACAAGACAATAGCATAATGTGTCCATTTTTCTATTGCCATTTGCAGTTAGCCAGCAACATATCACAGATCTCTGTATAATGAAAATGTTTCCAAACATCAATTGATAACCTACTCCAGCAACATAGCAAAACAGACTGCATCAGCTCCATATATAGCTTACATATTAAGTTCCTTTCAATTTCACCTTACATGTGTTTTAAACTTGCATTAGTTAAATTTTAATTATAATATGAATGTGCATGTTGAGTGTGTGTGTATGTCTGTGTTTGTACTTTCCTGATTAGAGAACTGAGGTGACCCCTTTGCACTTTACGAATTAATTTGAGTATAATTTGACTTCTGTCTTCTGTTCTTCTTTTCAGCCATTTGGTTCTTTTTTGTTTCATATTTTGAATTCTTGAGTATTTACTTTAATTACATAGATAATATATGAAATTCATAAGATGTGAGAAAATATGCCTTAGCAAAAATAGAAAATATAACACCACATCCGATCAGGTACAGTTTTGAATATGTGTCTTCCAGACTATCTTTCTCTCTCTTTTCTTTGTTAAACATTGTTTTTAAGGATGTGCAAACATCTTTTTTACTTAATTATGGTCATTTATGTACTTTTAAGACAAAAATTTCATGAGTAAGTATTATTCAGTGGTTTTATGTCCCATAATCCATTTAACCAGTTTCTCGTTATCTGTCATTTAGACTGATTTTTTTTTCAATACATAAGCAGTATGGTGTTATAACCACTTAAATATGTATTTGCTAAGTCTTTTTCTTAGAATAGCATTTGTTGACTTTATTCATTTTGCCAGAATGCTGCTGTACCTTGATGATTCTCTTACATTTGTGTATGTATCTCTAGCTTTGTAAGATTATTTAGCAGGAATTAAAGTAGAAGGAAAAAGACAGACATATTTTACTCTAATGGGATCTATAGAAAAACCAAGCAAACAAATAAACAATCAACCAAAATTGGCTTTTAATGTATATAAAATCAAATTAGTGGTTACAAGAGGGGAGCTAGTATGGGTAACTCAGGTAAAGGGGATCAGTTATGGTAAAGGAAGAACTGGAGTATTGGTAAGTTGCATGTATTATATACAGGCACTGATTTACAGTGATGTGCGTACTTGAATCCTATATAATGTTATAATGCATTGTGGCTGTTTTTGTTAAAGGAAAGGTGCAGATAGGAATTAAGGCAAGTAGGTAGGCAGGAAGAGAGAGGAATAAGAGACATTTTATTTTATTTAGTGTTTCATCTTGGTTTTTCCCCTGCCCTGGGTCTTGAACCTGGGTCCTTGGGAAATAGGTGGACTAAGTCAGATGGCCTTATCTGCTAGAGCAGTAGGGCATACTGCAATGGTCTTTCAATAAAATTAATCTAGAAAAAATAAAGTGGATGTTGAAAAAATTTTAGTTTCCATTATTTGAGATTGTTTACCTGCAATTTTATCATTCAAATTGTAATGATAGTTCATGGTGATCTGATCTTTAAGAATAAGCCATTTGCTAATAAGCAAGATAAAAGTTTGCCATGCCTTTTAAGAAGATCATAGTTTTAAAATCCAGCGGCAGTGTCTCTGTTTTTAAAGACAGCATTTGTCTAATATTGCATTGAAAAATAAGATCCCTGAAATAAATCTATTTATATTTAACTTAATTTAGATTGAAATAATCATGCGTGCTAATTATATAATATGTATATATATTGTATAATATATAGTATATAGAATATAATTATATGCATGTATTCTATATGATATATAACTGTATATAGTACTTAAACTCCTTTGTAACTTACTTTTAATTTGCATGTACTAACAGACTTAATGCTTCATTCTTCCAGTATCTGACTCTTCTTGCATAAATGCAGGTTAATTTTTTAAGACTTCCTTGTGACCTTAAATTTTATCTGACCTCAAAATCTGGGATATTTTCCCTCTGATACTGGTTAAGTTATTTAAGCCTTTAGACTTGGTTAGGCACCAATTTCCCTCTCGCTGGAGAGGGTCAGTGGTGGAAGAGTGTTAGCAAGACATTGACATGTTATAAAGTCCCAGATAGGAGTAGAGAGGGAAGGCAAGTTGTGACTGGCCTAAGATTCTAGTAACACATTTCATGTATGTTAGCAAAAGAAAGGATTTTAGCTTAAGAAACAGGGTTAATAATGATTTCCTTGAGGACCAGTTCATTAAGCAGAGAAAGATCTCCCCATTCCCTCCACCCTCAACCTGGCTCCCACCCTCCCTCTCCACCCACTCTCCTTGTCTCTCTTTCTTCTTCCCTTCTCTCCTTCCCTCCCTTCCTTCTTTCCTTCCTTCCATCAGAGATACTGATTTGGGTTTCAGTTTGTAAATTGTGCCACACTCATGGAGCTTCCAGTTAGAAATGTCAACCAGTCAGATGAAATAAAGTTCTGGATCTCGAGAGAAGAAATCAGGGCTGAAAATTCCAACTGGGATCTCAGCAATTAGTTGCCCAAGTCTGGTTGATCTGACCTGCCTGTTTTTCAGTGGACGCACAACTGAGATGTGGATAAGGCAATTCTTTATTTTATGGGTCTGATTCTCGTCTGGAGGATGTTTAGCACTCCTAGTCTCCAGTACTATTCATTTCATTCAAAACTTCCACTTTCCTGAATCTTGATCTCCAGAAGGACTGGATAGAAGCTGGAGGGAAGATCCTGGTTCCATTACAGGTCGAGATCTACTTAAGTGATATAGTAGTATAATAGCTTTGTCCAATCTATATGTGTACTTAGTATTTTAGTGGTGTATAAAAGCATAAAACCCAGTGAAATGAATTTTGATTGTTTAAGCCAAAAGAACTAAAATAGAATTTCAACATGACATCAATTAAAAATTTGGACTAGTCATATTTTAGCTGCTTGATATAGCTACTGGCTACCCAGAGCTTATACATAAAGATGTATCTACTAAGGGGAATGAATCTGTGGTTGGCCTTGACAACATGTTCTCCTGTCTTCTAAAAATAATTCCGTCTTTTGTTCCTATGACTTCACAGTAAGATCCTCTAGACACCCTACTGCTCCTACATATTTCAGTTTTTTATTTAGTAATAAGGCACTCTTCCTCCTTTTTTAAGCAAGGGCATGATCAAATCTGATTTATGTAGCCTGGGTGATTTTAATTTGTTCTTCTGATTCACTACAACTAGTTAGGAAAAAAAACAGGATTATGAAATTTTTATGTTACTTAAAAGATAACATTTATACCACAATTAATGAACTACACACAGGTTTATATGTCGACTCGTAGTGTGACATTCGTGCGAATGTGTTCATGAGAGAGGGGTCATTCATGATTTCTGTGAAGAAAAACAAAGAATAAAATACCATCTAGCAAACCAGATATGGAATCTGGAATAAAATTTGACCCTCTAGTTTCTTGTTAAAGATACTTCACTGTATTCATGTAGGTAATTACAGTTTCTCACTTTGGGGGGTTTGGAGGCTAATTTGGTAGATTCTCACTGGCCATGTCTAAACATGGGGCCAGAGACCTCCTTTAAGTCACTCTATTGATGTTGAAATCCTTACAGGTTTCTTTCTGTTCCCATAGCTTGAACAAATGAGCAAATTATTAGCTCCTTTCTGAAATTTTTGCACTTGTTCAGTAGGAAAATTTGACATGTAAAAAGGGGAGATGGAGTTCCAACCAAATAAAAAAGCCATCTTGGAAAATGTTGCAAATGTCCCAGCAGGTGGATTTTAGAGTATACTCTTAAGTACTTGTATCATGTTTTAGTTTCTACTGACATTGAGGTAATGTTCATACAATTGGGTAATGCCTTCATTAAGAGTCTTTCCTAATGAGTTAATTGTATCAGTAATTATGAAACAGTACTTTTTAATGGGGCACCTCTTCACTCTTTCATTCCCTCTCTCCTCATCACTTTGCAATTTCTGAGGGCACTTTTGGTTGTTAGGACCGTGGAGGTGAGAGCCTGCTACTGGGATGGAGTGGTGGGAGGCAGGGATGCTGGTGAGCATCTCACAATGCACAGGACCATCCCCACAACTAAGGGTCATCTGGCCTAAATGTCAGAGTACAGATGTTGAAAAACCTTAGCCTAAAAGCATATCTGAGTTATAATAATGGGCTTCCCACAAAGGACATATTTATTCTTTCTGAGCAACATTTATTATAGCCATATTCAGTGTCAAGTAGCAGAAATAGGTAATAGAAACTTCCTGGGTACAATAAGTTATAAAGGTTCAAAATTATACTGTTTCTATTTTTATGGAGCAGGTTTATTAAAAGGCTGGCAGGAAGTAGCAAGGCTTGAGTAAAGGCTTTGCAGTTACATAATTCTGTACTAAAAAAAGTATACTCTGATTTCTGTTGAATGCTTTTGTTTCTTTAATCACTTATTGTGCTACATATTAGAATTTGAGAAGTCCCCATAAGGGGGAAAAATAAATTTTGATCTAATTTTTCCATTAGTTTATATAATTGCTTATATACACTGAATATACTTCTATTTAAATTATTTTAATAATTTTAATTAATGACATATACGCACACCGTAGAATTCTAAGAATACATAAGGATGACTGATACAGTGAGAAATGCAGAAATGTGGGAAGGACATTGAAGATGTCCTTGATATGAAGTGCTAATATCTCTGGCTTCATATTAACCTAAAAACAGGTACATTTTAAACTTTTAACAACTTAGATTTATACAATTCTTCTGTTTTCCTGAAATTTTGCAAGTTTTCTGTGGAAACTCTTGCAAACTCAAATTACCAACTTCCTTATAATTTAGTAACATACTAACATGTCAAAATTAATAAATATCTTTCTTTAAAGCAGTGTTTTTCTAGTCAATCATATGAAGGTGAACCATAGTAGAAGTTTTTCAGCACTCCATCAAGTAGCATTTGATTGCTTGGAGGGCTAATGAGCACTTCATGGTTTTCTCTAGTAGTAAGAGAATATCAAATGTCCTCAATGGGAATGACCTTAGGGAAGTGAGTTATGTCTCTAGGTAACAGATGTCAATCCTCCAAGTTTAAACAGAAAATAGTTTATTGTTGCCATTCATTATGAAAAAAATATATGTATGTCTACATTAATTTATGGATCCATTTTTCATCAATTTCCTATCAATATTTTTAGCAAATGTAACATTTGGATTCTAGTTATAAATAATCATTCATATAGAGAATCTGGACTAGCATGTAAGACTGAGTGGGTTCAGCAAAGATTCAAACAAAAATCAGATTCAGAAGCCCATTCTTAGAAATAAGTTTGGGTGACGTAGTATTACTGTTACTATTATTGATTAAAATTATTTAACAGTAATTGCTCACATAAAATGCTTGTGTTAAAGAACTCTGTATTCATGATGTCATTGAATTCATAACTCATTTATGTGAGCTAGAAAGTCATCTGCATTTTATAGACAGGAAGACTGAAGCCACGGGAAGGTCATTCACCTAGTGGTTTGTTCAGTCTAACCTAGGAAGTCTGATCATTGGACCCACGGACAAAGCGATGTTCTTTCCTAACTTACATTCTGTAAATGATGAAAGATCGCAGAAGAAAGCATACACGTGGAAGATAGAATGCTTTGAAGAAGATAAAAGAGAATGCAATAAGAATTCTTGGAGATGGTATTGTGGTAAAATGAATGTAGAAACATATCATTACCACTAAAAATGTACAGGATTTGGATTATACATAAAATTTAATTCAACTAAAGTCATTGGGGAATCTGGGGGAAAAAACATCACAGCTAGGGGTGGATTTTCTTGAAAACTGACAGATTACCTTTGGGGTCTTGTCTATTCTTCTGGCCTTTTGGTAGCCAAATGAATATGTCTTTCTTTATACCTTCCCAGTGTCCATAGTGTGGGGTGGAAAAAAGGAGGGAAAAGCAAGGACAGTTTTGTGATACGTGTAGCTGTCATGACCGTCCAGACAATGAAGAGTATTGCAACATCATTATGTCTATATAATCTTATAATAACAACTACTTTTATTACATCTTTTGTGACAAATACCACATCATACTTTTAAGAGCTTTGAATTCTTTTTTGGATTTTTTTTTTTAAAGGATACGTGCAGGTAGAAATGAAGGTGAGTAGGCGGGCAGGCAGGAAGAGAGGGGAGGAAGAGGCACTTTATTTTTATTTAGTTGTTCGCACTGGTTGTTTTACCCCCTGCCCCCTGACCCCCACCCAGGACTTGAACCCAGAGACGTATGGCCTTATGCTCCTCCAGAGGCGACTGACTTGACTGCTGCACCACCAGGACACGCCCTTCTTGGATACATTTTTAAAGTAATTTTTTCTGCCTTTCCTTTCATGAAACATTCATTAAAAGTCAATGTCATGCCAAAGTTTTTTAGGGAATATGAGGTATATTTGGTACAGAGTCATTAACTAAATAGATGTTTAAAATATAAAATGAGAATGGAGTGGAGAAGTTTTTGCAGGAAAGCACAAAACTGAGTTTTCTTATTTAGCACTTTACATATTTTTCTAGCTACCGAAGAGAATCTTTTTGTTATTATTAGAATAGTCATAGTTTTTTTTTTTAATTAATGAATTTTTTTTACCTCAAAATTCTTTTACTTATTCTCAACTCTTCAGTATTATTTCTTCAGGCTCAGCAGGAGACAAACACTCTCAACAGCCATGTTTTAATAAGATAATCCATTCTGAATTTGATAAGGAGCCACTTGACATCATTGTCGACCAGGAAAGGTGAAAATATAGGTCAACAGTCATTTCCTTTGTTTCCAAAGAAAATAAATGACTTAATATTTGATAGCAATCTTCATTTTCTCTAGGCGCAGAGGACCAGTGATGTTATTTCATTACATATTCAATTCAGTATTCTGGATGTTTTTTCGTTACTATCTGAATGCCTTTTCATAAAGGGAAACGTCCGATGAATGTGCTAATGTACAATAATCTTAAACATGTACTTTGGCAAATATCTACTTTTTAAAACAATTTTGATAACCATGACAGTTTGTAAAAGTGATAAATTCCAGGAAAAATGTTAGTACAAGCAGTTTATTCTTGCCTGAATTTTTGTAGCTAATAAGATGACTAAATTACATAATTTTCCCTTTATTTCAATCAAACCTGTTTCCAAATTGGATCTTATTAGTATGTTAGAAGATGTGAAGATACTCAGCTTAAGAGCCTCTTCCCCTACGCATAACTGATCTCCAGGAAGCAAAAATTTTTAGACGTGTCTACAGAACCCAAAGTGAGTAGGTCCTTTAAGGGATAGTGGAAGAATATGTGACAGGCCGTGCTTTTCCATGTGGACTCCCTGCTTCAGCCTTAGTGTACAATCAGGGAAAATAAATGCTATCCTTAAACTCCAACTAGTTTTGTCTTACTGTCACACTTTTTCCTCGTCAATTGTGAAAGGCCGTTCATTGTTTTTAGGAACTCTCACATAACTTTTCATCTTTATATCCACTGCCTTGGTTCAAGCCCTTGCCACCTCTCCCTGGCTCTCTTTTTTTTTTTCAGGTGAAAGCTGCTTGCTCCTTTCTGCTATATTTTTATAAGCCACCTTCCAAATTAATTCTAGTGCTATTTTTCTAAACACAAAGCTTAAAACACATGATGCTTTTGCTTAATAAGCCTTTCTGACTCCATCACCTATTGTGTGATGTGTAAATACAATTCTTCATTTATTTCATTCACGTCACTTGGACTCCTAGCAATTAGCACATAACAGGATTAAAAGATAATTTTGACTCAGTGAAGAACCATATCATTTAAGACCTTTGCAGCCTGACCCACCTTTCTGATTTCATTTCTACGAAATACTATGTTCCAGCCATATCAAATCCTTTAATATTTCTCACCAACTGGGGAATTTCATAGCCCTGTGGTTTAACTTACGTTCTTCCCCACGTGTCAACAACCAATTATCACTTGCAAGACCAGGACAATTAATTGATCTTACATCTGTCTACCTTCAGATCAGCAAATATTTACTGAGCACTTACTGCTCGTTAGATGCAGTCATAAGTCTGAGAATAGGGATACTGTTAGGAACCAAAGACCAAAGTCATGGCCCATTCCTGGAGACCTGGAAGAGAGCTCTCATAACATGGTTGAGGTGCAGTCCAAGCACAGTGGTAGAAAATGAGGTTGAGTCACTGATTGGAGGCTTATTGGGTAAATGAATACCTGCTGTAGGGCAGGGCCAGGACTTTAGAATGATCTTAACAATGTCTCCCTTCAGTGTGTCCATAATCACCTGCCTCACCTTGTTGGTCTGATTTCACTCTGGCTTCCACAGTTTTGTTGACTCTGGACCCTGAAACTAGTCCAAGTGACTTGGATAGTTGTGGGCTTATACAGTTTTGTAACCAACGTCTCAGTGTCCCCAACAGCTGAGTAACTTTATCCCTGATAGCAATTGTAAAATCAGCCCCGGAGTTAAGACTTCCATTTTCATAATTTTGGTAGGTTACTTAATCTCTCCGAATTGTAATTTTCTTGTCTAAAATTCAAAGAGTTTGAAAAAGAAAATGATTGGAAGAGTAAACGAACAGAACAAAAATATAAGATTTGTTCTCTGCTTCACTGGTACTCAGTAAGGTTCATTTTGATGGAGTCAGTGAATGCACGAACAAATGTAAGTCACATCAAATAATGCCTGGTATGTAAGTGCTCTATACATGATATTATTGCATTTGTTTATATTAATATTATTTGGTTTTTAATTAGGAGACCCTGTGATCATACTGTGGTTGTGTTGTGGGCATTATGGTGTGTGGGGCCTGTCTGCTGTAGGCCCTCCTCAGGCTCATGATCTGATTCTTTGTCCATCCCCGCGCCCTGGGCAGGAGGCCTGGAGGCCTGGAGGCCTGGGCTGGGGCGCTCAGGTAACTTTCTGATTCCTGTCTACTCCTGTTCCCTAGCTCTGGCCTTTGCTAGGGACAGCCTTCAGAATTAGTTTCTGTTAGTATTGTTTCCTAGAGCCAGCATTCTGGCTTCCTTTTTTAGAACTTGACTCTCTTCTCTCATCCTTTTCATTTTTTAATTGTGATGTAATTGCCAGGTAACATACCTTAGTTTCAGGTGTATATCATACTGATTAATATATGTATATATTATGAAATGGTCATCACAGTATGTCTAATTCATGTCCATCACTACAGATAGATATTTTTTTCTTACGGTGAGAACTTTTAAGATTTACTTCCTTAGCAATTTTCAGATACGCAGTACAATGTTTTTCCTCTAGTCATTATGCAATACATTACATACCCATGTCTTATTTATTTCATAACTGGAAGTTGTGCCTTTTGACCCGCCTTCTCCTATTTCCCTGACACCCACTTCTGGCAACCACCAGTCTGTTTTTGGTTTGAGTTTAGTTTTTCTTGTGTTTCTGTTTTTTAAGATACCACATAAAAGTGACCTCATATAGTAGTCATCTTTGACTTATATCACTTTGTGTGATGTCCTCAAGGTCCATCCATGTTGTCACAATTTCCCTTTTTTGGTATGGCTGAATAACTCTGTCTTTCTATGACATCAAGACTAATTGTTTGCTCATTCTGATACCCTGATACCTGCTTCAACATGTTAGCTCTCTCTCTGGAATATTAATAACTACTCAGCTGAACTGAAGTTTTGCCCTCTCCCGAGGATTTGCTCAGTGGCTGATTGGCATTTCTTTTGTCATGATATTTTCCTTGTTTCTAATCTGCAATGCCTCATGGTGCAGAGGCATGCCGTAGATAGAGTGAGATGACTTCGGCAAAGCAGAGACCTTCATTTCATGTTTGTGGAGCGATTTGGCCAGCTCACAGTTCCCAAGTGTGTTCATTTCTTCAGTATATAAATGACACAGATATTATTCTTTGCAGTTGTATTAATACTGGGTTTAGATCTCATTTGAGTGTTCTCTGCACATTGAACAAAGGAGGGAGGTATGCATCTGTTATCCTTTCTGAAAATGTGTCCAGGCTCTTTGAAAATAACACTAGTAAATTTTGACTCCCAGTTTGGATTGAATTGGTTATTCCTTTGGAAAGTATCTCTGCAGCTTGAATAAAAACTTCTGGTTTTCATGACTAGTTTAGCCATTGTCAGTTAAAGGAAACATTTCTCAAATATTAGTATCAGCTATACCTTGTTGTGGCAATTTAGTACTTTAACAGCATAGGAAACTGAATGATCCCTACTGTCAGGAAAATACAAATTGCTGTATTATGCACACCACTTGTGAGTCCTTAGAGAAACACAGCCGCAATTTGCAGTATGAGGATATTTATGGAAGGGTTTTTTTTTTGAGAGTGAAAACAGGTATTTCAGAGTAATGTATATATGTGTCATGAAACCACTGAAGGAAACTTAAAATGAAAGTCTCAATAGATCTTTAGTTTGACTCTCTTACTTCTGTGATAAAATTTGGTCATTCGAGTTTTATCTCCTCTCTCATACTGCAAAGTAATGAAAGATGATAGACTGGGCTAGAAGAGCAAAGTTTCTCTTATCTGAACTGATGTTTATTTTGTACCATTTCAGGGCCTTTGATTATACACATGCCTTCTACAAAAATGAATGATCAATGTGAGGATATATGAGCATAGAAAAATATGCTTTTACACTTAGCTAAGCAATTATAAATTATATGATACCTAAATTTATCTCTCTTGAGTATAACATTAAGATGAAGTTCCTAGCTCATCCAAGTACATGAAACTATTGTGAAAATATTGAGTGAGCCACAAATGATCTGAATATTTTCAAACATTTGTTCGTAGATAAGATTACCATAGATTTTTCTGGATGCTGAAATTAAACTGGGACTGACTTATTAAATTGATTCAGAGTGTGTCTAGGATAGGAATATATAATCTTATCAAGTCAAGAAAATACGTTGAAAGCTTGATTTAAAGGAAAAAATGTGGAACAGCTTTGAAACCAGAGGTTTATTCGACCCCTTATTATTGTTCCCCCAAAGGTTGATACTCTCCAGTGACCAGAAGTTACACATTGAGTTCAGTGAATAAATCAGTTCAGTCCTGAAACAAGCTGTTACTACAGTAACAGAGATATTCTGTTGAAGGTGCTCATATGTTTTTCTTGTGGAAGTGGGAGTCCATATGATATAGAGATGGAGATAGAAGAAGAGAGGAGGAGGGAGGGAATAAGAAAGGGAAGGAAATAGGGTAGCAATGGGAGCTCCTCTTGGGTTCAGACACATTCAGTTTCTGACAGAGCTGCACCCCTTACCAGTCTTGTGACTGGACAGTTTAAACTCCTGTGCCTCAGGGAATGCTTTTTTCAGATAATAGAGCATCTGGAGTTTCTGTGAAGATTAAATGAGTATATGAGCAAATCTTAGCACAGGATCTGATCCATGGTAAATAAACAAATGTTAGGTGGTGTCTTCACATTTGTTTCCAATATAGTACTAAAATGATTGCTGTTTTATACTTCTGTGTGCTTTGTTGTGTAGAATTGAAAACTTAAACTTGTCTGAGTGTGATTCATGATTGAACACAGAGCAGAAGCGATTTCACCAGTTTTCTCTTCACAGGTCTGGGGTTGGGGTAGACAGTTAAGTTTCTCCAAGAAAATGGTCTGTGGGTTGGATTGGTAAATCTGGTAAAGGCTTGAAAAAGTTGCTGTTGATGTTATGGCAGAGATGTGTCAAGAGGAGAGATTGGCTTCACTAAGATGTCTTTTTTGAGCATAACTCTAATTACCATATAATCTGATACTGTTGCTTTTTCTATAGGAAAAAGTTCCTGAATGATGATGACTTAAATTAATTGGCATCCTTCATTATAAACCTTTTAGAATCTTCCATGGATTGCCTTCATCAGCTTGATGCAATAAATCCTGAATTACAACTGATATATCCTTTTGCATCAATATTTACATAGCCCAGGCATGGATGGGGGCGATTCCTATTTCTCATCATGTGTAGCTTTAAGATGAACACATATTTAAGTGAATATGTCCTGTACTTCCAGATATCAAAGTCAGGAGATATTTTGACTTGTGAATGAAAACCTTGTTTAAAAATTAGGTCTTTTGAATATTGACTGGCTAGCTTTTCATTAATTGTGAGAATTGGATAGTCCGCAGGAGGAGGGAGAGGACAGGATCTGCATTATGGGGGTAGGAGGACAGATTATAGCAGTCGAAAAGTCACCCGTTTTTCATATGTCTGATTGCAATCGTGGAGCAGAAGTCCTTTTCCTTCACATTGCATTCAAAATATCTCGAGATGTTAGGATCAATGGTGGTTGAACTTACATGACTTTTGAGGTGGAGAGCTGCTGTCTGCTAGACTATTTGCTATTGCTAAAACTTAGTTGTTAAACAGGAAATTGCTGAGTACCTTTCTCATTCAGTGCATATATAATTGGTCAACAGCTAGGTCATAAATCTGATGATAATTTTTGCTTTAACTGATAGAATTTACCCACATGAAACAAGCAACAGAGGTATACACACACTTGTATACATGGGGGTATGAATATATGCATATACACATAATTTTGAAGGTTGTTTAATGTAAAAATATTTGTTGCAACGTAAAGACATAAAGAGTGCCATGTTACTAAAATTGATGACTGTGTAATTTTATTTACCTCTTGGGAATCAATTGAGCTATTGATTCCTCAGCAAATGTGTTTTGATTAAGATCATGGCAAGATAGATTTGACAGCAATTCCAAATTATTAGAGTTTATTACATACTTAAAGTCTACAGTCAACTGAGATTGAATGTATCTGATTTTAGCTTAGAGAGAAAAATCTATCAATATTTTGTTCCCAGCACTCTGTTCTCAATGGTGTGTAATTACCTTGTGCTCTATAAAAGCTGTACACCTTCCCGGATGGTTGGAGTTTGGCGTGATGTTCAGTGCTTATGTTTATGCTAAACAGTATTAAAATCATGAATGCAGAAATGAATATGCTTCAGATATATTTACAATATAACTTTCAGGCATTTGTACAGATTGAATCTGTACTAGTTGAAAGAGTTTAATAACCAAGACTTGGCTCCTTAGCTATGAACATTGCTATTTATGCTGTTTATTATGGTTGTAGGTACTCAGAAAATGATGGAAAGATAAATATTTCCAAGGAGTACTTAATTCTTTCAAATTCTTGAAAATAGGACTGTTTACACTTTTATCTGAAACTAAATGTAATCCTTTCTTTAACTCATGCAGAATTATTCAAGAACAATGATTTTAAAAAAATAAGGAAAATGCTATAATGTTTAAATGTACTAAACTGAACATGGACACAGTCAGGTTTTCGTGATGTATCAGTTTTTAACTTCAAAGACTCTGGTTAGCCTGCATTTTTTTTTTTTTTTTTTTTAACTAATGAGTTTATCACAGCCAGTGAGGAAAATGGTTAAAGTATATCAGCTGTAAATTGGTACAAAGCACTAAAAGGGACATTAGCCTCTAATCAGATTCTAACAGTTCATTAAACCTGCCTTTCCAGAATCGCTCTTTGTCTTTTTTCCCCTCCTTTACAAGGCATCTTCTTCCCTTTTTGTCTAGGCAAGACCTCCTGGGGGAGGAAGCAATATCAACTCATCCTTCTTTGTCGACCAGCCAGACAGCCTAGGGGATGCTTTCTTAAGGTAGATTCCTAGCTGCTGTGAAAGGCTGGGGAGTTTAGAGCTGGCTGCTGAGGAAGGTTTTCCTGAGACTGTGTGGTGACTAGCCAAGCTGGCTGCTTCCAACCAGAGAAACAAGTGACACATTAGGATTTGAGATTCCTGCCCTGATATGTAAACAACCCAGCAGCCTCCATGAAAGGATTTCGACATGGAGCAAATGAACTGAGCTCACTACTAATAGCACAGTTCCTTCTGCTCAAAGTTTTATCTTTTAAGATGCAAAATCCTTAAGAAAACATGGACAAGTCAGAAGCAAAATATTTTTAAGGTCTATCTTGTGAATTTTAACAATATTGTGCATTTCTAAGAAAAGAACATCATAGAATATGTCTTCTTTTTATTACCTAATAGACTAGGTAACTGGAATTTTTAAAGGCTCATTAGTGAATAGATAAGCTTCTTGGTGTTGTTGATTTCTGAGAGCAAATATGTATGATAAAAAGCCCTCTAAATTGTATCTGTTAGAGTGTTTTTCTTAAACAAAAAGAAGAGTCAAGAAACAGGAAAAATGATTGGAGCTTCACTGTACTGCACTCTATTGGTATTATTTGGTAATAAAAGCATTTAATTTATGATTTGTTGAAGGGGATGTTGTTTTTATTTAACCGTCTATTTGGTAGAAAAGCAACTAGATACATGAAAGATGAAACCTAGAAGATTAGAAATGAAATGAACCTTTGTTACCATGTAGGCAAAATATTTAAGCATGATTCTCTTTTTCTTTGCGTAAATCCACTGGTGTCATGTGGTTATAGGCTGTAATTGAGCAAAAATAATCATTCTAAAATCTCAAATTTAATCATTTCAGTTTCTTAATGTAGTCAGTATATGAAGATTAAGTTGACATTCTAAACATGTTTTAAAACATGAGTCTGATTTGGCCTTAAGCAAGCTCTGATACGTGGTTTGCAAATTCCCTTCATTGGTTCTTGACTTTAGGAAATACCCAAGGCAATGAAAATTAGTAGAAAGTAACCTTTATTTAATCTTTTTATAAGTGTTGTTTGAAATTCTGTCAAGCCATCCTGGAAAGAAATAAGGTTTTCCTTTCAAGAGTTGGTAAATTTGAGTCAAACATGTACCAGCACAAAAAACAAATTGTTATTTATTCTTTGGTTCTGATTTCAATTTAAGAATTCATTCTTACACCAAGACTTCTGTTAGTGATTTTCAAAGTAGATGTTTGGAGTTGATACACAGACATTTTTGTTTGATCAGAATGGCATGATACCAAAATTTATTGTGTCTAGAATTACATTAGTTTAAAAATTATTTCTGTCTTTATGGATTTTTGTACAAGCACAACCTCCAGAAATAAGGAAGAAGTAAACTTGCTTTCTATTTTATATCAGTGTTCAGAAGTGCAATGAATTGTCCCAGTCCCATCGAAATTAATGTAAGGTTTTCTTACTTTAGTTTATTACAGTCTGACCTCCAACCCAGAGGTCAGAGAATCAGACAGATTAATTCAACTTCTTGGTCATAAATGAAAGTTCAGAATGGGGGGATAATTGGTTATGCTGATATTCTCATTTAATTACACTTCATTGTTAAAAAATTAGGTTAGCATTACTAAATGTAGTAGTACAGTGAAGGTCCTACCGGATGTTCTCTCTTGTATGCTTTAGAGCTGAATTCCCCCCTCTTTTTATTTTCAGAATATCACCACTTCTGAGAACAGAATGTTAATGCTTGATGGGATGCCGGCAGTCAGAGTTAAGACAGAGCTTCTGGAATCTGAACAAGGGGTAAGCAGAAGCGGTGGACAGTGCCCCACTCCCTTTTGATGACAGAGGCAAACATTTTCAGAGCATCCTGATTTTCTTCACTTGCCTGAGTTTTTCTCTGTTGAGTAACAATTAGCAATCACTGAAGACTGTGGTTGAGTCTTACCCATTTGTAGCCTCAAATATCACTAACCTGGTAAAGATAATTACCTGAAATTAGGAAAGTAGAGTCACCTTATAAGAACCATATGACTTTATTTAAAAGGGTGGAAGTTTTTGAAAAATTAATAAATATCCCAAGCAAAGAGGATGAAATAATTCAATGGAACTCACCTCTATTTCCAAATAGCGTGGTTCTTTCTGAGTTAGAAAATTACAGAGTACAGGTTTAGGAATGTCTTGGATTTGGGATGGATTTGTCTTTCAACATTTATATTGTCATTTTTACGCCATGATGACTAGGGCACAGTTAATGAAATTGAGTTTAAAAAATATATAAAGGTAAAAGAATGCTTATTTAATAGTACCTAGCCCCACTGATGAATTAATTGCTAACTACCAAAAATATATGCAGCCTAAGAGTATGACTATATTTTTCAAAAAGGGTGTAGGTGATTTATTATTGCTAACCTTTATAGCTTCACTAATTTAAAATCTTAAAGACAGTGCTTACTTGTAGCAGCGATTGATCATATTTTGTGTTTAAGCAAAAAAATACTGCTCAGAGCACCAAAATACCTGAGCGCGCACTTCCGGCTGTCTTATGAAATCACTGCTGTGATAGTACAGATGACCAAAAAGGGACAGTAATCTTTGGGTGACTCTTATTTTTTTTTTTTTTTAAAGGCAAAAGAATAAACAAAGTTGTGTAACTGAGCAGTCAGAAGAAATTTTAACAGTGAATATAATCTTCTTGTTATAAAAAATCAGTGGGCATGAGTTCATTTGCTTCTCTTTCAAGGAGTCAGGGTACTGATGTAGCCAAAGGACTTTATAATAAGGACATCTAGGAGCATAGATATGGACAGCAGCATTTAGAGTCTCTCCTCTAATTTCCCCATTCCTGAGCAATATGTGACAGGTGTATGACACCTGCTTATCTTCAGAGTAAGTTTTTTTCTGAAACAGAGTCAGATTATGGCCAAAGATACCACTTTCCCTCTGGGTTCATTACTGAGTGTCATGGTTCTGAAATGGACTTTACGGAATATGTCAGCCACTAAGCACCTCTATAGCTCTCTATGTGACCAAATGGCATAGTCAGTCAGGTTCATCCTAAGACTTAGGCAGTAGAGCAACATGAAAGAAAAGACTGTATGGTAGTTATTAATATTATTTGTTTGGAATAGAAAAACTTTCCAAGAAAGTCACGTGTTTACCTGAATTTTCTATTTTGACTCATCAAGATAAACTCTGTATCCTCCGAACAAGTTTAGTTTTGGTCTTTACTGATGAACTGAACCACAGGAAGGATTTGCTTTATTTCTCTGACGTTCTGCCTCCTTTATTTAGCTATATTAACATCAGTTTAGAAAAGTTCATTTTGACACATTTTTAAAGTGAATAAATCACACACACACCATATTCTCATTCCAAGGATGGTTTCCTGAAAACCCTTGCTGATGGAAAAGTGAAAAAAGCAAAATATTTCATAATGTTGCTTTTATTTCATAATATATGATTTTCAGTTTCAGCAGCAATAAATCTACTCAGGTCATGTGTGCTGGAAGAAGGCAAAAAAGTACAGAAAACATTCCACAGATACGACCTGAGTTACTGTCAAATGCAGAAGACTCTCTTGTGGTCATCAGTCCTGGAAATCTTTAATGATGCATAAATACTTTTTATCCCCATTACTCTCTCTCCCTCTTTTTTTTTTTTTTTTTTTTTCAGTTTTAATGTAAGGTTTGCCTGAAAGATTTAGATGTACAAAAAAAAAATCAGAAGCCAGTATTGCACAGTGTTTTACATTGTGAATAAGGACCTCATATCACATTGTATATAAAGAATATTTTTCCTTCCGTGAATAGAAAAAGTTGTAGATTGATAGAGATTACTTAAAGTCTGTCTATTAAAATCAATCTTTCTCTTTGTAAATGGAGCTAACATTAGTATTTTAACCCTAATTTAAATTGTGTATGTCGGAGAGAAATAGAATTTTTATTTTAGTGTTTCTTAGTTTTGTATATACTTCTTAAATATATGACAGATATAATTTCATTCTCTTTTATTAGAAAGATTAAAGAGTAGCAGTGCACATTGTTTGATGAGATGTATTATGACTCAACTGTTTAGAGAAAACATGAATTTATAGTTAGTCATCTGTAACACTTTAAACCAGTTCTTTAAAGTTGGAGATAAGATCTGTACTTTAGTGAACTGAATGTTTGACCACTTTACTGGAGTTTTTCATTGGAGTCAGTGGAATGGGTGATATAATTTCAGAATCTCAGAACTATTTTTAGATGAGGAGTGCTAGAATTCTGAATATTTCTTGACTTCAATCTTACAGGACCTTTCTTTATTTCCTACTACTGACTGACTGACATTTGATTCTTTTAAGAAAATGTAAGCATATTGGTTTGATTAAAATAATCATGTGTATGACTATGAATTTTTGAAAAAGATAAGGCACTTTAGTTACAATGAGCAAAAATGTAAGAGATGTGTCTGCTTCACAATAATGAATTAGAAGGCTTGAGTTCAAGTTGGTATGTTGTGGTTGGTTTCTATAATTAATCTGGCAAATCTACTTTTGAGACTGTGTTTTTAAAATAGACATTAACCCCCAGTCTTTTAAAAAGAAAAATTAACTTGCCTTTCAGACAAGTGCACCTTTTTTTAGGATACATTACTTTTCTTGGATCTCTTATTTCAGTGGACATGAAGGCATATATTTGTGCTCTCCTTCTTACCATAAATACTCCCTCAGGTCTTCTGCTGTCAGCTGGTCTCTACATGTCCCTCCACCCCTCCAAAGAATTCAGGACCCTATGAGCACATTTCTGACCTTCAAGAATGACTGTGGAACAGGCCTAGGATTAGTGTGCTTTTTCTCTTCTCTGCACACTTCTGACTAACTTGCCTCAACCTCCAAATAGTTTTAAAATGTATATATGTAGCCATGTTTCTTCAATTAGATTGTAAGTTCATAGAGGGCAAGAACGATTTCTCATATTTCTGACGTATCGCAAGTGCTCACTGAGCACATGCTTTATTCCACTTGTCCAGGAGTTATATCTGACAATGTAAAAATAGAAAACCAGTCACCAGTTAGTTATAAACCTACTCTGTCTACCTCATAGGTTTGTTTTGAACAAAGAAGGGAAAATTGGAATTATTGGAAATATGCATTCTCACTGGTGGCAGCATCTTCATTTTGGAACCATGCACACTGAATAGACACGCAGCTTATTGGCATCAATTGTGTGTCTTTCTTCACTTTGGAATTCTCTGACTCTTGCATCCTTCGTTTTATGTTTTCTGAGTAGATTATTATTGAATTCTCCTGAAATGTGACTTCTGTTTTCTTTAGTCTTGTCAGTAACACGGCACATGCCGCTAACAATCCATGTGGGGGCCATGTGTTCTTGTGATGCACTTCAGGGCACAGAAGGGAGTGTTAGAAAGACTTTGTGACCTTTCGTGCTTGTTTCCTGCTCTGACAAGAGCTTTCCAAACCCGTCAGCCTTTGAATGTTCTGATATGTTGTTAAGCAAAGGGCTAAAATAGGAAGAAGAGTCCTGGAACTGCAATACCCAAAGATAAGGCACTCTGCAGAGAACGTGGATGGCCTCTGATACATGATTTTAGTCCTGGCACTGTAACTCACCGGCTTGAATGACACTGGGATGTGACTTCCTCTCTCTGGGTCTCTGTGTCCTCATCTGTACGATGGAGGTTTGGTTGATGAGGCCTTTCCAGGGTCAGTCTTGTCATTCTCATAACAGCCAAAGAGGGAGAGACAGTATTTCTAAGTATGAGTTTAACAGTCTCACACCTATGAAGCTACCTGTGTGTGAAAGCAGGAATGCAGACTTGACAGAGCTGAGTTTAGATGCCTGCTCAGTCAGGTGCCAGCTGTGTGGGTTAGTGTCTGCCTGTCTCTCCTTACCTGGGGAATGACGTCAGCCACCCAGCCTTGCAAGAGCCTTTCTGCCTGCTGCCTGTGCTGTTAGCTGAATCCATGTTTTCCTTTTGAGGAAATCTAGGACTAAAAAGGGCCCCATTGCTTCACTAGCTATTGCTGTGATTCTCATAGGTATTTAGTAGAGATTTCAGCATCCCTATTAATTTATAATTCTAAAAGTCAATTGGAGGTAAATCTCAAATTGGAACCCCTGGTTTCTTGGGTTTTTTTGGGTTTCAAATTTTACGTATTTATATCTGGAGAAATTTTTCAAGTTCTCATTTGATTTTAGCATGTGAAAAATAGAATAGTGAAACCAGAAATTGATTCTTAATATCACAATGACAATATTTTGGTGTGATAATGGTATTTGGCCACAATTTGATTTTAAAAAGAGTGTCAGAGTTCACATTGCTTTGAAGATACCGATTGATATAGTTGCAGTTAAAGTGATTAAATGTCTAGGATTTACTTCAGAAATAATGGGAGGGGAGATTGGGTGGGAATAGAGATGGAACAAGATTGGCCAGCTGATGGACACGGTGGGGTGGCGGGTGGTGGGAGGTGGGACACATATCATGATGCTAATTTTATAAATCTTTGAAGTCTTTAAACTGCTAAAAAAAAAAAAGAGAGAAAATAACTCTAAGAATCCGTATAAATCCTTGGAAGGAATCATGAAAGTAACATTCCTCAGACTATTTCCCTGCTGTTTGATTTCCATGGCCTGAGGAGTTTGCCATCAGGAAGGAGCTGACCTCAGTCCCTCTACCAAACCACAAAGGTATTGAGTCACCTCTCTTCTTGTAGAAACCCTGGCACTTCGGGCCTGTGGGCCAGTAAGTAGAAAGAGAGTCAATAGTGTGGCACAGAGAGATTTGGGTATTTCAGTAATTTGAAGTGCTTCATTCAGTAACTGGATAGTAAAAGACCTTTCTGTGTTGCCTGCAGCAAGAACCTAATAGCTGGGAAGGGTTCAGGGCCAACAGCTGACAGGTATGGGTGCAACTGTATTTGCCATGGCTTTTTAGTTGTTGTTGTTTTAATTAATTTATTTATTTTTAAATTACTGAGGTAACTTCTGTTTACAAAGCAATGTTTTAGGTTTAAGGGTCACTTTTCATTAACTACGTGATGCCATACCACGTGACCACCATAATTCTAAGTCCATCGCAGACCACTGGGCACCCCTTACCCTTTACTCCCACCCCCATCTCACTTCCTTCTGATAGCCTCGGTATTCTCCATGTCTTACTAGCAGAAAATATCGGCTCTCACCAGGAAGATCCTGGTGAATCCTAAAATTTTAGATCAGACAAAAGGGAATAGTGGTCTTTTTCCCTAGAGGCAGCTTGTAGTGACTTTGGCCAATCATTCTGCAGGACATTCGTAACAAGGCATTGAAGGCATTTCTACAACACTGGAGAACTGAAGAGAACCATTAAGCCAACTTTGTTGTAACTTCTTAAGAGCAGAGCTTATACTTTGTAGTTCTGCTGTTTCTCATCTCAGCATCAAGAACTTGTGAATAGGCAGGGTCCAGTCCACAGTGATTCATTCAGATGCCATGTATTGTGAGACCCTGTAGAATGGAGAGGATTTTGAGACAGGTGTTATTTTGGAAAACGCTGCAATCCTTAGGCTTAATAAAGAAGTCTAGACAGGTGCAAGTATTGTGGTGAATCAAGACTTGTGCAATAGAATGCTTATTTAAGACAGGCCAATGCATTAAAAGTCAGTAGCTTTAGGGGAAAAAAGTAGCAGAAAACCCACAACTTAACAATAAACCTACCTGTTTCTTTTTTTTTTTTTTTCTCCTTAAACCACTGTTTAACATAAAAGATTTAATGCACATGTGAGTGTAAAGACTTAGGAAAACCTTGTTATTTTAATGACTTTATCAGAAGAGGAGGCATTCTAAAAATGCCATTTGCATTACCCTTTAACTGAGCCTCATTATTATCTCCCCTACTGCAGAAAAGGAGCCAGCATAGCTAGTATATTGGTAGAATTATCTTAGAAATATGAATTTGCTTATCATTTAATATTCTCTGATGATCTCCTGCTTGAGATCTTTTGATCTAGAATGAAATCTTTGTGTGTCGCTACCTGGCTTCAAAGAGAAACATACAGAAGCTGTCTTATGGCCAGTATATGAGGCCCATTTTTTTAAGTAGAAAAAAAAAAATCTCTGCACTTGCAAAAACTCATATTTTAGGGCAGAGATCGCCTCCACTGAAGAAGCAGAGTAGGACTGATTTTAATAATGTCAGAATGGCCAATAAATGTATTAATAGAAAGAATTGAAAATCAATGAGCTGTGATAGTAATTACAGATAGTACTCCAGGGAAATATAGCAGGCAGACAAATCTTTTCCCTCAGGGCCTGCCCTGGGCAAAGCTATGAAGTTGATAATTCTGCCCTCCTTCTTTCCCATTAGCAATGTACTTTCTCTCTTAACTTCATCCTCCACCATCCTCAGTCCCCACTCCCAGTCCTCTGATCGTGCTGCAATGGTTCAAGGTACCAGCAGATGACCAGTTCTAACTGCAGTCTCATAAATCGAGGAGAATGTAAAATGCTGTTCTTTCTAAGAGTGATTTGCATTTTTATAGGGTCAGTACTTTGAAAAAAGGAGCACTCCTTAAAGAAATTTTATGCTCTGAGTAATTTGGGAAATTTTGATTTGAGGGAAATTAACCTTTTCAGAATATTTCAGCTTATGCAAGATTGCAGTCTCTTTCCTGTATTAGTCTTTGTGGGGAAAAAAAAATCAGAAACATGAGGCGTGCATTTCTCTCTATCTAGAAATGTTTCCTTGTGTTAATATTTGCATACTGATTCACAGCTTATAAAATGCCTCACAGTAATATTCAATCCTTGGAGAACTTTTGCTTCTGCCCATGAAGGGTGAAATGCTGTGGAAATTGACCCTAAACAACTAGAACCAGGCAACATATATGACATTTTCCTTTTGGCTTTTTTATTATACCTATATTGTAGCACATTTTTTTTTCCTCTCTGCTAATACCTGATCTTTCTTTTCTTTCTATTTTTAATTGTAGGATCATTACATATAACATTACAGAGGTTAAAAGTGTGTAGGATAATATATTTCAACATCTGTATATAATCATACATTTGTTGACCACTTATAGTCCAGTTTTTTTTTTTTTTTTTTTTTTTTCACTATATAATTGACCCCATGTTTTCACGTATTGGACAACAGGCATTTAAGGACAGAGATTTTGGGGAATAAAACAAAAAAAAAGGAGGTTAATTCCAGATGGTCTCAGCCTACTGCCTGGAGGCAAAGCAGGGAGGGCAAACCCACTCTGGACCTAGCAGTCACTCTGTGTGCGTTAAGCACACAGGCATTGGATTGTGGAGAGGTCAAGACAACTTCTTTTGTGGGAACACTAACCTAGAGGAAGGTGTTTTACAGAGAGATAGAGTGTTCTACAGGTCATCAGAGGGGTTTCCTTAAGGGCTTGACTGCCTGACAGTTTGTCTGTGTGCGAGGAAGGCAAGTCCTGAACAAGGAATGCAACTGACAGAATAGCTGTGGGCGCCTGCACTAAGTTCACACAACCAGAATGGAGAAGCCTTTCATGCAAGGGCATGAACTTTCAGACGGGCCACAACGTAGTCAGAGGGCAGAATGAGTCCTAGAGAAGTCTGGTCTGGACCTGCCATGACATAGCTGCAAAAATGAGGCTTGAAAATATGGAACTGATCTGCAAGTTACTTAATGGTACTGGAACAAAACCCAGTGCTTAAAGGAAGACAGTTGCATGCAGCATTCAGGACATGAAAGTCATAGTGTATGGCATTGATTAAAGTGATCAGATGGATGAAGAAGCAGGAAAAATATGACCCATTGCCAGACGAAAAATTCAGTCACTAGAAGCATCCAGAAATGACAGAGGAGGCACCCTCACCCTGGTGGAGTACTGACCAGCACAGTTGCCTCCAAAGGACACAGACCATATGCCCCTGGTGGGAGTCATGGGTCTAGAGGGAAAAGGACAGTGTAAAATAAAATGCTTTTCTTCCTCCCTCTTCCTGCCTGCCTGCCAACTTGATTTCATTCCTGCCTGCACCCTTCCTTTAAAAAACAAAAAAGAGAAATGACAGAAATAACTAATTACAGATATCGACCTTTAAACAACTATAATACAGCTTATAAATACACTTTCAGATGTAAGGAGAAATTTGAGCATGGTGAGACAAGAAAGAGAAGCTACAAAAAAGCAATATATTTAATTTCAGAGTTTCAGAAAAAACCTGAAATTAAAAAAAAATATAGTAGTGTTAATAGACCTTGGCAAAGAAACAGATTAGTAACTGTCAACACAGAGCAATAGAAATGATCCAAAATATAGCAGAGATGGGAAAAAAAAAAAAACACTGAAAAAAGCTGAACAGGGTCTCAGTAAGTATGAAACAATTTCAGGTTGTCTTAATGTAGGTACAATTTACAATTCTTTAAAAACATTTAAAGCAATAATGACTGGCCTTTATCCAACTGCGATGAAAATTAGAAAACCACAAATCCAAGAAGTTTAATGAATCCCAAGCAGAAGAAATCCTACCCCAAAAGCATATAATATTTGAAAACAAATAATAAACAGTTGTCTTGGAAAGCAGCTAGGAATGGGTTGGGAAGGAATAGTCCTTTTTGGAGGAGCAAAAAATCAGATAGAAGATAGAACTGCTTTTAGTAGAAGGAAAAAGACAGTAGGTAGAATTTTGGATCTACCTAAGGAAATGAAGATCACTCAAATCATAAATATATAGGCAGATATAAAAAAAAAGAAAAATATTTTTAAAAGAAAATTCACTGCTCATGATAAACATAATAATACATTATAGAGTTTAAAACATCTATTCACTGAAAAAATGAATAACAAGGCTGTGCCGAGGAGGGGATAGAAGAAAGTATATCCTGTTGTAAATGTGAAGTACTAAGGTTTTATTTGAAGGTAAACTGTTAAGGATATATGTTATGAATCCTAGCACAAATGGATATGCAAGTATGTGCGCGCGCGTGCGCGCACAGAGACACACACACACACACACACACATACACACACAGATAGTTAATAAACCTCTGGCGGAGATGAGCAGAAAGCATTTGAGAATAATAATCAAGTTTATCTAAAAGAAGGTCGAAAGGGAAAAATAAAGAACAGGTCAGAGAAATGGAAAACAAATAGCATTGTAATGGCAAATGTATTTAACCTAATAACTTGATAATTGTGCCAAATGTAAATGTTTTAGCACTCTAATTAAAGGACAGATCGATAGGAAATAAAAGGAAGGCTCATACATATCCTTTCTAAAAGAAACTTTTCATTTCAAACATTTTTTTTTGAAGTAATATTGCATCAGAGCATTACATGGCTTTAAACAGTGCAATATTGCATGGGTAAGGAGGACTTTTGTAGAAAATGCTTCAGATAGTTCATATGGGAAGTGACTTTTCTTTTCCCCCCACAGGAAAGGTACAGGCAGGAATGAAGGTGAGTAGGCAGACAGGCAGGCAAGAAGAGAGGAGGAAAAAGCATTTTATTTTTATTTAGTTGTTCACATTAGTTTGACCACACTCTCCATCTGACCTGAGGAGGAAGTTATGTTGGAAAAATAAGGTTATCTGTGTTAGTCCTCTCAGTCATGTTGATTGCCTGTGGACAGGGCTAGCCTTAGAACAGAAATCGTATTGCTTATGTCTGATAATATTTGTGGCACCAAGTTTTATCAAGTCTATCAAGAAGAAAATAAAAGACATGAGCATACTACGGTGTGGTGTTTTTCAGTTATTTTTCCAGGAATATAATCTATTAGAAATATTCTGTTAATTAAAAGAAGAAAAAGTAAAAGAATAGGAAAAGATACATCATATATATACTAAATAGCAACAAAAATAAAGCTTTGGTGCCTGTATTGTTATTTGACAAAATAGACTTTAGAACAAGGAGTATATCCAGAGATAAAATGAAACTTAGCCTAGTGATCAGGGTTTAGTTGATTAAGAATATTAACAGTCTTAAACGCTTATGATTGTAGCGAACCCTTGCATGAACATAACATGCATAACCCCCTTAATAAAATTGCTGATATTTTGCCTCCAAGATCACATCACCAGTAACAGAAATGTAATAGAATCTTTTTCTCATCAGAATCGTTTCATATCTGCAAGCTGTCTTTGTTGCTCATTTTGATAGCTACAGTAGCTAGTCATCACTTTGGAAATGATCTGATATTAAATAATTCCTACTACAGTATCATCAGTTTCTAAGAAGTACTTAGGTAGATCTTATGAAAAATTTTCGCTCCATGCTCCAGGAAATGTTAATTTCCCTACAGAGGTTCCATGGATTTTACACACAAAAGCCTGCAGGGGATTAAAAGGAAATATTTTACTATATGTTTATTGTAATATAAAATTATATTTTCAATCATTTAATTAGAGATAAGAATGTCCAAAAATATCTTCTGATTGTCACATTACATGCACAACATTTTATTTCTCTGTGTATCCATCAACCTCATAATTGGTAAAGTTCAGCAGAACTGATAACACATACTAGATTAACCTTTTAGAAAACTGCTCTACCTCTCTACTATAGTATTTTGAGAACCCAGAACTTTATAAATACTAACAACATAGTCAACATTTTTCCCCCCAGTGCTTTACAAACTATGTCAGAGTCATCACGGAGAAAAATATGTACTGCGCACCAAGACACACTCGGCCTGGTGACAATTCTGATCAATTTAATGTTTTGCTGAGTGGTTGCATCTGTGGCCTGTGGAAAAATGAATCTGTCTCTGATCTATCAGTCTTTTTTCTTGTCTTGAGGGAATATTGTCAGAAGACTTTCTTAGTAAAGAAATATTTACTTGTCTATCATATTTGAACTATGATGTTCAGATGACTCGTAGTCTCTGTGATCAATTTTGTTTCCAAGTCAAACTTGAATTTTATTAATGTTCTTAAATTAATTCTCTTTTTTCCATAAAGCCCTAAAGATAATGACTGAGATTATTCACACTTTAAGCCTATTATCTGCTAAATAAGACATCACTTTAAAAATCAGCATAAAGAATTTACTTTTCTTAGATTCATTTTTTAACCTCAGTTATACACTTTTTTATTTTCTAATTGAAAGAAATTAATGCCACAGTGGATTTAAAGCCTCTAGTCTTTGATTAAGTTAACGATAACAAGATAACAACAAATCCTGGGTCACTTCAAGTTTTGTTTAAATTTCTTATGAGTATTAAACCATTTAAAAATGGTAATTCCAGTTATCCTACTTATGTTTACCAAAAAAATTAAAAATTCACAAATATACAAAAACACTAATTTGAGGAGATTTTTGCTCTCATATTTATTGCAGCATTGTTCGGAATAGCAAAGAGCTAGCCTAAGTTCCCATCTCTGAAAATTGAGTGTATGTGTATACATATATATATATGTATTGATGTATGTATACATGTATATGTGCATATGTACACACATATATGGAATACTACTCAGCTATTTAAAAAAGGTAAAATCCTGTCATTTGCCATAACATAGATGAACCTTAGTGGGAATCATGTTTCATAAAAGAAATCAGCCAAACACTGTCTTGAGTTCATGCTTTTGGTTTATAGAGAAGTCAACCAAATAAAATGAGTATAGACAAATAGGCTTTTAATCTATAAGACCAAATTAGTAGTTTTAGAAGGGAGAGAACAAGCCACACCAGGTAAAAGAGGCCAGTTATATGGTGAAAAAAAGAATTAAATTATTAACATTGAACTTAATGCAATGTAAATAAATGTTGATTTATAATGAAGCACACCTTAAACCTATATAATTCAAAGTTATGGATTATTAACATATTATTCTCTTTGCTGAAATATAAAGAGTCAAAATATTTGAGATAAAGTATTTTCTGTGAATCATGTGACAACTGCTAGTATCGTGTAGTGACCTGATATCCTGGCATGTTTTCAGTTTTACATATAACATTAGCAAGATCATGTATTTTTCCTCCAGTCAATATTAAACTCACTAAAAATGTATCTTGCTAGAATTTTCCTTAGTCTTTTACAAAACATCATCTATTTTGCAAAGGAACGATATTTTTGTAGACATCCTCATTATTAATATGGTAAATAAATATTAATACTGTGGCAAACCCATTAATATCTGTTATTTTCTCAAGTCGTGCACTAAATCTCTTTCCACTCACATTGCTTGACTCTGTGCTGTCATGTGCTCTTATCTACCTGCCATCACAGTTTTAAACTACATTTTTGCTGGGGTAACATTGGTTTACAACATTTGATAAGATTCAGGTGTACAGCATTATAATTTAATAGCTGTATATTGCAGTCATCTCCAAAAGTGTAAGTTTCTTCTACCATCAGAGAAGTTAATTTATACCCCAAGTCCATTTCACTCACTCCCAACCTTTTCCCTGTCTGGTAACCACTACTTTGTTCCCTATTATCTAATTTTGATTTTGTGCTTGTTTTTTTACTCAGTTTGTTTCTATTCCATAGATGAGTAAAATCATATGATGTTTATCTTTCTCTATCTGACTTATTTTGCTTAGCCTAATACCCTCATGTTCCATCCATGTTGTCACACACGGTAAAATTTCACCAGTTTTTTAAAAGCCGAGCATTATTTCATTGTATATATATCTACTTTGTTTATCCATTCATCTGTCTATGGACCTTTGTTTCCCGATCTTGTCCATTGTAAATAATGCTGTAATGAGTGTAGGGGTACATGTATTTTCAAATCAGTGTTTTTATATTCTTTGGGTAAAGACCCAGAAGTGGAATAGCTGGGTTCTCCATACTGTTTTCCATAGTGACAATACTACCTGACATTTCTATCAGCAGTGTATGAGGTTTACTTTTTGCCACATCTTTGCTAGCACTGCTTGTTTCCAGACTTTCGGTTACTAGACATTCTCACAAGTGTGATATTATATTCCATTGCATTTTTGATTTGTGTTTCCCTAATAAGATATGATGAACATCTTTTCATGTGCCTATTGTCCATCTATATGTCTTATTTTGTGAAATTTCCATTCAAATTCTGCCCATTTTTTGATCATATTATTTGATTTTTGTTACTGAATTTTATGTGTTCTTTAATATATTTTGCACAGGTCAGCTGTATAATTTGCTAATATCTTCTCCCATTTCATAGGTTGTCTTTTTATTTTGAGGTTTCTTTTGCTCCACAGATACTTTTTTGTTTGATGTAGTCCTATATGAAAAATGTTTGCCTTTGTCGTCCATCCCCCTTGCCCCTCCTTTTTTTTTTTTGCTAGGGTGGAATCCTCAAAGATACTTCTAGGTCTAATAATAAAGAGCCTATTACATTTTCTCTTTGTATTTTATGGTTCAGGTTTACATTCATGTCTTTAATCCATTTGCAGTTAATTTTTCTGTATGGTGTAAGATAGTCATCTAGTTTAATTCTTTGCATGTGTCTGTCTACTTTTCCCAGCACCATTTATTGGAGTGTCTTTTCATTCTCCATTGTCTGCTCTTTGCTCTTTTATTGTAAGTGATTGTCCATCTGTACCTATGGGTTTATCTTGGGGTTCTGAATTATCTTCCATTGTTCTGTGTGTCTTTTTTTATTCCATTTTTATTTTATTATTTGTTTCATGTATACTTTGTAATGTAGTTTAAAACCAGGAAATGTGTTTGTTGTAACATAGAATAATATTTTCAATTTTTTATGGTATAGGTTGTTAAAGACCAAGGTAAATAATAGGTATGACTTGAAGGAGTTCCATGTTTATTTGGAGGATGATCCTAATCTTAAATTTCCCAGTAAGAATGGCTCTTTTGAATATACTATTTATAGACACTTATATGTGCCTTGTTATTTATATAAATTGCATCCAACACTTCTGGTAATCCTGCAGTGATCATCTACAATCATTACATCAGCAGTGGTTAAGTACTTAATTGAGATCAGTCTCTCCAGTATCAGAACTACCTGTGTCTGAACTGAGCATAGAAAGATGATTTTCTGTGATTTAAGCTGTCATATAACAAATGCAAGAAATATTATAGGTGAAGCAATCATGAGAAATCATTGTAATTAGCAAAGGTTAAGTAACTTCTCTGAGATCACACCACCTATCGTGTAGGTCAGAGCCAACTGTATTGGAACTAAAAGAAAAGTGATGATTTTTCTATGATGCAGATCTGTCATTGAACAAATGCTAGATATGTCCTAGGTGAAATAGTTATGGGAAACTATTGATTTTTACAGGTCTTGAAGAATTATTCTCATTACTTTATTATCATGCTTCATGAAAAATGCTTATTGCAATAATGCTGTTTATCGATTTGTTGACTGAATCTGATTTGGTTAATCTAGCCTTTCATTTCCTTGGTATTGAAAATGTACTTCCTCTGGCTCTTAAGAGTTGCAAGTTTGCAGCCTGAAGATAAAATGAGGTCAAAGTACTTTAGATCTGCATTCCAATCACTGTCTTCCAAGTACCTTCTTATGTGTTATTATTTGGTCTCTGCACTAATTTAGTGAGAAGATAGAAGATAATATTTTGATGACTTTTTTTTTCACATGATAAATCACGAATATGATCATTAAATCACCTGCCTGTCGCCCAGTGACAATCAGTGGCCGTTGTAAGATTATAAGCTAGGTTTTCTAGCTAACGGGTGTGGCATTCTGCACAGTTCAAGTGCCAGTGTGTATACAGCTCAGGATTTTTTAGGAGAGCTGTATACTGAGACAAGGTCTCCAGAAATTCTCGTGGACTTTAGTGGTATAGATTAGTTTGCTGACCTGAGGATATGCGTGGAAATGGAGCTGGGATTTGATGTGTTTAGAGAGGAGGTATAGATGAAAGAACCTTCCTGAGTAAGTGGAGATACTGTGGACAAATATTGGTGGCAATGCAGCTTATCTTATGTAGGCTGTCAGCTCACCACAGATGTTTCAGAGTGAAAAAGGGTGTAAGTCATCCTTTCATGGGGACAACAGAGCTTTTACTTATATATAAAGAAAGAAGGTGTGCCTCATATTGATTTCTTTTCTTTGGGGGATCCACTGTCTTTGGGGCTCTCTAGACTCATAGCTGACACACTGATTTTTCGTCTTCCCTTCCTCTCCTTCTGAAATGTGCTATTCTCCACTTTTTCTTTTGGTACTGAATTTTCAAGTCTGTTCCGCTATTCCAGAACTCATTTAGATAAAATTGGAATTATTGATATTTGTTCACATAGAGTGATGTTATAGTTAACCGCTTAGACATTTTAGTTTCATGCTTCACACCCTTTCAAATTCCTTATGCCATTTCATTTATCTAATATGATTTCATTATAATTCTGTGTAACACTTCGGGAATCATCCATGGGATTGCTTTGGGCCCATTATTTTTATGAAGCCAGAGAGTTATTTGAGTGCTCCTCTATCATATTTTCAGTTAGAGTTTTAAAATGCTGGGAGCGTGAGTCTAGAAGTCTTCCACTGTACTGCAATCATGCTGCTTTATAGATGTGCAATGAATTTAGCCTGATTTTGCATGGCTGTAGTTCCATGGGTGATTAAATCAAGCGGAGAAACCATGTGTGCTTAAAACTGAGTCATTTATTCTGTGTCTTTCAGAGTTATTTGATATAGTCTGATTAATTTCGCAAAATATGTTATCTTTCTGCAATATCTTTAGTTCTCAGTTATTCATTTATTCATTTAAAAATTGAGGGGAAGGACACCGAATGATAATAAACAGGAGAACTCTGAAAATTTGACATTCTGTGTTATGGTTCAAGTTCTAGGATATTACACTTTGTCAGAAACTTCTGTACTTTATGGTTTAAAAGGCCGTGTTCTATTTTCGTACCCCTTTACCTTTGTGAATATCCTTTGCATGTGTCAGGGCACTTTCTTATGCACTGTCATTTGATGTTTATTAGTTCAGTGAGAAGTTGGACTAGAATGAGTGTTGTGATCATTTTCACACGGCAAAACAGGTGTTTTTTTTTTTTTTTTGGTTCAGAGAGAGCAGAGTTGATTATTATTTGTAAGGATGACCAGAGAATACAGGTGTGCTTGCGTGGAACTGATGCGTGAATTGGAAGCCAAGTTCAATTGGTGGGAGAAAATGTCACCCTCGGGACTTAGGAGTTCTAGGGCCTGGGAAGCAGCATTTTCAAAGTGGTCTGCAGATCATTGCAGTGCTATATCCTGGGCTCCTACATTGAGACAATACTAAATGAGAATATCTGGAAACAAGGGAAAACCCTGAGATATTCAGCAGATTCCCCAGTTATTCTCCTGCTTACAGCATTTGGAGAACTGCGGATGCAGAGTAAGGTAATACAAGCTCTGGTTCATTAGCTTCTGGTGACTGACTTCTTTGGCAGTGCCACCTAAATGCTAGAACCATCCTTCTCTCACGGAACTGTGACTCAGACGGCCTTCTTCTGTGACCTTCTTGGAAAGTCTTGTTTTGACCGATGCCTGGGCTTGTAGGAGGTGCCAGTCGGTGCTGCAGACTGGAGACGTCTTACGAATTTTAGGAATGATAAGATGCATATGTGTTCTGAGTGATACAAATACTTCTTGAAAAGTCCATGAGCATGATGAGCACCTTGCATAGAAGTACAGCGGATGTGATGCTGTAGCCCTGAACCCACTTTCTCCTGCCTCCTTTCAGTTCCTGTGGTACCCAGTGAGCAACCCTTGTCAGCTGCAGTATTGTCTTGTCAAGTTCTAAGCCAATTGCCATTGACTCCAAGAAGAAAAAGTACTCTGTCTTTGAAGAAGCAGTTCACATTTTAGTCATTGACATTTTATTTTGCCTCGTGTCTACAAAGTGTGAATAACTCATTTAAAAGTTACAAAAATACTTGAACTGTTTAAAATATTGATGTTACAAGTGCCATGACTTAGAAGAGAAAGCATGAAAATTGGCAATTTCTTCTGTGCAGAGTGAGACTCTGGGAGTGAACCTACGATGTGGGTTTCCAAATTCCTCTCAAAAAGCCAGGCAGCAGGACAGTTTGTGACTGGGCTGGTGTCACCTAAAGACACCCTGCAGGGGGACCGTGGTGTTAATATTCACTATCCTCTCCTGGCTAGTCAGAAGTCCTAACATATGATTTTTCAGGGTAATTTTTTTTCTAATTATTCATCTGAAGAGGGAGGGACCTTTTCTTAATTTTTAAAAAATGTTTGAACATTGAAGTTTTGCACAATACCTGACAATGGGGTTGTCTGAAGTTTTGTACAGTACCTATGACAATGCAGACCATAGTCTCTCAACAAATGCTGATTTTATTTTAATTTGTCCAGCTTGACTATAATTCGAAATTCCTGTTTGTGCTTTTGTGAGGTGCTGTACATGTAATGCTAAATAAAATTCTAATTATGTCACCTCTGACATAAATAGAGCCCTTAGCTTTAAGAAAAGAAGGGTCATTGCACCTTGGTGATCTAGCGGTTTGGCTTACCTGGTATAGTCCACATACATCCCAAGGTCCCAGGTTCAAGACCAAGGCTCAGATGAACAACTAGATGCAATAAATAAATGTTTCTAGCTCCTGTCTCTTCCTTCTGCCTGCCTACTCGCTTTCATTCCTGCCTATATATTTTCTTTAAACCAAACCAAACCAAACCAAACAAAAAAGAAAAGAAAAAAAAGACAGTTGGATCATGGCCTCCCTTTCCCCAGGACAAAAATAAATGTGCATGTTTTCTAGGATCATGCTTACAAGACACATGCTACGTTACTCCCCTTTATTACTTTCCCACTTATTTGCCAAAGCCCAATCTTTGATTTCTCTTTGACAGTGCATTTTACCTTCCTTTGACACTGCTTAACAATCAGAAATGAGTTTGTGAAAACTGAATGTTAGCACAGGAATCATCACAAATACTCTGATGTCTGCTCTTCTTTTACCTGACACTTTGTTCAGAGGAAGAAGAATTGTCTCCTAAGTATGTGTGCCTGAAAGAGGGAGAGAGAAAATCTAAAACACCTGAAGCATGGGACAGATAATGATAGTTATTTACATATAATTGTTTGAAAACATTTTTCTGCTTGAACTAGCAAGCAAATGGTAGTTTCAACTTACTTTCTAAATAGTAGGAATAGTATTGATAATGATATCTTTATTCTTTATTTCACTTTTTTTTCTTTTAATAACCTCACAAATAACGTCCTGTTTAGCCACAGTAGAACAGCCCTAACTTGTGAATACCCTTGGGAGACACGGGATGACTGCTAAATTATTTCCCTTGTTGGCAACTTAAGACCAGTAATCATGTATCGTTTGTATCATTGATATTACTAAGCTTGATTGAAATCATCTTGTGGCCAGAACAGTACTGCTAGTGTCTGTATTTTCGAAGAAAACATGGCTATTGAGGAAAAAGTCTTCACATGTCTCAGAACATTGAGAAAAACTTCAAATAGCTCATAACTTTGTACCCAAAAGACCAGTTTCTTGATTTTGCTGGGTTTTTCCCATGAACACCTGAAATGTTAAGTACATTTTCAGTCATGTGATGTACTCTAGATACACGAATGATTTAGTTATGACACCAGAAATGTGTATGTAAGATCTCCAGCATATATCAGTGAAAAAAAAGAAGGCAAAGAAACACGACTTTGACTGTCAAATGATATCTCAAATCTTTATGGCAAAGATAGATAAGAATCAATAATTGTTGATGTATATAATGCATGCAGACTTTACTTTTGAAGTTATTATCAGTGTAAGTGGAAAACAATTCATTTGGAAACTAGACAGTGCATTCATTCAATTAAATGGAAACTCGGTACCAAAAAAGGAACTCCACATAATGGTAGAAAACCCTTAGATTCCTTGCACCGTTCACAGCATGTGACTTTCCTACGAAAGAGATTTTGTGCAGTTAAAAACATAATGCTATTTATTCGTTCTGCAAGCACATAACAGAAAAGCCATTTATTCTAAAGCTCTTTTTTCTTTACAACTTTTAGGTGTTGTAATAGAGGTTTATTTATTTATTTTTTTGATCCTTAACGAAGAAGTTACTTCCCCTCATCCCCCTGAAGCTTATATAAGATAGAAATAATTGAAAGATATGGCATCCAGAAAACTTATAGTATGAATTTTCAATGTGTGTTGTTCAGTTTTTAGAGGAGCTTCTTTTAAAATACTTGCATTGCTTTCAAATGTATCAAGATAAAAGGGACCAAAAGAATAGAGTTGGACTGTGGGTGATAAAGTTAATGTACAGAGGTTCATTTATGGTTATGCATACCTTAAACCTATATAATGCTATGATGTAATGATCCCTCAACAAAATAAAAAAAATCAAGCAGCAACAAAACTATAAAACTTGAGTTTATGTTAGGAGATACTATGGAATGAGCTGGGCAGTTGAAACCAGTGCTTAGTTAGAGATAATTGTAGACTTAACCTGTATGATTGCATTTGATGATTACAACAACGTTTACATTTGAGGAAATTTAGTTTTAGACTTATGAGAATTCTTTTCACTAGACACAGATAATGAAAAAATACTGTCTTAAGTGTGTTCTCTGACAGACATATGAGATAGGAAAGATATTAATGTTGAAGTTTTTATAACTTCTCTTTTTTGTGCCAACTTCTTTTTGTTGGTCTTTGTTGTGCAGAATCCAGATAATAGAGAAAGATTATTTCTGAGGGGCAGGGGATAGAAGGAAAAAGTAAAAATACCAGCATGCTTTGATTTATTCTGGAAAAGGCAGAGAACAGTTGCCAAGTGAAAAAAGTAATTGATTTTGAAAGGTATGTGGGGTTGGGGTAAGGAGATTGAGTGTAAGAGCCAAAAGAAGCATTGAGAAGTTTGAATAGAGAACTAAAGTGTTTGGTGGACTGGGAGGGCTAACTCTGCCAAATGTTTCTGATTTTGAAAATGGAGAAAAGGGCAGTTTTTAGAAAGTCTGTGTATTACAATCACAGTTTAATTTTAAATTTTCTTTTGACTCAGCTAAATATCTAAGTTGTTTATTGAATACTGAAGTATAGTTTTCTTGAATGAGAGATTGCTAAATCTCTCCACATAAATCGACCCACTACCACTTAGGTTACACTGTATTATTAAAAATCAATGCATAAGCACATGCATTATACACACAATGTATACGTACAAATCCATGTATGTTTATAGTCAGGACCTATGTAACTATGTTATATACTTACACATTTTTCTGTTAATATACAAACTAAAGTATATGTTTATGTATCTGTATATTAATATAATTTAGACATGTTTTCTGTGCTTATAGAGAAATAAGTTTTTATGTGCAAATATCACGTGTTTCTCATAGAATTGGCGGTCCTGTATTGTTCAGAGCAGGCTTTTCAAATTACGTATTTCTGAATTGGAAGGGAAAAGAAATCCACAGTGAGATGAGAAAGAAGATGAGGTATGTCCTGAGAATGAAATTCCTCAGAGGAATTGGGAGGAGCTTAATGTTCCTGATGGACTGCCTTCCATAACTGGCAAATTGCCATAAATTGAGGAAGTTTAGGTGAGGAAAACTTGGAGGAGATAAAGAATTGATAGTAGGAATTAGCTTATCTGTTTCTCAGATAAAGTTTTAAAATATAAGAATAATAAGAATATTAGAGAATAATCCTGGTGTTCTCCAACATAACTCACCTGAGGACCGAAAATATTTGCTCTTCAACATTGCAAATCCTTGGGACTTATTTGGCTTTTCTGGGCATTTTGATGGCAGTACTTAGATTTCAGGAGGCATTCAAATGAAATCTGAAGGATTCATTTTTGAGGGTATGGGTGTATTATATTATGTGAATGACATAATTAGAAATTGAAGATGAGTAATAAGCAACAACAGAATAAGTAGGATCGTTTTGTCTATTAGGACAAACCGTAAAATGATGTGGTCAGTTTTAATGTGCTGGGGGAATTTTAATTGTTGAGGGAATTTAACCTTTGTTTTTCTTTAGAGTAGGTTCATTTAGTTTTGTAGCTGCTCTGTTGGAGATTTAGGCCTTAGAGAAGAACATCTTGAGTTCCTGTGCCAAGACAGGGTGAGTAGAGGAAATCCAAGTGACTTCTCTCATCTAGAGCGGTCATGCATGTTAGCCATTTGGTGCAGTCTGTTAGGTCTCAGTCATGAGATCAGCAAAAATTCTGGGATAATTGCTTGGATTTGTGGATAATCATTCTAGAAATTTTTGTGATAACTCTTGGGTAACGTTTTGTTGGAAGCATGCTGCATTAGAATTCTTGAAAACACTTGGACTCCATCGATATGACTTCTGTTAATTTTGAGGTTTTCTAAAAAAGACTCCTTTGTCATCAGGGACCCGCTTTCACCCTGGACTGCACTTCTGGGGTAGTTGTAGTGACTTCCTCAGAAGATCAGGAGAAAAACTGCTCAGTGAGTGACAACCAGCAGTGTGATTACAGGACATCTATTTTGTTTGTGGCCTTTGGCAGGTCTTCTCCTGAATCGGATCATTTTCGGAATAGGTCACTCGAGCCTGTCTCCAGGGATAAGTGTGTGTTTCACGTCTTCTGGACTTGGCATTGCAACTTGAAGCAGAGAAGTTAAGAGCAAATCAAGCATCAGTTAAAGAGCCTAGAAAGAGTGGGGTTTAGAGCCCATCGATGGAAAACCGCAGCAGCAATTAGGGGTTCCGTTAACAATTTCGAGCTTCTGGCTACAGGAATCTAGTGTCTCGCCAAACTCAGGATCAGGTGGTGGTCCTTGTTAGGTAATTTGTTGAGTGACAGTTTTTCTGTTTTCTTATTTTGATTGCTAAGTAGCTTTCTAGATAGCATTTTTGTTTGGGGTTAAAGATTGAATCAGACAAGATTGAATCATATATATATATATATATATATATATATATATACATATATGTATATATATATATATATAGTGCATATCACAGCATCTGCACAGTTCTTTTTGAGGGATTTTGTTGTTGTTGTTATCAAATATTAAAATGTATCCAGAATAGTGGAGTGTTGGAGGATGAGGTTGGCATTCATGTAGTTCATCTACATTACAGAGGGAAGAATTGAATTTTTGCTTTCAGCAGTTGAGAAGAGAGCAGTAGAAATAATTGTAGACTGAATGTAGACATTCCAGTGATGGAATTTCAAGGTAGAAACATATTGCCATGGAAACAGTGGTTTGAGTAGGAGTAGGAAGTCAGAAAACTCAGAGGGAAATGTATTTGGAAAAAATAAAAGGTGAATCAAGTTTTAAGTTCAGCTCGCGATTCTGTTTGCCAAGTCAGCATTCACTTGTGTGCTGCTCATCTGATTTTTTTCACTCCCAGTCTTGGGAGTGAAATATGAATATATATACACACATCTATTCATGTAGGTATACACATGTTTGCATGTATACACACACATGCACACACGATAGGCTAAGTCCTTGAAGACGTGAAGGTCAGGAAAGATCTCCTTATTTTTGTTGTGCCTTCACAGTGGTAAGCTTCAACAAATGTTATTTGATTAATATTTTTTATTAAATTTAATTTTAGAAATGCCTTCTGAGTATATATTATTTACAAGTTGTTGTCTTAGATGCTGCAGGGACATCAAGAGCATGATACATAATCTGATCTACACCCTGAAAACAATGGATTATAGCAGGAATAATATTAGCCAACATGCGTTGATCAATTATTTGCAGATTTAGCACTTGACACATACATATTTTTTAAGTATTCTAGCAAATCTAGGGGGTTAGCTCTTCTCATTCTCTTCTTCCTTAAAGAAACTCAGTTTCAAGAAAGATATGACAATTATGCGACAACTGCAAATGAATGACAGAGTCCAACTTGGTGTAGTTTTAAACCAAAGACCATGTTCTTAAAAATACCTCTATGTTCCTATCATATATGGTTGTGATAAGCAAGTGTTAAAATATGGATATTTAAAAATAACCCAAGACTCGCTCTGGTGGAATAGCAGTTTGGTCAGTTGCCTTTGGCTGAGAGCTTTGACCACATATGTCCCAAGGTCCTGGGTTCAAGACCTGGGGCCAGTGGGTACATGCAGAAACTAAGATGAACAACTAAATAAAACAAATATAGTGCTTCTTCCTCTTCACTCTTCCTGCCTGCCTCTGCTCATCTTCATCCCTTCTTGCATCTTTTTTTTTTTTTTATACACGTACACAAATAATAGTAATACAAGTTTCTGAGCATGGACAGATTATATTTCATTTATAAGATCTGGAAAAGCTCCAAAGCAGTCACAGCCAATATAAACATTGTAAGAGTTAGTACAGGCATGAGAAGTATCCTTCTAGCAGAGGGAATTGCACCAGGAGGTGTTTGGATTCATTAAAATAATACGAATCTTTATCTTTGTAAGAATGCTATGTGTTGACTTTTTTAAACTGTTTCAGAATGTCATATTTAGCACAGAAGTTGAACATAAGAAAACAGTATTTTCCTAAGACTGGACTAGTCAGTATACAACCCATGCTGGATGTTAAATAATTTGGTTTATTGTTATGCTTATTCAAATTTGGACGATAGAGTTTATTTAGAGATAGGCATAGTGTTTGACTTCACTGTTTTAGTGACCCAGGGAATAGTAGTATACATGTTTCTACCTTCAGAATAATTGCTGACAACATTTATTAGTTGAAAATGTCTTTTGTAATTGTTAATTGGGGACAGATGATGTTAACAATTAAATGAAAACAATTATATCATTAGATATCTCAAAGCCAGTTCTGGCACTTAGAGTCTAGAATACTAATAGCAAAATGCAGACATCCCAATTCCTCATCTCCTGTTTCTTAGTTAAATATTAATATATTCATTTATGTGACCAGACTCTGTCCCTGAAGCTCCTACTTCATCACCCCAAGCATCAAAGTTAAATGACAGTACTTAAGCCTTCATTTCCAAAGTAACTTACACATTCTGGCTAATTCATCATAACACTTCTTAGATGGTTCTTATTTAAATATTATGATTGCTCTTTTATAGCAAAGAATAGGAGGCAAAGAAATTAGCAGCGTTTATTTGCCTTGATTGTATTATACCTAGAGGCTAAATTCAAAATAATAACATTAATATCTTCCTGGTTTTTTTTTTTTTTTTTTTACTTGTTGGGGTTCCGGTCTGTGGAGGGGAGAGTCTTGCAGGAGAGTCCTGTGCTCTTTCCAGATAGAGATGTTTACTAGGTGTTCGAAGCTATGCATTTGTGGTCTCTGCCAGTTCTGCAGTTCAGTAGTCTGTAGCTTTCAATTAGTTGTTACTTTTGTGAATATTCTACAAATTTCAGCCATTATGTTCAATGATTAACTTTTTAAAGCCTTTTGTTGGTCTAAATAACAGATCTTCCCCAAATCGGAATATCATTTATTTGTTTCAAACTGGGTGTTTTCTTCTTAATTTTGGCAATCAGATTACTCCAAACATATCTGAAAATCTTTGCAGAACCACAAGACTAGGTAAAACCACAAAATGTTGTGCTTCAGGCATACCAGGAAGACAGCGAACATTACGCGTATCAGAGCGTATCAGATTATCTCTAAGTAGAAAGGTGTGTGCGAGTTTCCAGAAAAGATTTTTCTAAAATTCCAGATTTACCTTATCTTGTTGGAATCTCTTAGATAATTTGCCTGTATTTCTCCAGTGTCCCTTAAATTTTTCTTCTTGTCCACCCGCTTTGTGCGCTTTATAATTTAGTCTAACTTGCACATGATTTGTCTTTTTCATTTCTTTCCTCAGTTTAATTAAATTGTGTTTCACATTTCTATTCTTAAAGTTTGACTTAAGGGGGTTTTCCCTCTCCCAGAGTCTCATGTGTGTGTGTGTGTGTGAATAATTAATCAGTTGGCTATAATTATGGATTCAAAATGCAAAAAATGGATGTTAAAAGATAGCTATTTGAAATACAAGTACAAAAGCATATGGGAGTTTGGGGAATCTTTCTCTAAGTTTTATGAAATTTCAAAATTAGTTCAAAGTAAAATCTGTCCTCAAAATGATATGGAGGATGTCCTGAGAGACTGCCCTCTGGTAAGCATGAGGAGAGGTGTCTGCATTATTTCTCCTCTGACAAACGACTGTGAAGATAGAGGACTTCATAGTGGTGTCCTGCACTCTTGTCTCACTTTCCCAGATGTATGCTTATTGTCAGAGGTCACTCATAGATTTTCATGTTCCTTGACCCTTGTCATTTTGTAGACATCCATTTCTTATTGAAGGCAAAATTCATGTGTTTATTCAACGTATGTTTATTGAGTACCAATTAAGTGTACTATTTTAATTCCTGTGGAAGCAAGAGTTAGTGAAATGTCTCATTTTAGTGACAGCCCTGGCTTGGAGCATACCCCTTAGCCCTCTGGCAGTGCGGGTGTGAACCAGGCTGAAGGAGCACCAGGGGTCAGCGCATGTGTACGGGGTCGCACGGCACTATGACCCACCCAGGGAGAGCAGTGTCTCTGTTTAAGATGGGGTGTCAGGGGTTTGTGCTTGTGGGCCAGGGCGCAAGAGAAAGTCCTGAATGGAAGACTCAAGGAATCAGGAGCAGATGTCAGTGCTAAGTCAGAAAATGGGTTTAAATTGGGTCAAAGTTTAGGGGATACGCCTGGAGAGTAAAGGTGCCTTGAACCATTTGTTGATGTTGGCAGAAGCCAAGATGAAGAATAACATCATTTAACTCACAGAGATTCCATGTAAATGGTTTTTTACAAAACACTTGACTGGGTTTTTCCTTTTTTCTATTAACTAGAAAATTATTTATAAAGTTGTTTACAATACTATTATAATAAATTTCTATTGCCCTGTTTAGAAATTTGGCAAATGCTACTGATACAATTTTTAATATTTGCGCTAAGTAACAGATGAAAATATACTGAAGGTCATATTAATTTATACATAAAGTGATTTCTATATATAAAAATGAAAAATTTTAAACTCTTATGAAAAGTGTTTTTTTTGGCTAATCAAATTGGCCTCTTAGGTCCTTGCGGACATCAGTGCGTTGTTTTGCTTGCTGACCTGGCTAGTCCAGTCCTCTTTGTTGCCCTGTGGAAGGAACCATGTACTTTAAGTCACAGAGGGGGGCAGAATTCTCTCTTGGTCACTTTTCATCAGAGGAAGGAAGAGCTCTCATTTGTTTGTCAGCTCTAGAATGGCTCTGGTGCTGCCCAACGGGACAGTCAGGCTGAGTGGAGGCAGACATGCTTTACCCGTGGACATTAAAATATGGCTCATCTGAGGAAAGCCCAGCTTCCCTTAGCTGGGTCGTGGCTCTCCAGGGCTGCATCTGCTCGTTCTCCCTAGAATGGCAGCTAAGGATTTCCTCAAAGGAACAAAACCCTAAAATTACTTGCTGATTTCAAAACTGATGATTAAGTCATGCATAGAAGTTGAAGAGATGAGGTACCATGAAGAAAGGAAAGTGAAGTACAGGACAGTGGCTGTACCAAGCAGCCAAGGCTGTCGGGTAGTAGCGTTTGGTCCTGGACCTACACTAAGTCACGTAAAGCTTACTGTCTGGTGGGGAAAGCAGGCCCGTCTTACAGCAGTGGACGTTACGCTTGGGGAAGATGGAAGCTTGGCACAAAACTCAGCCTGGGAGGAGATTAGGAAAGGGTATAATGGAGAAGGTAAAGCATTGTCAGGGTCATGTTTCCTTGAAACCCATGCAGGAGAATCCTTCCTTATGTCTTTTAGCTTCTGGTATCTGCTAGTGATCTTGGTGTTCCTTAGCTTGTAGACAGTCCTTGTCTCTGGCTTCTCCTTTTGAATTTCATCCTTTGTCTTTTCTCTTCTTGTCAGTGTACCAGGCATACTGGGTTAAGGGCCCACCCCACTCAGTTATGCCTTCATCTGAAGTCATTGCATCTGCTACACCCTATTTCCAAATCAGCTCACTTTCTGGGGTACGAGTGGTCAGGAATTCAAAAGATCATTTTGGAGGACCCAATTCAACCCAAAACAATATTCACAAAGGAGTTTTAAGTTTACATTTTCTCCTAAGTGCTTAGAGGAACGCCACTCAGTGCAAACCTATACTTTTGGACTAAACAGTGGTGATTTTCTTTATAATGGCATACGGGGAAAAAAAAGAGCAAACTTTCCACATAATGAATAATAAAAAGGACACTCAATATTAGTAGCCCTAATCATAGTAACGATGAATAGTATTTTTCTGAAAAGTTGGACGGAAACTATTTGGTGAATTATTGTGAAGGAACCATCAGTAGTTAGGTCTTCAGCAGATTCTTATCTGGGGCAAAACAAGACAAAAACTCTGGACACTCTCTACCCTAAGTCATTGTAGAATAAAATGAGTAGAAACATTGCAGCAGTAGGATCTTTGCCCACACAAACAGTTCTACTTAAAAAGCTATGTTTGCTTTGAATAAAGTCATAGACTTACAGCACAAAGACTGTGCTTGTCTGTGGTTCAGAACAAAGGGGCGCAGTGTTGATGTGATGTTTGTACTCTTGCTTACACCTGAGTGTGTGTCTTCTCCCTGCACTTCCCGACATAGTATGTATTATGTTCTGGGTACACTGAAAAACTCTTAATGCCTCAATTAGAGTAAGTGAATGAATATCCTCCAGTTTATAGAAATTCATTACATAGGCACTTTTCAGAAACTCTTCTGTGAACTTCACAGACACTCTTCTGTGAGTGTTTCTCTGTGGCGGTCGGTAGGGATGTGTTTTGACTGTTAATCTGCTGGGTTCATGGGCTGTATTAAGGCCATGAATTGCATTGAATTCTTTGAATACATTCTTCAAAGATTATCCTGCAATTCCACTAAATATATTAGAATGGGTCCATTACCTCCTTTTTATCCTCTGTGTTGACCTTATGAACAGAAGCTGAAATAACATCCTAATGGAACTTCTTTTATTTTAATGAGTCAAGAGATTTAAAAAATTCTCATTCATTCACCTACCATCATACCATATCCTTTTGTCTTTTATTAACTATTATAAGATTTTTTCAAAGTGTCAGGAGTTTGCATTTATTGCTAAGTATTTCCATTGCTGCATATTTCCATGAGTCAGTAATTTTGTGTCTAATGGTCAAATTGTCTTAGCATATGTAGCAGAACAGTTTATAGTTTAGTTTATTAAATAATGTTACATTCATCATTTGGTTACACAGTTTTGCTAATCAATAGATAAACATCAATATTCAAAAAGCAATTTAATGCAAGTAGTCATATATGGGACATAGTGGAAGCTCATTATGTATAGATTGATAATGAATTGCTGACTGGATATTACACCTCTTAAATCTGTGCTGAAATGCTGTACCTGTCCTACTGGGACCACATACTTTGTTTTGAGAAAATGGAGTCTCTTCAAGCCGTGATGGTGAAGGATTTGAAAATCTCCCCCAAAACACATAACTGTGCAACCTATTTAGCTTATGGAAGTACAGCTATGGGAGAAGACTCAGCAGATTTTCAGATTTCTGAAATACTATTATAAATGATGTCTATCTTATTATTTGTAGACCAAAAGGCAGAATTTATACCAGCTTTGGAGATGCAAGGAAAGCAAGATTGATATGTGAGAAGAAGCAGAAACTTAGTGGAAAGTAGACTTGTTGGAAAATGAGATACTCTTTCTGACAAGTGTTCTGTACACACTGGTGGTGCGGGGGCGGTTAAAAACTGCCCAAATTTTATTTCCCTTTCCTTCATCTGGGAAGGTCAAAGGTGATATTTTCAGTCTATCTTCCAAAGGTTTTGTAATGCTTTAAAAGAGCTCACATTAAACTCTGGGTCTACTGATCAAATGCTTAGTCGTGGTTCATTCACCCTTGTTCTGTGAACTCTGTTGGAGAAAACTTTGGCTCTGTAGGATCTTGCACTCTGCCCATGACCACAATGCTAATACAATTTAAATAGCTGCATTGGTTGCTGCCATTCATTTATTTGTTCATTTAGTACATACCTAACTGTGCGCCCACCATGTCCCAGCATAGTTTTAAGAAGGGATAATGAAGCAGTAAAGTGAGCAGAAAGTTAGCCACTGAATTTCTTTGGGGGTGGGGATCAGAATGAGAGAGCAGCACCTCAATATATATAAAGGTAGTGAGTGCTGTAAAAAAAGGGAGATAAAGACTGGTGAGGAGGGATAATTTTTCAAGTAAGATACCCAGGCTTTCTCATGGAGACATTGACCCAAGACCTGAAAAATGCAGTGAAGTAAAGCAAGCAGATATGCCCACCAGGATCATTCCAGCCTCCTAAGTAGCTAGTACAAAGGCTTAAAGAAGGAATTTGTTTTTGTGTTTAAGGAACACTAAAGAGTCCATTGCATTTGAGACAGAAGAAAGAGGGAGATGGAGAAGGGAAAGCCAAAAGAATGGAGAGAGAGGGAGGGAGGGAGGAAAAGATATGACAAGATAGTTTGGTGGCTGTTACAGATCATGTGGCTCATTTTCATGACAGGGCTTTGATACTCAGGGAAGTCATAAATGCAGAAATCTTGTTCAGAGGGTAGAAAACTCATCTTGAATGACTAGCCAACTATAAATGAAAAGAGCCCTGGACTGGTGATGAGGAACCAGATGTCATGTGGTCTTTGCCATCTGACACCTAAGTGTCTTTCAGCAAGTTCCTTAACACTCTGGATCTTTTGTTTTTTATTTTAGGATTCAAATCAGTGATCAGTAAGATTCTTTATAGTTTTTAAATTCCTTGATCAAGTCTAATTCTGTGTTAAGTTTTGAATTCAAGAGACTGAAAACTGAGGAAAGTGGAGAAATAAATGTTGGATAGGAAACATTTCATGGAAGAATGTGACTCTGAAGTGGGCCTTAAAATGACAAGATTGTAGATCAGTAGAGCATGGAGGATGCGTAGTTCAGATGTGGAGAGTGCTGATGACAGAAAGGAGCATATGTACTGAGCACGAGGGTCTTGAGGAGCCAGGAAGAGACTGGCTTGCTTAGGAGGGAAGGACGTTCCTCAAGGAATTGAGTAGTTGTGGGCACATTGTTAAACCACAAGCAGGGACAGTTACATGTTCCAATGAGTAGAAAACCATCTAATATTTCAAAACGGGAATTAACAGGATGAATTTACCTGTTTAAGATAGTAATATGGATGTGCCTTCGTGGCTCAATAAGTCGACCAGCCCGATCCACATATATCCCAAGGACCCCAGTTCAAGACCCAGGGCCAGGGAGCAACCAAGATGAGTGACTAAATTAAATAAATAAAATATGTCTTCTTCTTCTTCCTCCTCTCTCTGCCTGCCTGCCTGCCTCTGTTTGCCTTCATTCCTGCCTGTTCCTCTCCTTTTCTTTTTTTTTAAACAGGGTAAGGATTACGTCTTAGAAAATCTCTTAAACTTGTACCTTCTCTGTCCCACTTGCCTAAATACCTAAACAAGTGATCCAGAATTAAAGCTGAGAACTGAAATAGTGATTGCTCTGAGGGCAGGTGTAAACACTGCGATTATTAAGACTTGGTCAAGCAATAAGCAAAAAGACTCTCTCAATCTGAGATGCATTAAATTGGGACATCTGAGGTGGGCTAAGATGTTTCCAGGTCAGTAGCACCCTGATTCTTACCAGAAACAGGCAGAAGTCCTCTCTCGAGAATCCCTGATAGAGGATTACAGCATTTTGACAGATTAATATCCAGGAGGTTACTATCATTTATGGCCAATATATGAGAAGACAAGTCATTTTGAGGTAGGTTTAACTGATTAAACAAAAGAACTGAACATTTAGACATTTAAAGAGTTCAGGTATTGGAGTATTCAAGTAAATAAAATCAATGACTGAATCAACAGAACTAAGCAAGTAATGGAAGAATATTAAAAATATCTAGGGTGATCTGGGGAAAAAAAAAACCCAATGGAACTTCTGAAAATGACAGCTATTATTGAAATAAAAAATGAAATAGAGACATAAAGAAGCAGACAAGTCACAGTTAAAGAGGGAATTGTTATACTGGAAAAAAATATGTATCTACCCAGAAAGTAATACAAAGAAAATAGGAAATGTAAATTAAAATAACAACAACAGCGACAAAACTTTGAATGTATATATTCTCAGATTTCCTGAAGCGAAGACAATAGAATAGAAGAAAATAGAATAGAAGAGGTGAGTCAATCAATACTTGAAAACATGTTTGCTGAGTATTTTTAGAACTGGTGAAACATATGAATTTGAAGTTCAGGTGATGCAAGTATCCTAAGTAAGAGAAACATAAGTATGAATATAGCATTATCGATCAGGACATAATTGTGTTGGAACATTGGGGAACTAAACTCCTAGAGTATGAAAAACATAGGCTGAGGTTTCTTACATCTTACTGATGTAAGAAAATGATTCGAATTAACTGTTCTAATATCATGATGAAGAGGCAATCAGTACACATTCTGAATCAAAATACAGTGTCATGAATTCATAATGTGCTATTTGGGTGAAAGAAAAGATGCTTTCAAATAGTGACTTTCAGTGTGGATTTTATGATTAGGACACAGAGACAAAAAATAAATACAAGCAGTTGTGATGAAATAATTATGGGAAAGAGGTATGTAGTTTCAAATAGATTAAGTTTGGTGGGTATGATGGCATATATATAATCCAGACTAACAAGCATTTTTCTTGTGCTTAACTTGAATAAAGTTTGATTATATAATTATGACATTTTATTTTATAATATATCCAGAGTTAAAAACACAAGGATCATTTTTAGTGCTATATTTAACTGTGTTCTCTGCTTTTCTATATGTATTACAATGATACAATGAAAATAGGACAGTACAATGTGATTTTACTTAATAAATTAATTGAGAATTAAACCTCCAAAATTAGGATTTCTTGAGAAATCAGCAACAACAAAAACCTACAGGAACTAATATTTGTCAGAATTCTTGGACTGGGGCATAATATGTTGGTTTTATGCTGAACTGTATATTTTACTTTGAATTGTATATTCTAAAGCAATTATACTGTTACCTACCTAGGTTATTAATTTAGCAATAAAATGATTAACCACGGTGATAGCATGTTTCAATAGAGCCTCATGAAAATTAAAAAAAAAAGCTTAGTTCTACCTCAGATTTCAGCTAGGCAGAAAAGACCAAAAGCCCTTTACTTGCACAAGGAAAACAGTAATTTGTAAGCCAGGGGTCACTGAATAACAGAATGGTAGGGGAAATTGCAGGTTAAAATGAGTAGCAAATGGATTCTTTCTACAGGGAGAAAAAAATTTTAATGCTCTAAAGTTGTTCATGATACTCTTTTTGTGTGTGTGTTTTTTTTTTTTTTATTGCCCTAAAGAAGTGTATATTAAAAGCAGGCTTAAATCCCTGTGTAATAGATCTCATAAAGCCAGTTCAAAAAGTGAAACGTGAACTCAGTAGAATCAACATTTCCGAAATCTCTTTTTTAAGATTCACGTTGATAGCGCATTGGTGATAGATGATGTTTTTTGAGCAGAAATTGTTCCCAGGATTGGCTACTGCCTGCTAAAGCATAGATGTTCTGACAATGCTGGTCTATTGAGGTCTATAGATTCCGCTTTGTTTCTCAACTTGAACTACTGTGACACCATTGTTAAGACTTCCAGTGCTGCTGTTAGGCTTGTGCTTGGCTTGGGGACATGGCTGTTTGCCTTCTTTCCTTCTCATTGAATTAGCCCTGAATGTTGTGACTTAATGTGTTACTTATACAATAGTAAACACAGATACCAATTCAGACACTGAAATCATGTGATAGTTCCATGATAAAGTAATCCAGAATATAGTTTATTAATTTTTAAGATTATCTCTGAAATGAAGTGACAGAATTTTCTAAGAGATAGTTTTTTTTGACACAATGTCCTTTGGCCTGGTTGGACTCAAATTTCACAGTGAGCTAATGGAATCAAAATTAAATAAACTGAGTAATAAAATAAATACACATGCAGCTACCTTTCCATCTCTTAGTGACGTTGATAAAGTTAAGTAGCATATTATTCTGTCTTCTCCAATGAAAATTGCATTTGCTGTATGTCGAAAGATCCAAGGACACAGAGAACGTCAGAGATTTGGGGAGATGATTGTTCCATAAATCACCCTGTGCCTCCCAGAAGACATATCTGTTACATTTGTGCTAGGAGAGACGGTAGGGTAGTAGGTTTTATTAATGACCCTTAACAGCTATAATTAACCTGTAGAACCTTTAAAGATGACTGGATTTTTTTCTCCATAAAATATATGGTTGAGATTCTTTTGACTACTTATTTCTTATCTACTGAGACTGTATTTCTAGCCTTGTCTTGCATAGAACTGCTCTCCAGAGATTTGCTTGAAGGTGGTTGATTACTAATGTCGTAATTGTTATGAAAACATGTTTGGTGTGGACCTCCTTTTATGCACCACTTATATTCACTGGTCTATCATTGACTTGATTTTCTTTAGATTTGAAGCAAAGAGCGGTGGAAATTTTTGAAATGCTGGGGCCGTCACTTTCCCACACATCTAGTCGTTAAAATTCCGTTGGTCTGTATACATGAGAATTGTATGACTTGCTATGTGGATGGTGAAAATTTTACAAATTATTATGTCATTCTGTTCTTGGATTTGACTTTAGGTACAAACCTAATCATTTTTCATACTAACATTGTTATCTTAGAAAGATGGCTAGATGTTTGAGTGTGTTTTCAAATATCATGCCAAATTCATCATTCCCTTTTATTTTCCTTGTATTGCTCTACTCTCAGACTTGTCATGCATTTATGGAAAGCCACAATTAATATGACTTTAGACTCTGTGGTTAATTTTAGTGTTTATTCCCCATCTCTTGCTGCGAAGTTCTCTTCATCACTGTCTCAGCATGTTTTGGCACACACAACTACCACACACAGACAGCATCTCTAAAAAAAAAATGATATGGCTTTAAAAATTAATGTTATCAGTTAGACACCAGCCAAATGAGAAGATACCTTCTTTTAGATCTTGTTACATAAAACTCTTGCTAGCACACATGAAAAAGTAGAGTGCCTTGATTTGTGGGCCAACGTTTTTGTTAAATTATAAAGCTAATTTTTCAGTGGCATGTGCAGAGGAACTGATCTGAATAAGCAGCTGGATTCTTTGAGAATACGCTAATGAAGACTGTACAGATGCATGTGTTAGAGTTTCTGCAAGAGAAATAGCATTAAAAAAAATTCACCCTCCCAAAAATTCGCAGTCCTATTGCTGGACAGCACTTATTTTTAGATTTCTCCTGGTGTTATTTTTACCAGTCTTAGTTCTGTGATCATCTCATTGACATTGACAGGGGCTTATTAATGGATTGGATCTGATATATGTATTTAGAAATGATCTTTAAGAGTAACATTTAAAAATTAAACTGAAAAAACTTTTCTATTCCTGATTTAGCAATGCATATTCTTATGCTGAAAATGTCTCTTTGTTGGTATGAAAGAACATTTTTGAGTTTAATATGTGGCTGTTGCTTTATGCTAAATAAAGTAATACCTAAAGTAAAACTATATGACGTTCTGGAAAGAACACAGGTTATGGAGTGAGAATTATTTTCACTGCTGGGCAGCCCTGTGCACGTCTGTGGATTGAACAAGTCACTGAATCTTCCTAAGATTCAATACTCACTTTTGCAAAAAAAGAAAGACACCCTACCTCCACTTAATCCCATCCTAGTTTTTTAGAAATAATTAAGAGAGCAAATAATAATACTTGAATTAAACAAATTAGGTATTGATGCGATTAAAAAACAGAACGCCTACCTCAAAAGAAATGAGGAGCGTTAAATATCGTATGCTTCTGAATCTCTTCTTAATCTTCTTAACACTCTTCTCCCATTGCTTCCCTCCATACCTGATTGGTGACATACAATAAGCATTTTTGGGTTAAGGAAAATCTAAGTAATTCCATTGTTGTTATTTTACTTTGAGATTATATTTATTGTTTTATGTTTAAATGACCTTATAAGTAAGCACATTAAAATATGAGAGCACTGTAGATGACTAAGTTGTGTTTTGTGTTCCCAAATGGCATAATACGAATTTCCCCTAAAAAGTGGTTTTAGATCTGTAAAATGAATTTGTAGTTTTTAGTCACTAATATGCCTCAGGGAAATTTGTTTGATTCTTTTAAAAACAACCTTTAAAATAATTACAAGACAGCATTCCAAACTCCCCGTGCATAGCCAATTACTCTTAAAATATTCTTCGTATTTGGGTTGGCATGGTGAGATTTATTTACGGGGTTCACAACTGCTGATGATCCCTTTACTTTAGGAAGCCCCTCACCCCAGAGCTATAGAATGAAGAAAAGGAATATGGAGACATTTTTGCTGATCTTTATTGCTTTGCTGCTTTATGGAAGTTTTCAGTTCAGCCAAGGGAGCAGCAACTTACTAGGCAGGGTCTGCTGTCACTGAGAAGATTTGTGTTCTCCATTTTGGGGAATGTTTTAGAAGTAAGGATCACATCTCATTTATAACCTTCAGGACAGGGTGAGTTGTCCTGTAATTTGAGCTAATATATAACCTCAGTGTGTGCGTGCATGCGTGCACACACACACACATGCACACACACACACACCCTTAATAGCAGGTTAATGTGAAGGTAATATTTCACGCTGCGGACAAGGTGGCCTGAGGATATTTCTATGGCAACACAAAGGTGCCCACAGATACCTGTCTTCCAAAAGTTGATGATATTTACTGGAGGTGGCCTGTTCCACAGACGGTAATTTTCATTAGGAAGAGAAAGGTTGTTGACGTGGGTGGACCACTTGACTAAATCTTTCTGACTGATTTGTTTAGCACAGCTTTGAAATAAATTTCAAACAAATATTAGGAACCTGAGATCATTACGCTACTTGTCTCCATAGTTGAAGTCATAGCTAATTATAGGTTGTTGCTGAATGTGGTTGAAGTCTTTGAACTGACAGCATAAACAGCGACACAAAAAAACACAATAAAGAGTGATTGGTCTACGTTCAATGATTTTAATGTGTATGTGCAGTGCATGTCCATTATTTCTTTTTGGGGAAAAGACACTGCAATCAAGTGACCTTTGAATTAATCAAGTTGCCATTGGAGTGTTTCTCCAGGGCTAACAGTCTGTGACTCTGAGCCATCTTCTGTTTTTACAACTAGGACTCAGGACTTCCAAGATATTTCTTGGTTCTTGGCATAAAATTTGAAGCAGATGGGCCAACAAAAATCTCGCTCTGATTAGGGTGTATGAAGAGTGTTTTGTATGCCTGAATTTCTGGTCATGAGCAGTTCATCTAGTAAGCCCACACAACAACTTTGTTAAAGGAATGACATGTGAAAATTGGACTAATTGTGCAGCATATTTGAATTCTCTTCAAAAAAGTGCAAAACCCTATTTTGTCCTATGTAGGATTATTTTTTCTTCAAAGTTACAAAGTGCAGTGTTTTCTGAATCAATCTATGTACTTAGTGAGATTTTTCATGAGTAATATAATTGCATAAGACCATCTTTATGCATCATGATCATTTAATTAGGACATTGAATACTAAACGAATGAATTTCACTGAGGTTTGTAATCAATAAAGTAATCCACTCAAGAAAATGTATTAAAAGATTTAGGATGTGTTCTTACGTTTTGTAGACATCTTTTTAATAGTTATTATGACTGAAAATTAATAAAACTTCTTGAAAAGGGAGGTGGTTAGGAATAAAATGATTGTATCTATTGAGTATTTTGGAAAAGCTTAGGTAACTTTCAATTTTAGTATCTTGGTTGCTTTGCCCCAACCCAGGATGTAAACCTGGGTTCTTGGGAGGTATGTGGACTGCACATCCCCAGAGGTGGCTACCTAACTGTTATTCCACCAGTTCATGCCTCCACTTGAACCATATATCCAAGCTCCTTTGCAAATAGCTCAGAGGAGAGAAATTCTGATTTTTTTTTTTCACCTCCTTTCCCCTCACTTTGGGTTGAGTCTCAGGGAGGGAGAGGGGGACGGTGCTGGTCTGTGGTTTGTTTTCCCCACTCCTTCTAATAGGAAGTGGAGGAGAGTAGCAAAGGCAGCAATGAGACACACTCTGCCATCCAGTGGTTTGCTTCTTTGCTGCTGGTGGCCTCAATGAGGAGACATTCTCCCTATAGCTTATGTTTACTTTTATTTCACCTTCTCAGAGTGTCTCCCAAATCAGGGCACCCACCTTTTCTTTCAGTCTGCCAGTGATGCCTCCAACCTCCTTTCTGGGCAAGGTGCCCCTGGCAGTGGGCCTCCTGGCTCACTCCATTGTGTAGTTCCTCATGTGGGACATCTGGTGCCGTCATGATCTTTGTCACCTTGCCTCCCTGGACTGTTGACATCAGAAGCACGCCTCATGGCCTCTTTCTACTGCCGCTGACTTGCGTGCTAACTTCCTTGAGATTTGAATCCAGCTTCCAGGTCAATGTCTCTTAATTCCTGGAAATCTCACTTCATTGTAATGCCATAAGGGGGTCCTGGAGGCTGTGCACTCATGCCTCTACCCTGCAGTTATCTGCTGGTCTTCAACATAATTTTTTCCCATCTTTGGGTAAGTAGAAGGATAATCAGTAAGTATAGTGACCATATGTGCAGATCTGATCAAGGTATGAGATAGAAAATTTCCCCTTCTTGCACTGTTAAATCTATGAGAAATTCTGTTACTAGTCATTCCATTTGCGTTTGGTTGGTGTTAGTACCTGATCTCTTTCCTCTCCCTACCCCTGCCACCCAGGCAGAGAACGCAAGTGTCCATGACGCTCTCCTTTTGCTCTGTAGGGTTTTTTGTTTCTTTCTTAATAAGGAAGCAGGGCCCTGGCTTGGATCATGGTTATGAGGAGCAGAGCTTTTCAGTGACATTTTAGAAAGCCGCCAGGGAGTGGTCTGGCACTCAATATTTATGACTGCCTTTAAATAGGAAGTGGTTTCTCTTTCTCTGTCTTCAGCTTTGCGTTAGTAGACAAATCTGGAATAATCGAAAATCTGCAAGTATCCTGTAATAACATTTTTTTTTACACAGAATGATAGGGAAAAGAGAACATGTATTTTGCCCTTTGTATCTGAAAATGATTAACCTGATGATCAGTTTTTAAATAGAGGTTAATTTACTCTTTGACAATTGTAGGAGTTTCTTTTGAATCTGCCTGCCATAAATTATACAAAAGAGGACAGATTTTTTAGTAAGAAGAGAAATCCTTGAATAGGAAATATACACTGTTGGGAGCAAGGGAAGGAGTGAGTTCCTTTGAGCGTATAACAGAAGCACAACCGTTGCTCCAGATTCATGTGTGTCTTCGAAATGCAGTCATGCCCAGCAAGGACACAAGTATTTAACCTCACAATCTAGGGCAATTCCAGAGGATCTGATGCATTGCCTTAAAATATATCAAACTGTGGTCAGAGAGCTCACTCACGGTGAAACAGTGAGTGACAAGACTGCAAGTTCACGCAGGAGCTCAGTGCCTCCGAGTCTCTGGTAGCCTAACTGCTGCCTGAGATGTCTGAGTTTCCTCACTGAGGACAAGACCATCAGCATCACACTCCTGGCAGCCAGGAACCGAAAGCCAGTGTTGTTGTGCTGGGACTTCCAGTCAGATGAAGTCTGTGCCCAGGCCAGATTTTTGTTCTAGCCAAATGGAAGGTTGGGCTGGGCCTTTGTTGCTGCCTGGTTCACTCACAGTAGAAGGCTCTCTAGGAACTAGGGACAGTGGTTTGCTAGCTTTTCTCACCTATTGGTGGTGGTTCGGAGCACCTGTGGAGTGGGCCTCTGTCAGTGAGTCCCCATCTTTGACTCAGTAGGTGGCCCAAACTCTACCTCTGTCTGTTCTCACGAATTCCCCAGTGGCCTCAGATGCCTTCCTAGAGTGGCTCAGCCAACACCCTTCAGTTCTGCCTTGATTCCCTCGCTCCTTACTACAGGAGAATGGCAGGTCCAGATGGACCACTGTACAGTGTGATTGTGTTTGATCCGCTTTCATTTTGTTTGGGGCTGAGCTCTACTTCTGTGGAGTTTTTTGACCAGCATTAGGCACTTGAGTGTCTATGGTTTCTGTTAAGATGGGTTTCTTCCATTCTGTCAGGGGCAAACAGATACTTGGTGACACACGGTGTGTCTGTACTAATTTCCAAACATCATGGCATCCTTATCACTCTTAAACAGAACAAATTTCATCATGCTTTACAGTCTCATAATGAAAGAGAGTCAGTTATGTCAACTTTAAACACATGGAGTAGGTCAATGTTGACCTCTTTACACCCAGATTTTGGACATCAAGTTATCTCTTCTGGAAGAAATCTAAGATGACTAAAGGAGAAGTAGGTGAGGAGAACAGGGAGAAGAATGTTCCCTGGAGGGATAAACATCCCTACAAGAACCCAGAATGAAGAGAGACCATGGGCTCTTGAAGAACTGAAGGTCCAGAATATCCAGAACTTATTAGGGCAAGTGGGGGCTTATAGGAGTGGTCTTCTGCAATTGGGAAAAAATAAACAGAAGTAAGATCATGAGAAGAATTTGAAAATTACCCTACAAGAACTGGAGACATGCTAGAGCATTTTGAGTAGGTCCAGGCATCATGAGGTTTGTATTTTAGAAATGTCACTGGATGTTGCTTGAAAGAGCAAGAAGAATGAAGGTAAGTACTTCCATCCATATGACATATGATGGTGGCCTAGACTAGGGTAATGTGGTAGGTCTGAAGAGAAATAGAAACGAACAGTGAAGGAGTCAGAATTTGGAGACTGATGGCTTCTGGGCATTGAAAGGGAAGGGTGTAGTTAGGAATGAAGTACATGTTTCTGTCCTGAGGTGCTAGGTAGTTAGATATTGGTCTGTACTGGTATAGAGAACACTGAAGGGAGGAAACTCTGTTTAAGATATTATTCTACATGATTTTTTTATTCTACATGAGCAGGGTTTGAAGTGTCCAAAGGTTACACATGTGGACTGTCAAAGAGGCATTTGTGATATCAGAAAATATCTGACCTTCAAAGGCAGATTGTGCTTAGAAAGTTAATTAGAAAAGCTGTTAAAATTAGATTAAGGGGTTACTCCTCTTCTTGTCTAGTTGCTGCATTTTAGTTAGCAAAGTCAATTTTCATTTGAGGCATTTGCCCTGCCCCACCAGAATTTATTAAATGTTTTCAGTATGCTACATTTTTTATCCCTTCCTTCTTCTCCAAATTGACTGACTCAGAATTTTAGGGTCATTTTGCCATGGGAAACACATCTAAAGCATTTAGTGTGAGCGTACCTAAATGCGACTATCATATCAAAGAAGTCTTACTCGACCTAAAAGCAACCATTAGTTTTGCCAGATGTGTTTCCTTTTGAGACTAGAGAGGAAATGTGGCAAAAGCCTTTGCACAGGAAAAGAACTATTTTTATTATGAGTTTAGGATTTTTAACCCAAATCACAAAGCTAAGTCAAACACAGTAGAGCGAACTTCTTTAATATTACAGGTATGCTAATCTGTCATTCTTTTGGAGGATATCAACCATTGGCTATTGTATTATGGTAGGAGAAAGTGTGAGTCCATCATGCAGGGGCTGTGTGTGTGGATCTCCTGAGTCTCTGAGAACAACAATTAGGGTGGAGAACAAAATGCGAAGAGAATTGCTAGTTCTGAAGAAGCGAGCCTAGATTTAGAGAAATTTTGTTAGACTTTGCAGTCTAGAAAAAATTCACTTCAAGGAAGAAGTGAATTAGGTGGGCATGAAAACTTAGGTGTAGTTTATGCTGCTCTAGTGATTTTTATATTAACTTCTCCTTCATGTATTAAAATATGCTGTGCATTTACTGTCAGCTTTTTATCATGTCTCAGTGAAAGACGTGGTGAGTCCCCATTCTGTAGCGCGATCAACAGTTGTTCTTGACGTAAGGTTTGGCACCTCGAGGACATTCATAAAGTATTCATTTCCTTCCCTCACATTTGCATTGCTTTTGAAAAACATAGCTGTCAGCATGACATTTGATTTTATCTGAAACTGTTTCTAATGTGAAGATTTAAACTAAGCTAATTAGCAACTGTCCAGTATTGCCTGGTACCTGAGCAATAGAAACATGAAGGAGGCAGCTTGTCTTGTCTTCCAGCACAGGATTGTGATGTTAACAGTGCCTTCTGAATGTGAAGTATACTTGGGACATGGCTCCTCAATAACTTCTCTTCTCTTATATCCGCTTTGTATTCTTCCCATTTATCGAATCCTCTGATAGTTTCTCATTGACTTATTCATTACGATCAAACCTCGGGTACAGAGTTGCAAAACGTGGTGATTTAATATCAGTACAACTTTATTGTCCATTCCCAACCACATTTCCTCCATTCGTGTCTTTTATTGGTTCCTGCATTTATTTCCTTTGCTTTTCTCCCAGATCCTAGGTACTGCAGTGTACTCTGTGACCCCTGAATCATAATCCACTCTATAATCTTTCTTTTCTATGTCAGCCTTATTAATGATCCACTATGAAGATATCAGGATGACTGGCATAGAGCAAAGCATCTAATTTCTCAATGTTTTCTAATGTGTCAGGACTTAAATATAATTTCATTTGGAAAAGAAATTCCCTTATGCAAACCAAAGGGACAAGAGAAATTATGGTTTGTGAAAAAATATTCCTGGTTGGCTAGTTAGGCTCTTGGCCTAAGACACTGCCACATACCATTGGAAAGAATAATTTAACTCTCTGGGTTTTAGGTGATCCCCCCCCCCCGCCCCCTTACTTTATAAGGAGAGCCAAATATTCTAGTTCTTTTTCAGTCTGAGGATTTATAAAAATAAATGCCTTCATGACACAGAAGTTACTCTTTAACCGCAGCCATCTAGAATAACTCTGAATTTGGAAATTGAACAAAAGCAAGAACTTGGCAGCAAAGAAGCAGCTTCTCATTATGAAGTGATGGTGAAACTAGTAAAGAAATGGGAAGAACCGCAGATACAACTCACACTGTGAGTGTATGGTTCACAAACAGGAATAACCACACAAAAAAGAAACACTTTTGCTGTTTATTTTATTTTTCTAAAAAGATGTTCTAGATATAAACCAAGAAATACAGGAGGATTAAAAAAAGGAGATAGAAAACCAAATAAAAAGTACATCTGTTGTTAAATCACAACTGTTAATCTATATAATCCTCTCAGTCAATTCTGACATTTGATATAATTCAATAGCCATTCCTGACAAAATACAAAAAAACAGATGGAACTTAATGTTGGCGTAGGCATGTCTTCTAGCAATAGTCTCCAGCATACTTAATGGAGACAAAAAAAAGTGTTCCCGTTAAAATTGAAAGATAAGCAGATAACCTGTTAGCATAGTCATTACACTTACTTTGTTTTAGAAAGTCTATTCATTGTGTCTGTGAGACACATACACAAAGAGTAAGTACTAGGTAGACTTCGATTTTTTTTTTTACTGCAAGGGAGTGTGATTAATAACTCAGGTTAGAGAAAAAGAATTAAATGACTTGAGCTTGGTAAAGTAAGATTGTTAAGGTAAATAGTGTATTAATAAATATTAGTAAATAACTATTAGTAAATAAAGCAAAAATATAATGGCATTCATGGTAACAACCTATTATGAACCACATAAAGATACATTTGCATTAGATGAGATTAAAAGGTTATGAGATTGGGAGTCAAGAGAGTTTCTTAAATTCTCATAAGCGCTAAAGACCTTATTCTTCATATTCCTTATAGGACATCATTTCATTTCACTGCTGGGCATGTGTAAAGACTGTGTGTACTACAGGATGAGCATGAGTGTGTGTGTGTGTGTGTGTGTGTGTGTGTGTGCGCGCGCGCGCACGTGATTTTTTTTCCATACATGGAATGGGAAAAGTTTTATAGATTTTGAGAAATTTAAGTGCTAATTAATCTTTACTGGTCTTATTTTCTCTTTACAAACTTTTCCAAGTTATCTTGTCCGCTGACCTCAAGAAATTCAGTCCATGGGAGACATTAGACGACGAGTAGGAGACTTAAAGAGGGGAGAAGTCAGGGAGCTATTTCTTTCTTTCTATTTTTTTTTTTTTTTTAATGTCTATCTCTGGTTTCTCTTCTTCATTTCTTCTCCTTCCGGACTTTCCTCTCCCTCTCTCTCTGCCTCCTTCTTCCTCCTATAACTTGGCAGTCTCTTTCAACAATGGCTCCTGTCTCTTATCACCCAGTTTCAGAGGCAGCCCCTACTGTGGTTCTAGCTCCTTTGAGATGGAACTAGCCCTAGATTATTAACTAACGTCATCTTCTTCCTTATCTTTGCAATCTTAGAGACAAGAGTGGCTTTTATGCTGCTGCTAATCAATTGCTTAATTCCCCTTTGCCTTCTCAACTCTATTGTCACCTGCATTGAATTTCCTCTCTCTAATTACTCAGCATGGCACTCGTTTCTTGACTGGGCTCTGATTTATAGAAGCACACTGTTGTGTTTCTCTTTAAAAATCTATTGTATAGAGCAGTATCTGGCACACAGTAAACCCTCAGTAATGTTCAGTGAATACACTCTCAAACAATGAGACTGCAGAAACATAGACTGATCAAATTATTTGCAAACATGCAGTCAACTAAAGCTAATGAAAAGATCTGTATTATCCACGTAATTAAATTAGATCACATGGATTGTGTGCATTTAGTCATTAGAAAAGAGATTGGAAGGTGATCCTTTCTCTGACCCAGTGCTAATTGGAAGGGTGACGCAGAGGTATGGGTCATGGGTTTTTGAAGACCGTCTTTTCAAAATAAGATTTTACTCATGTGGTATATTGAGAAATCAAACAAATGAACCAAATCAAACAAACACAGACTTTTATTCTATAAGACAAAATTAATGCTTACCAGAAGGAGGAGGGTGGATGGGAAAATTGAGTAAAAGTGTCAATTATAAGGTGAAGGTAGATTTGGACTGCCGATGGTAAAATAATTGATTAGATCTGATGTTGATTTATAATAATACATACTTAAATCTATATAATGTAATGCAATGATCTTTCAACAAAATGTTTTAAAAATCAGAAAAAACAATAAACACAGCAAGCTCAAAGTCAGCTTTGAGTCTGATAAAGTCAGCAGAGCAGGACTAGAATTTCCTGTTTTTGTGCTCAAAGCTCTGTTTACTGAGCACAGTATCTGAACACATGACATTGCCAGCATAAGTGGTTGATTTGAATGATCCTCATATTTTTATTTTAGCAAAAGTGATATATTCTTGTGATTTAAAAAATTCAAAGAGCATTGGTACTAAAAAGTAGCTTCACCCTGCTTACTCCAATCCCATGAACATAACTAAAGTGTGTGGTGCACTGTGATGGTGGTTTTCTATCTGTTAAGACTTCAGAATGTCTTTTGTAATGTACACGGCTTTGAATTTTTTTTTTTTTAACTAAGGAGTGTATGTTAGAAATCTTTCTTTAACAATCCATAACCATATGACATTTATTTTAATAGCTGCATAAAACTGTTTCTTATTGATGGACATTGGGTTTTTTGGCAGTGGTTTCTACCCTAGCAGATGGCAATTTTAAACAAGAGTTTGACCTTTTTAATTTGGCCATGGTTTCATGATGTTCTTATTTTATTTAAATATCTTGTCTGCTCAAGTAAATAAAAGCATTAGTAGCTGTAAAATTTCTCCAGCTTTCAAATACACCTGAACATATATGTGGACATTTGATTCTGGCATGTCTTTAAATCTTTACTTAAAATTCTTTTGAAAATCTTTTTTTTTTTTTTTTTTTTTTAGAGAACGGGAATATTATTCTACTGCAATAAGAAATTGACTTCATCCTAAATAAGTGAGATAACTATTTCTTAATAGTTTCACACTGCCTTCTGCTGTTGTCCCATTACTTTAATAGATTATTCCAGAGTAATGTTTAGATTATGAAATAGTTCAGAAGAGATTTCTAATGATAAAGTTTATAGATTTGAGAATAAGTCTTTCCTAAAGTTTTCAAATCTGAAGTCTTTGCATTTATGAGTTAATAACATGAAAACAGCGAACTGTATCAGAAGAAAAATGCTTTCCATGGAATTGCGTCTCTAATACTATACTGTGAATGAATGCTATTGATAGATCTACCATACCTGACAATAGTGAGGAAGCCATGTTCTGAAACGTTGATGGCTGCATGGGAAATTAAACTTCTGACATTTGATTCAATATTTTAACTTAATATTTCAACATTTTAACATTTTTGTGGAGCATAGTCATATTACATTCCTTACAAGTTTATACATGATTACTTAGCCAACTCAAAAAGAAAGAAAGAAATGATCTAAAAATATAAACTATCAACAGAAACTCCTTTAGCAATAAAGGTTATAAAGGTTATAGAATAGCTATAGTTTCCCAATTTCTGCCTTCCTTGTCCTCGGCATGTGCAGCATAAGCTATATCAGAAGCTAACAAAAATGATGCATATAAGTAGGTCCTACCAGGAAAAGATGGTAGCATCTCCATTTTGGTTAAGAAAGCAAGGAAATGTTACCTTAGAAATGTTTTCTTCCAAACCCAGCTTTGATGCAATTGTTTTGAAAATGTACTTATCTAGAACTCATTATTTCCCCACTATATTTCTGAAGCTTTGGTTCATTTTTAAGGCAAAAGTAATTCAATTGCTGCATGTATTAATTTGAAAAAAAAGGTAAGTGACCTTTATTTGTCCCAACTTTAATGTATTCAGCTGCCCAGAGGAGAGATATTTGTGTAGGTCATTTTAGACAAGTGGGATTTTTATTGTTCTATAGCCACAACTGAGAGGCAACCTACATTTTCTGAAATACATGAAAATATATTTTAAATTTCATTTGATTTTTAATATAAAAATGTGAATACTTTTATCCACCTTTATTCATGTGATTTTTTCATAACTTAACTATGGTGGGAAAGTGTGTTTTCATGTTTGCATCTCAGAAAAGAGAAGGAGCCCTAACAAACACAATGCTTTCTGCTTTCGGCTTTCTGCTGCACATATTTATGTGTTTTCCTTTCCATCACCCCCTCCCCAGTTCATGTGAAAAAGAGTGTTGGAATAGCTTTGGAAATGCATTCCATATTTTGATGCTTCATCTCAAAAGTTGGCACTCAAATTCTTTGAGATGTTTACAGCCGTTTTTGAGCACTTTACATGTTTAAGTTTTGTTTGTTTCCATCTTCATAGTTTGCATGTATTTAAGAGTATAAAATGTCTACTTAATTTTGAATTAATTCTCTAGGACAAATCATTGGATTACGTGATTTGGAGTTTCTAGTCAGAGAATTTAAACAAATGCGTAGAAACTTTATAAGGTTAATTTCTCATTGCTTGATAGCAAGAGAATTTTCTGTGATAAATTTTGAATTGTAGCTGAAAATAAGGCATGTAAAATCCATAGCCTGTGACTCTTAGATGAGGCAGAAGAATACGAATACAGTTTATTGGATGGGAGTGAGTCACATGAAATCTTTTATTTCTGATAAGAAACTTCAAATGAGACTGTATACTATCATCTGATAGGTGTGTTTAATAGTGTCCTTGGGTATTTTCTGCTTGTATTGTATTTAAAGACAATATATGTCTGATAAATCAAATGATCACATCTGACTAATATTCCTAGTTTGGTCCCACAAACTATTACTTAGAAGCAGTCTTATACAAAGAAAAAAAAAAAAAAAAAGCCTAGAAATCAGTTTTGACTCTCTCCTTTTTTATTCCTTTGAAAAAAATGAAAAGCCTATTTTTTATTAGAAATATACCCTCATTTATATTTAGTTGTTTTGATCTTGCACTATTTGGAGCAAAAGTCAGAGCATAGTGATGTTTTGCTTAAATACTTAAAATATAAATTTTATTCTTGACTCAACTTTTCTATGTTCTTTTAACTTTATTTGCTATTTTATATTATTGTTGCTTATACTTTTCTAAATATGTAAAATACTCAGAAGCTTAATACTCTTGGATTCTCTTTAATGGAAAATAGTTTATCAAAACTTGATTTTTTGAATATATTCATTTATTTTTTAACGTGAGACAAGCATACAAGTTAATTGACATGTATGAGAAATGTCTTGATACTTAAACCATATCTGTCATTGGGTTTTCTATAGATGTGCCCTAGCAAGCGGCATTAAAATCATACATGGTGACTGAGAAAAGCAAATAATTGCCTACATCTAACATCAATGTTAGGGAATTAAAAGTTAACTTCTTAGGTATCCAGTTTCTTGGTGTGTGTAGTGAAACTCACATTTCCCACATTGCAGATGTTCAGAGGTATTGTATTGCCTGTGTGTCACCCCAGGTGTTCTAAGATATTACTGTCACTGCTTCTTATTGTAGTTTGAACTTTAGACTCCTATTGTCGTAAGGAGATCACCAAGCAAAAATAGATAGATAAGGTGGAGACTTGCTAATATTTGTATGTGAATGTGCATCTATACAGGACTCCCTCAAATGCTGTCATAGTGTTCAGTTGTTGTTTTGTTGTAATATTGAGGAGGGAAAAAGAAATCTCTTCTTGACTGGAGCCCCTCTCTATGCAGAATTTTTGTGTTTTATCCAGGTGCTCTTGTTTCTCCCACATCCCAAATTTCCCATGATGTGCTTGTGATGTTCACTGATGTCTCTAAATTGGCCCAGTCTGAATGTGTGTGTGTGTGTGTGTGTGTGTGTATGTGTGTGTGTGTGAGAAAATACACCCTATGATGGAAGGAGTCCTGTCTAGGCTGGCTTCCTGCCTTTCACCCTCACCTCCTGGGATAGGTTCTAGTTATCCATAACCTGGCCTGGTGAACGTTTGGAAAATGAATGAAAGAATGAATGAATGAATGAACACAAATTATTATTTAATAATGACAGTGTTCTGAGTCTTTTGTAGAACTTGGGTTGGTTTTTTTGTGACTTAAAACATGCCAGAGAAACTTAACTCTTGTTTCTCAATTAGCCTATGGTAAAAGTGATGTCCTTAAGTCATTTCTACTCAAAAGTTGCAGTCTCCAAGAATCTATTGACATTAAGTGAGGACTTACTGCAGAAACATACATACATTTGTATATACATGTTATGTCTAACTATAGCATCTGCCTGTCTTTTGATTTTGTGTCTCTACTCAATCTTCCAACTCATTTCTAAAAGTGGAGAACTGTATACCTTCATTTGGTTTGTGCTACAAGCTAGAAATCTCATACAAAAAGATGCTGACAAGACTAAATGTATCAATCTGAATCTAAAATAATCTGAAAAAGTCCATTATATATATGATTAATGTGGTTACTATCCTGTGGATTGATTCCTAAGAGTTTTTAGTAGTATTTTAGTTGCTGACAATATTTTTAAGTGACTTCTCTAAATGCAGTGGAGCATCCATAGTTAAGCTTCTTGAAAATAAATGGTAAGTATAAAGCATGGCAAACAGTAACAAAGAATCAAATTTTGAATCTTCACAAGTTCCCCTAAATCTGATGAGATTTCTTATTTTTCAATGACATTACATTCTTGGAAAAAAGGTTCATAAAACATAAACACATATTTTATGCAGAATGTTTGGGTTTTTTTCTTGACAATTACAATAAGATATGCGCATATCTCTTCTTTTTCATTTCTTTCTTTTGGATAATTACTTACCATATTGTTTTTAAGAAATTGAATCAGTAACATTCTCTTTTTAACTAACACAGATGAAAGATTAAGAAAATCTATTCTTCTACTGATGAAAGTTTTCATGAAACAATGAGTGATAGAATTATGCATGCTGGGAATTGTCTTTAGTGCTTTGAATAGGAACAAGATCTAATTTAGCCACCAAAGCTTTCAGAATGAAAAGACAGTCTTAATGATTTAGCAAAAATATTATAATACATTTTTAAAAATAATTAACCTACAGTCATTTTAGTCTAAATTATTTTTATTTAAAAGTTGTAATGTTTATTAGATACTTAAATATAATGAATAATAATCAGTATTTTTTATTATAAATAAAACATTATCAAAGTCCACCATATTATTATGTATTCAATTACTTCATATCATGCAGTCTTTTTTTTTTTTCTGGTTTGCCTGAGAAAGCTTTTTTCAGAATTCATTTTTTTCCCCATGGGGAAAAAAAACCTTCTCTCATCTCAGATAAATGCTTATTAGAAGCACAGATATTTTAAAGGTCATTTGATGAATAGATGGGTAGGAGTAGTTTTATTGTTGTTATTTAAAAAATAAATATATATACAGTGAAACTTTTTAAAAAGTGAAGATTTTTTTCAATTAATTTGCTTTTTATATTGTTTGTATTGTTTATGGACTATATGAGACAATATATATCTGAATTAGAGTTTATTAAAATAGGTCAAATATACTTCCTTAGTACATAGGTCACCACTTTTAATTTTGAAGATATTTGGTGTTTCTGATACTAACGGTGCTGATGAATAACTGTGTGAATGTTTGTGATCAGCTAGTAATGAGAAGATTTGCTCTGATTACTTGCACTAACAAAAATTATGCTTTGATCTTTTCCTCAACATTTTGGCATTTTAAAGTCTCCATTGTTTTCTTTTATCTTGTGATAGGGCTATTGCCCTTTATATATGAAGAGAGCTCTTGCTGTGTGCCATATTGCTAGTTAATTCTGTCATTTGGTTACTACTGAGCACAAATTTTCCAGCACTGAGCACAGATTTCATGCCCAATTAAAATATATCCTAGAAGGTAAGTGAGGAGCATTGTAAAGGTTCCATGTGCTCCATGCTAATATATAAAATGACCTCTCTCCTTAACTACCTAGTAGGAATAACAAACCTCCACTTCCAAAACTTTAGAGCCATAGTGTGAGTAAATACTTTCACCTTTCTAGCAATTTCACAGATTAGTGCCTGGTGACCTTTGTTCCTTTGTGTAACCTACCTTTCTGACATTCCTGGAAAATCTCCGTAACTGCCATTCATCCTAAATGCTTGACTCCTTAGCTTGCCTTCCTAATATCAGTAGGTAGCACCACACTTCACAGTTACCCTTCATATCCTTCACAGCTGATTCATAAATTCTGAATATGCCTTTTATCCAAATGGATCTCTACCTCCATAAAAGCACACCCAACCACAATGCATTAAATTACCTTGAGTTGTCCTAACTTCCATTCTCTCTCCTTTCAACCCACTTTACACGTAGCAGATTTCATCTTCCAATATCTTTTTATTTTCCTTAGAATAAAAACTAGCCCTTCCTAGCTTAAGAGCCTTCCTTGCCCTCCTCCTTTGACTTCTCTTTTCTGTATCTGCTTTTATTTCATGTCTTGATTAAAATGACCTCTGTCACCAACCCCTCCATGGTCTCCTGTTTAAAAATACAGCTGATTTATTGGATGAGGAGTTGTAAGAAATTGGAGATTGGCAGTGATTAGAGCAAGTATGGAGATAGGAAGACAAATTTGGAGATTTCTGTAATAATCAGACTAGAGCTCCTGGTGACCTAGTGTAGGTTTTTGATATTAGAGATGAGATAACATAAACTAATTTGTGACATGTTTGGAGGCTTAGTTAAAAGTTTTCACTTAAAAATTAAATTTGGGGGCTGATAAAAGAGAAATTAAGGATAACCTATAGTTTCGTCTTGAGTTTCTAGGTAGATGCCAATGCCCTAATGACAGGACATCATAAAGGAAGATGACATTTTACAGATGAGAGAAATTTAAAAAGTGTTGTTCTGGATTTGTCACACTTAGATAAGAAGTGAAAGATTTGAAATACAGCACTGACTGTCAGAATCTGTATTTGGAGATGCACATTTTATAGTAATTGATATATTGTTTTTTGAGATTACCTGATAGAGTGTAGAAGTTACCGGATGAGGCCCCCAGACATTTCAAAACTTAAGAGTTTTGAGCACAGTGATACCAGTAAGGAAGAATAAGACTTCCAGGGATATAGGATATAAACACCAGCTAGTGTGGTGCCCTTGAGGCCAAAATTGACAAGTATTTACGAAATGACTTATCTGTAATGTTGAATGAAATATCAAATAAGATGCAAATAAAGAAAGGAATGGATTGACAGCTAGAAGATCTTTGGTGGTCTCGATAAAGAGCCTTGTCAGTGGCCAAGAGGGTAACCATTAGTTCCTTGTGACTATTTAAATTTAAATATATATATATTAACTTGAAATTAAATGAAAGGAAAAATTGCTCAGTCCATTAGTTTGATTTCATATGTTTAATAGCCATTAGGACAAGTGACTACTATATTGGGTGGTGCAGAAATAAAGTATTTCTATCATTGTCAAACATTCCGTTGGATAATGTTATTTCAGAAAACAGTGCAGCTCTGGTGAGACTGAGTCCTCTGCTTAGGGAAGGGGTGTGGCCAGAGGAAGAAGGGAGTAGAAACCTGGAAGGACTGGATCCAGGGTCCCTGAGCTAAAAGGAGCACTGCCCAGTAGCGTAGTGACAATGAAATTAATATCGAAGAAGTGGAAACTGGCTATCGACTACTGGTTTTGAAGAAAATGAAAGGCAGTGTCATATTTTTTTCTTTTATTGACTTAAGTGTTCACTTGTTTTGTGCAGTGGTACCTATGGGAGATCAAGGCCACTGGAGGAAGTGAGTTTTAAGGGCTCGTGTTGCCTGGGAAACTTTTATTCAGTTTGCAGTACTTATGCTGGCCTGAAAATTAGTAAGAATCAGTTCCACTAAGGTATGCTGAGATGTGCTTCAGCTGAGGAAGGGAAAAAAAAATATACAGACACACTAGTGTTTTAAACATGTCGACACATTTAACCCTCAGAACAATTTTAGGGGGTAGATTCTATTAATATCCTTGTTTTACAGATGAGTTCATTTTATTTTTGAGAGATGACATTGATAGATAAAATAAAATTTCATTTAGTAGAGCTTTGCAAAACAAGTAGGTAGCTCCGTGCTCAAAAGACTGTTTTCAACAAAGTTTGGGAAGATGTCCTAGAAAGAATGATGCTTTATCCAAAAACTTTTGCTTATAATTAAATTGGCTTATACTCCATTCTGGCGAAGTGTGTCCTTTATAGTAGAATTACTACACGATGTGAAAAGGAATGTGATTTATTGCATATACTGTCATATAGTGCATGCCCCAGATTTAACTTTACTAGTGAAACACAAAAGTATTTAAAATGAGTTAATTATTTTATCACCTGTCTATTAGAGGCAGTTGACCTTTTTGTGACATTGTGTCTTACAGTTGAATTTGCTATGAACTTGCCTCTTTTTCACGCTGACTTATATGCGCCACGCTTTACTCTGGAGTGCCTGGCCCAGTGCTTTGCCAAAAATTAAATATGAAATGGCTATAATTGGATTGAGTTAACTACTCTGTTAGGCTAATACAGCAGTTTTTGGCCAGCATTGGCCTCTTTTGTGCTTGATCTTATGGTGACCTTTTTTTGTCACGCGTCTCCTCTTTAAAAAAAAAAAAATCCCGAGCTGTGCATCCTTGTAGTCTTCCCCACTGAATGTCACCCTTTTATACAGGCCAAGTTACCGACTTGGCAAGGACATTTAAATTTGTCTTCTAGAGTATGATGCCACACATTCCAAAGGTTTATTTGATAAGAGTTGGTGCTTTGTCTTTTCAACAATGAGAAACTTTTGAGACTTTGATAGAATTACTTTTTTTTTTCTCATGCAAATAACGAGCATGGCTTTTAATGAATTTACTGCTGTTCTCATTAAAGATGCATATTAATAATAAGGCATAATCTTTTCTTTAATAGCTAACAGACTTCAGAATGTGTGAAAAAGAGAGGGCAGTATACTGTTGATGTTAAGCCATGGTAATTATTTGGAGAAGATATTATTAGCTTAGCCGGCTTCTTGCAATTACTGGATTAATAAATTTTATATTCCGGAATGATTGTTTTCATTTCACAGGAGGCAGTTTTCAAAGACACAAATGCAATAATGCAATGAATAGAAAAATAAAGAACCGGTGTGATTGCTGCCACAGACTATTTGCCTGAGCACGAGATAGGTCTAAGCCAGTTATATATGATCCTGATATTTGCCTCTTTCCATAATTTGCTTTCAGGTATATAAGTAGTAGCCTCCGTTCTTATACATTCATTTGTACTGCTTCTGGTTCAAAATGTTTCTAGTTCTCTTAAAATGATTGTATGATAAAATACTAAAATAGTAGAAGCATTTATTTGTCATTTTTTCATTGGCCTTAATGGTTTTCTAATATTAAATTTTCATTTAAAGTAAAATGCAGGTTGATAGAATAAAATTTCTGAAGTATACTTTTATGAATAAAGCAAAAGTTCTATGAATTAATTTTCACACTTGGTATTTCTTATGCACACTCTTTTCAAACCAAAAGTCTTATTTATTAGTGCGTAAAAATATTTATGTGTTTATTCATTAGGTTCATTTACCGGTTTTGAGATTCAGAATTGTTTCTCTAAATTCACATTCATTTATAGAATAACATTTTTTTTCTCTATTTGTTTCTCTATTCTATTCTATTTCTTTCTGTAAGTTGGTATATTCTGTGTGGCCATAATTTGGATGAAAGTCAAGCAGAGTGAAAAACATCCAGACTGAATATATTCTAGGAAAACAATGTGAGAAGATAAGAAAATGTGATAATATAGAGATATAAAGATACAAACAAAGACATCTACATGTATGAATATTATCGGTCATGTAAAAGAAATCCTGCCCCTTGCAACAGAATAGGTGGATCCCAGAGTGCATTGTGTAAAGTGAAGTAGATCAGACAAAGACAAATACTGTTGGATCCCACTTATAAAACATCATTAGATGTAGAGAACAGGTTGGCGATTGCCAAGGGCAGAAGTTACAGGATGGGCAAAATGGGTAGGAAGTTTTAAGTATGTCTAGTTTTAGGATTAGTAAATTCCATGGTTGTGATTTACAAAAAAATCATTATGTTGACAGTATTGTATTATATATTTGAGAGTTGCCAGGAAAGTCTGTCTTAAAAAATTTCATCCCAAGGAACAACTTGTAACTGTGAGGTGTAATTTTTTGTGGTAATCATCCTACAACATGTGCACCTATCAAGTCACATTGTCGCACACCTTAAACCAATGTAATGTTACATGTCAGTTAGCTGTCAATGACACGGGGAGGTGGGGAGAAGACAGAGTTCTGAAAACTCCAAGAAAAAAAAAATGTATCTCCTTCAAATAATAAAGAGGAGTTTTTAAACTGTAATGCTTGAGTGCCACAGCTCGTGTTTCTAATGTCTGTGCGGACAGCAGAAATCAGCAAGTCCAAGCAGATGAAAGACAAGGGGAGCTAAGCTGTGGCTGCCATAATTCTGCATAACACCCCCTCACTGTGTCTTTTAACTACAGTGATAATAAAATTAAATAAGCCAACTAAGCATTTCACCAGTTCTTAGCTGATTTCTCTTCCCTTTTTATACAAAGTCAGAAATCAAGTTGTTTTTTTCATGTGTGCTACCTGACTTTATTTTATCGGGGCATCTCTTTAATTTTCACCTGACAGTGACCCCTGAAATTTGAGTGTTGGTATCTCTAGACTCTGCCTCTTCGGGAACCGATGTTGTAAATAGGTCCATAAAAGAGTTTAAATCAATTTTAGATATTCAACATTTTTAGATCTCAGATTTACCTAGAATTGAGTGCGCAGTTTATTCTTTAATTTAATAATTTAACATCTGTTTGCAGATAACATTGTCTGCTCTTTTCAAGACAAAAAGTTCTTTTTTTTCTTTAAACTGTTCAAGGTGCAGCTTTCCATTCCATAATAGCTCAGTCAGTTGTATTAGATTTCTTACTTAAGAAAAACACCCATTTAAAACACAACCAAGAATCTGGAATTTAGAAAAATTACCTTTGGAAAAACAGTCCTGCTCATGCACCTGTGAAAGAAAAATCCCATAGGTATTTAAAAGTCTATTTATTCTAAATTTAGACAATAGTTTTACCACGTTTATTTTATTTTCCAGCTCTAAATGTAGTTTTGAAACAACAAATTAGGAAGGAAATGGCTGAATCATAGCTGGAGACACATCTGGTAGCTGCTGGAAATGACAGAGGAACCTCCATCACCGGTTGGAGGCAATGCCTCCAGAGACCCTACGTGTTACATTTTATAGGAATGATCCTTTATATACCATTTTTTTATACTTAGGGCATATTTTTATTTACCATATTTACTTGTAGTATGAAGCAATGAACGAAATTTGAAGTTCCTTCTGACTAGCGCTTGTAGTCTAATGCCACCGATATAAGTAGAAAAGTTTAAGATTTGCTCATTTGAAAAAGAAATGCAAAGTCCACAGAACATTTTCTGTTCTGAGTGATCTAATCCTTAGTGGAATGGCATTAAATGAAACTTTAAATGAAAAGGGCTGGGTAGGAAGTCTCAGATATGCAGGTGTCCATGCAGATGGACCTGAGAGGCACATTCTGGGCACACAAGACAGTGTGAGAGCATTTTGTCAGTAAGAGGCCTTGAGCGGAGTCTTTAAGGGGGAGTGGGCTTAGTGAAGTAGTGGAAATGAAGAACCATACTCCAGGAACGATTAGCACAGTTGTTGAGAGCCAACAAAAGCAGTAGGGTTTGTTCGAGAACCCTAAGTAGTGAAGGAGCTTCTGGGGAGCTGGAGCAGGGGTCTGCATGTTTTCTTTTCTGTAAAGGGTCAGAGAGTAAATGCTTGAGTCTGGACAGGCCTTAGGAATCATATGGCCATGCTCAGCAATGCTGCTCCTCTTTTCTTTTCTTTTCTCTTGTCTCTCTTTTTTATTCTTTTGTGTAAATGGAGGAGGAGGGTGGGGCGTGTGATTTGAATTCTAGTTTTCTCTTTACAGAAACAGCCATGTTGGATCTGACCCGAGGCTCCACTGTGACAAACGCCTGGTGTGGACATTATATTAGCCTCAGGCATGATTCTCTATTGCTTTGAACTGTGTTCTTTGTGGTTTTCTTAATATTATTGCAGGATTGCTCTCCATGACACTATGCAAATAGAAGTACAGAAATCTTCTCTTAAAACATTTTCTGTGTTTCAATTATTATAGTTTGACTATATGTTTTAATATCTTGATACTTGCTTTCTGTAATGGAGCTTCTAATATTTATTAGTATAGAGCTATATATAGTAGTTATATAATGCTAGTTTTATAAAATTATATGTATGGATATGTATGCATGTATATATATTAACATATATCTATAGTAATTATCTACAATGTCATTGCCTTCGTGTCTTCAGTTTTCTAAGTTTGTGTCACATTCAAAGGGTTTGGATAGAAGGAAAATAGAAAGAACGTAGAAATATTGGCATCACAGAAGTAGCTTTACCAGGCATAACATTTGAGCTGGCCCTTGTAGGATAAGTAGGAGTTTGGGAAGCAATGAAACATAGAAATGATAATTTGGGCATAAGAACTAGCATAGGAAGAAATAAAAGTGATGTGAAAGGCAGTGCAGTACTCAGTGAGCCTCAATTAGTCCAGAACATCAGAAAACCTGAAAGATGGAGGTTGAATCATCTATTTTCAAAGGTCTAAGTTGACATTCTTAGTTTTTTAAATTTTTTTATAACCTTCGCTAAGTTTTTGCTCTTCTACAGAATCAGTTATCCCCATCAAAGGCAAAATGATCTTTTAAAAGTATAAGTTAGATCACTTAACACTTCTATTCTATTCAAAAACTTTCCTTCTCAAAATGAAATATAGTTTTTTCCATCTCCTAATAGGTCCCATATGACCTGACTCCTTAATCTGCCCTGCTTTTTCTGAATTGCTCCCAGAACTTTTCTTTTTTCTTTTTTTTTCTTTCCTCTTTCCTTTTTGCTTTTTCTCTGTCTCTCTCTCTCATTGCTCTCTCTGTCTCCAGGAAGGCAAGCAGGAATGAAAGCAGGAATGAAGGCAGGGAGAAAGAAGAAAGAGAAGCATTTTATTTATATAGTTGTTCTTTTTCATTGTTCCCCCATTTATGAGCTGGAAACTTGTGTCCTGGGGCTGTCTGTGGACTTCTTCTGAAGTGCTGGTTTAACACCTGAGCTGTCAGGGTGCATCCCCATGTTTTCGTATCTGCCTCCATTGGCCTCTTACGAATTCCCCAGCGCACTGCCTACTCATGTCACTCGGTTTCTCCGGCTGGAGGGGAGTTCCAGCTTTGAGATCGAGTCCCACTACAGTGAACAGACCTCCAGCAAACAGCAACTCTAAATAGAATGTTTTTCCTTGTCACTCTCCGGCCCCTTATCTGGCCTTCCTTTTTCTAGCTAGTGAATCTCTCTTTAAAAAAGGTTTAATCTGATGCCTATGTAGAAGTTGACCTACAAAATAGTTGAAGACTGTGTGTGAGTCACATCAGAAAATAATTAGAACCTCTCTTAAGGAATAATGAGAAATCTATAGCTCAGAGTCAATTCTACATAATATAGGCCAGAAATAATTGAAAATAATAGAAGATAGTTTTTATTCTTTATAAAGAATACTTTCTTTACATTTCTTTTATCTGTTTGTTTTGTTGTTTTGCCTACTTAGAACAGAAGGCCTGTAGAAGTTTATTTTTTAATAATAAATATCAAATTTCTAAGGTTAAAATTTATGTCTGTTGCCTCCTAAAGGAAGACGAAAAACTATTTCTCCCTTCTATTAACCTTTGTATAATTTTATTTATGCATATAGAATATAATTTCCTATTGTAGGTAGGGTTTTGAAGTAGATGATTAAATTAAAATTACTTTGAGTTTAGCTTTTCCAAAACCACATGTATATATATACATATATATATACATATATATATACATATACATATATATATATATATATATGTCCATGCTGGTCTAATGATCCACAAAACAGTCTAAGTCATAAGAGATATGCATTAACACCTTTTCAGATTTGAAGGTCAAGGGAAAATGCCAGTGGAGTTATTACCATTTTATCACGAGATCCTTTGTGACAGCTAAGATACTAAGAAAAGTAGCCACTATATTAAATGTAATGAAGAATTATTAACAGGAGGCACATCTGGTAGAGGGGAAAATATTCTAGAATCAGGAAAGCATATATGTAAGAACTATTTTATATCACAAAAATTTTTATGTACACTCTCTGAAACTCCTTTTGACCTTCTGGGGCACAAGATAAGGTATTAGAGTATCCAGATGAAATTTAGAAAGAAGTGAATAAACTCAGAGTTTTCAAAGTCATTCCAAGTTGAAAATTTAGCAAATTAAAAAAAAAATCTGCATTCATATATCAAAACATTGAGAGCAGACTGTTTGGGTGAAAATATTTCACTAACACATCACTGAATTTGAAATAGTAATAATTAGTTCTGATTTGATTGCTTGAATTACCTTAATATAATTAAAAAATTACTCTGGTCATTTAAATGTTGTTTGCAAGGAATGTGTTATTTATCTCTAGCACAGTTAGGCAGGTAAGACTATTTGCTTGGTCAACAGGATTGTATAGTTGTATGTACTGTATTCAACACATGGGGAAATCACTTAGCATTATGAGAAATTCTATTATATATGGTGAAAGTTGAGGGAATAAATATGTCTTCAAGGTCTGAGAGTAGTCTTGTCTAAAAGCTAGAAAGACAAAAGAAACCTCATTGCTCACCAAGTGAAAATGACTTCTGCCGTTAACCTAGAAGAGCATGCAAGTGAAATAAGTAAGTAGCCAGCTGATGTTTGCCTGTGAGAATCTGAGCAGAGAACTCAGTTAGAATGTGCTGGATTCTTGACTCACGAAAACCTGTAACATGGGAATGAATAAATACAAAAGTCAAAAGATAAAATTTGTTAGTTTGGATTGAAAGTGTAATTTTATATGGCTTACAAGAAATATACCTAAATATAAAAACAAATAAAGGTTGAAAGTAAAGAAATGATGACAGGTTTACCATGGAAATGTATCCATTTTATTCCAGGTCATCCAGTCTACGTTACAAAAAACATAACTAGGTAGTGATAGAGTTTCAATACATGGTTTATCAGATTGGTGTAACAATTTTAAGCTTGTAAGCAACTAAAGAAATAGTATGAAAATATGTAAAGTAAAATGTACTGAAGAATAACAAATTAGAATATTGTCTGATAAGAGGGTTTCGGTATTCCTGTGGCAATTATTTTTATGTGAAGCAGAAAGAGTTAGTAAGGACAGTGATGATTTATATACCATAATTAATAAGGAGCAATTATATATATATATATATATATATATCCTGCATCAATGATTTAGAAAATAATCACTTTCAAAATTAAAAAAAATGTAAGTATATGTACCCTTTAGTCAATAAAAGAAAACCTCATCAAATCTATGAAAATTTCTATTAGATAGATTGTATTATTTGACTACCACATTTAACTGAAAGCCAATAGTGTAAAAAAAGAAACCCAAAGAAATGTAACATCTTTTTAAATAACTCTCAAGTCAGACAGGAAATCATCGTGGAAATTTGTTAAAAATTTAGAATTACATGATAATGAAAACACTATGTATCAAAACCTGTAAAAAGTCTAAAACTTTTATAACCTTAACAAGAGAATAAATAAATGCCTATATTAGAAAAGAGGAAAAGCTAATCATGGTTGTTTGTTTTATTATGCTTTATAACTTACCTTTTAATTATTTTCCTTTGCATATTTAAAATTTACAAATGTACATCTGCTGGTCAAATAGTCAAATTGTTGTTTTTGGAAAAAAAATGGAATGGCTAGTGATCCTTCTCATTTAACACTAGTTGCTTTATAAAGTGTCCTTTTGTAGATGATACATGAAAAATTAAGATGACCAGAACTATTGAAACAGAATCATAAACAATACTTAAATTTTAATAACCTTTTAATTTTATATATAAGCATTGAAATTCCCAATTAAAATATATACTTAGCAATGGGTATATACTTACCAGTGGCTAAATTTTATGACTTGATAGTGACAATGAACAGGGTTCTTAAAATTTCTCTTTAGTTAATGGGTAATCCAAAGACACTTGATTTTAATGAAAATATTCTAATTTTAAGTATGATATGCTGTTGTCCTCATTTCTTAGTTTTAGTGACTTGAAGTGGGAGCAGTTCATGTTCACGCAAGGCATGCCATTGCCAAGGTGGGACTGATCGCAGGGTACGCCTTCCCGCTCCTTCCGTGCGTTTGTAGGTACTGGCTTAATGTTGGTGCAGAGTCCGTGCTTTCCGCTGAAGAAAATGAAAACCCATTTATGGATGGATTCTGATGCAGAATAGACTACCATTACTGTGGTTACATGTTCCTAAATAACTGAATTTATCAGGACTGAATTTTATTGTAAAAAGGGCACTGTGTTATTTATTTCACATGACTCTATGGCTTGTACTAAGATTGACTAATTGATTTATAATCTGTTCTAATTTACTCTGGCGCATAATTGCTTAAAAGTATCGAACAGGCATGAAATGTTTCACAGGGGATATCTTTTGCCTTTTCTCTTTTGATAATCTGAGTGATTTACCTTTATAGAACTGCCTATTTTCCCCATACAAAGCAGTATATCTAGTGTCCATAAAATAGTGCCAAGGTCAAATATTCAGACAATCCATAAATACCTTATCTGAAATCACATTGTGAGAAAAACTCGGTACTAAAAATTCGGGGTGCTACTTCCTTAATGAGGTATGCACAGCTACAGAAATGGCACGTCACCTTGGAATTCTGCCCCCATCTTTTCTCCTGACAGAGTATCCTTTGCTTTCCTGACTTGCTTTTTTCTAACTAACTTGCATTTTTTTGCATTTTTAATGAATTATGTTTCAATGACTTTTTTTGAGTGGTGCCTTATATTTGCTATTCACATTGTAAATTCTGAGTGCTTTCTTAAAGATTCTAGTAGGACTTTGATTTTTTTTCCAGTGGTTATTATTTTTAGCTATTTTGAAACCTGTTATTAATTCATGTTATTGCTCTTTCATAACCCTGCATTTTCATTCCTCTGACAACAGTGTATTAAATCTTTTCATTTCACATGTTTTTACTGAGAGCAGAAATGCAACACAATCAGGTTCGTGCATTGTTATTTTTTTAAATAAATTAATTCTAAAGAGTTCAAGCTGAACAAAGGTTTATGTATAATGTTCAGAAAAATCCACAAAGACCAATATGGACATTGGGAAAAATAAAATAGAGCTTTCATAACTCATTTCTCAGTGCTTTGATTATGAAATATAATTTTGGTTAGTTCCTTACTTTATAAGTTGATTTTAAGCTATGTTATATCTAAGATGCACATAGTTTATAAACAGTAAAAACTAAATAAAGCAAAAGAAATTTTTTATATAAGCAGTATTTTGAGAATGAACATCTATTTAGAATTAAATTAATGATTACATAGAAATCTCAGACCATATTTAGTAAAGCTTTATCAGTAAGCCTTTAAATAATGACAGATGATTCTGTTGGCTCATTTCTTGGTTAAGTTTATTCTCCCCTTTGTTTATTTTTTGAGATTAAATGTGCTAAGGTGATTTTTCTGACTACTTATTGAAGATCTCACTTAATAGGGAAGCAGAGATGAGAGCAAAACAGGTCAAATTGATCATTGATTAGGTTTTAAAGGGCTATTATCAAATAGCTAAGACCAATAAAATCACTCATTTAGATCAGCTGCTGAATCCATTAAAATGCTCTACGGTAAAATTATGGGACTAGCTTTCACGTTAGATTTTAGTGTGATTCAACTTACATTTGCTGTTATGTGCACACACACATACATCAACACACCAATAATGAAAATTTCTTGCTTTAGGCTTAAAACAGTGAGAATATAACAGGTGTGGCGATTAATTCTTTGACCAAAGGAGAAAACCAAGAAAGAAAGAAGCAAATAAGATAAAGTGATACATAGTAGCACCAGTCTGAAATTTAACTCATTTATACAAAGAGCATCCAGGCATTGGGGAATACAGAAATGAATAAAAACAATGCGCCTACTGCCATGAAATTTCACTCATTTCTCCTCCCTCTGACAATCTTGGTTCTCACACCTAAATTTGACTGTCTTCACAGTGTTCCAAACATTTATCAGAAAATATTTCTCCCCTTCCCCACTCCGCTGATCACTCCTGTGTCCACTTAGGAGGATATCCTAGACAAGTGAGATACTAAAGCTGTTTAACAGCAGGTAGAACAGTGATCTGTCAGAAAAGATTTAGGCTGTAAGGAACTGAACTCTGCAACAATCAGTAACTCATCCAGCAATGACCACTGCTTTCTAGGGGCTCCCACATTGATTGTTCTGCTTCTAATCAGTGATATCTAATCCCCATTTCCTTTCCTATGTTGGACAGTAGTTTAGTCTCTTGGGGTCCAATCTCATTATCTCACCATCTCAATTTTAGCAGGAGAGATGACTACCTATCCTACAGCTTGTCCTCAGTTAAGGCACTAGGTTATCTTGATAACCCATCAAGTGACCAACTGTGAACACTTGAGTATTCAGAATTCTGAAAAACCATGCTTTGATTTTTTTCATTCCTGTTTTTGATTTATATGCATCATTTATATTGAAAGGGATTTGGAAATCAAAATGAGAAACTTTAAGCACTAAATCAGTTCACAAAGGGTAGATGATGTGGGACAGTGCAATCTATCTATAGATGGATGAAATTTTAAAATATATTTGATGTATGAATGACCAGATGTAAATGAAAATCTAGATTGAAAATTTCTTCATTCACCACAAATAGAATGTGTCAAAATTACATCCCTTTATATAAGGAACAGGACTTAGGTCTTCCATACTTAGGGAAATAGCTTATAAGGATAATAAAAACTTTCTCAACGACTCAAGACATGATGTAGTAACTACCTGGAACTTTTTTCCTCCCTTTGAAAACTGAACCTTAAAATAGCAGTATACAGATTCCTCAAAAAATTGAGAATGGAAATCCTTTATTATTTCTTCATTCCATCTTGGGTATTTGCCCCAAAGCACAAAACACTACTGCACCCCCACATTTATCACAGAATTATTTAGAATAGCTAAGAATTGGAAACTACCTAAGTGTCCATCATCACATGAATGGGTAAAGCAGATGTGGTGTATATATAAAACAGAATACTGCACAGCCCTAAAAGTAATGAAATCCTGTCATTTGTGACAACATGGATGAAACTAGCGAGGATTATGCTATGTGAAACGAGTCAGAAGGAGGAAGACAAGCACTAGATGATCTCACTCTTATGTGAATATAAAGAAACAAAGCAAATGAACAGACAAAAAGAAAAACAAAATAATAAAAACCAGCCCATGGGCATTGCCCACGGAACTGAGGTTACCAGTGAGGAGGGGACTTGGGGTGAGCTCAGGAGGGTGGTAGGGTCCAGTGGTGCAGAAATTTTGGTAATTTGGTTGTGGGCAGGCCGTGTTGTTAAATAACTGAGGAATGGTGAACCTACATATAGGGCTTGTACCATTGTTTAAATCAAAGTTACTTCAATAAATATTCAATTAAAAAAACCAAACTGAACCTTACAAGAATATGACCTCCCATCATATAAATGGGTATGTGTGTAGGTGTTTTAATTGATACAATTCATCTCTTCATTCATTATTCATTTGGCAAATATTTATGGATGTGGCCTCCCCCACTACAAGGAGTTCACGATCTTTTAAGACAGACACATGCATGAGCAGATAATTTTAATAACGCATGGTAAGTGGAAAAAATTAGATGGGCACATGTATGTGGGATTCCAGAAGAAACCCCTAATCCATTTAGAGTATCAGAAAACTTCCTAGAAGAGGGAATGTCTGGACCACCTCTTAAAGATGTCTAGGGAATAGGAAAAATTGATGGTGGAGCATAGTGGTTGGGGGAGAAGTCGCAAACCACTGTTCTCACGCAACTTTATTCAGTTGCCAACATTAAGTCATCTTCAAAATATTTATTTTTATGATTTTGTTATATATGTATGCCACTTTTAGTACACATGTGTTCTGTCTTTCCTCTGTGAACTTCTCACATCAGATGTTCCAGAAAATTTAGAACAGCTGAATGATGAACTTGTGTTGATGGCTATTCCAATCAAAGAGTTTCAACACGTCTTACCTTAGCAGTCAGACTAACATCTACTTCTTTTATTTAAAACTCTTTTGATTAGATATATTGGATTTATAGTTCATAGTTTTCTTTTACTCTTAATAAGAAAATCCATATGCCCATGAAGGTCATAAACCCTGTCTTTTAATATTTTACAAATATATAAAATATTATCTTTCAGTTTTATCCAGGCAGTTTGCAATAAAGTATACTTGGTTTATTCGTTGAAAAATAGTGTCAATCAGTGTTTTTCACCTGAAAATCCAGCCCCTTTCCTATCATCTTGCTTATGTTCTGTCTCATCCATTAACCATGGATTTTTCCATGAAAATAGAAAATAGATTATTAAAATAATTATTAAAATTGCATGTAATAATTTAACAGGTTCACTAGTAAAGAATGGCAATGAGAAATTAATTTCTAATTGAAATATAAGAAGAAAAGCATAATGTCATCTGTATGTCATATTTCTGCTTTCTACAATTCATGATATTTGTCAAATCCTTTTCATCCTTTTTAAAATTAAAAAGTAATTATTTAAGCTTGAATTACTCTTTAGAGGTGCATTGCTAAGAAGTTATTCAGGATCATTGGAGGCAAACCAGGAGAAGAAATTTTTAATTTAATTATCTTACCTTCTAATGCTGTTGGTATGTAGCAGAGTATTAATAAGAAACAATAGATTTGGTATTATTGGTATCATTTACTTAATCCAGTTTTGCAATTTCTTCTCGATTATTCTGAAATCCTTAAAAGTTCTAAAATAGTAGCATTTTTAGAAAACTCATTCAAAATAAAATCTGGCCTCAAATAATTCATTGATATTTATAGTCTTCATTTGTAATACTCTGTATAATCTTTTTTGTGATACTGTAAACATATTAATGTCCGAGTTTAGTTCTAACACAGACCCTCTTGGCATTGTATTATCTCCTGAAAATCCTGAATGTTCTGAATTCTGCCACATATATTGTCCCTGGAAATTTAAAATAAGGAAGTGTGCGTCTCTGGTATTTTCTTGTTAGTTTGGATAGTTACGTCATAAATGATGTCCCTCTGTCTTCTGTTGCAGTGGATTAAGAATAAGTTTTAACATTTGACCTTACACTGCAGCTATGTAATTTATTGACTAATCAAAGGCTGTGTCTTTTTATGGAAGCGGTATTGATACAGGCTATCAGATGTCATCTTTAGGTTCAGCACGTAATAGCAAGCAGCAATAGCAAAATAACTGCAGCTAAGTTTGAGTGTTCGTTGTTAAGCAGTGTGTGTTCAATAGATGAGCCTTCAGAATTCCCTTCAAATGTAGGAACAAACGTCACCACCAAGGATCTAAGGTTTAGACGGATAAACAACTGTCTGTACCTCTGAGGGCAAAGCTCAGGCACAATCCTGGGTCTAATAGTCTCCAGAGCCCATGCCCTTCATGCCTCTGCTGTGTTGTAATAGATAGTTTGAATCACTTGAACATTTAGTTAATCTGAAATGCAATTTTGCAATCAACTTTTGATTATCTTCCTGTGGGTTATCTCCAGGAAAAAAAATGCTAATGGCAAGGTAACTTCATTTTGTTATCCTGCAGCCTTCAAGCCCCTCCCTTCTACTGTCAGCTGATCGGGCCCTTGAAATAAAAAGGAATTTTAATAGGAATATCATGTAAAAGAACACAGTTCTGGTGGAAAATCTGCTAGAATGAAAAACCCGCAGGGATTATCGGAATTACATTCCTTTAGCTATTCTATTTAGCTCCTTTCTTTAGTTTATTTTCTAGTTGCAAACACTAATTCCTGGAGAATCATTATATTATCTTTCTAAAACTGATCACAGTAACACCCATGGCAAATTGAACATTTAATAGAATTTATTTTTTTTAATTGCTATCATAATTGTCTTCTAATATTATGGTGCACTAGCCTCTAGGAACACAAAAGCCAGATTAAAAATCATAAATACTTTTATTCCTTTTCAGATGTTTTTCTTTAAAATGTATTTTATATACTACTCATTTTTTTCTTTCTGAAGTATAACATGTTTCTTTTAAAGATCACACAGATTCACAATAGATGGGAAAATTAAGAAAAAAAATAAAAAGAGGAAGCTAGGCAACCCCAAAATTCACTAAGTAGAGAAGCATTATTAATATCCCAAAATATTTTTTCTGGTCTTTTTTTCTTTATTTTTATATATAAATAGAAATATTTGGGGGTAGGTAAAATTCTGTTCACCCCTTATTGAGTTTTAAATACTGTCATTTTAAAACTTACTACATTGTTTCTGTACTTGGCTGGTCATTGAACTCTTAAGTGATGCTTTTTAATCTATTGACCCTACATCACATCCCAGACCTTCTGCTCTATATACCTTTAAAGTTTTCTAAAGATAATTCCAGTTCAGAGCTAGGGTTGAAACTAATCTTCTGAATTTTATTCTGTTTTTATGCCCATGTTTGTTTGTTTTCTTAATTTTTAATCCTATGAGACAATATTAGATATTTATGTGCATCTTTATCAAAATCCCAAATTGTCACATATGTTTAAATGGAAGTTACTACATTAAGTTAGCTTCTATTTTTCCAGGAGAAAGCTTTCAAACTTATTTGAAACTTATATAATCTTACAGGCGATTTAACTTTAATAGTTAAAATACTTTGACATTAAATTAGTTACGAAACAAAAGCACTTATATAAAATAATTTATTGTAAATTTTTTTTAAGATTAAAAATTTTCACACTCAAATTTTGTATCATTTCATTCAGTATCTTCACATGCAGCTTCAACATTTGTGTCTGTGTCCTCCCTCGGGCAACCTTTGAAATCATCCACTGCAGCTTTTTGGAACACATCTTCTCAAATCTTAATATGCTTAAGATACAGCACTATTTAAACTAATCATGTTGTCCCAGGGATTTTCTCCCAAAACCATCTAAAGAACTCATTTGCATGAAATCTAGATGGTTGGGATCTCTGACCATCTTTTGAAAGCTCTTCACAGGGCGACACTTGAGTTTGTGAGGTTAGGCAGAGGAGTCATGACTAAATCTGTGTTAACTTACCTGGACTTCTTTTTATTTTACTGTTTTCTTTTTTTTTTTTTTTTTTTTAAAGCATGTGTCTTTGGTAATTTCTGGAAATAAGCATTGATATTGTTTGAATATATTATTTCTAAACATTATCTTGCTTTGCAAAATAGACTAATTAGAAGTAGATTTTGAAAGGACCATGAATATATTGTCATTTCCTCTTGCTTAAGAGATAGGAGTGTGCTTGTGTGTGTGTGTGTGTGTGTGTGTGTACATACACATATATGAAGAGGAGGAAAAGGGGGAAGAAAAGAGTGGGGGATGATAATGTCCTAGTTTCTTAAAAATGTTACCATTGATTTTAAGACATTTTAATTTTGAGACAAAACTTAACAGCATTTTTGAAAGTCTGTACCTTTTTATTGTGTATCCTAAGCATAAAATAAATGTCAGTTTGACTGCATCTTTGTTGGCATTACTGTGATTACTTTTAAAGTTCTTTCTGTATTGAAGAGGAAGGAAAGCAGCAGGGAGGAAGGAAAAGAGAGTGTGTGTGTGTGTGGACTGCACCCCAGGGATGGACTACACCTGAGCCACCAGAATACACCAAAACTCTGTCCCTCCTTTCTTCCCCTCTTCCTCCCTCTCCCCCTCCCCCCCACACCCTTCCTTCTTTATTTTATTTAGTTGTATATTTGGTTGTTCCCCTGGCCCCAGGACACAAACCAGGGTCCTTGGGATGTCTGTGGACTGTCTTTCAGCAGGAGGCAGTTGACCAAACTGCGTTCTACCACAGCGCACCATTATTTCATATATATAAGCACCCATATAAGTCTAGGTGAGTGCCGGGCTGAGATTGATCCCATGAGAAATCAATCCTGATTAAGGAGTTTTCTTTTTTCTAGTACCATCAGTTGGATTCCTTTCTGCCTTCCTGTTCCAGTCTTTGCTTTGCCTTCCTGTTCCAGTCTATGCTTTCCCAAGGCTCCAGCCAGCCCCGTCTCCCTTTTTGCTCATCTGCCTGCCTTGATGGGCAAAATCAACAGGGGCTTGATTTGTACAATTCGTTCTTCACTTACACGTATTAGTAATGTAGATTTGTGTGTGACCTGTGGAAATTGTAGTTAACAAGAGGATAATAGAAAAACCTTTAGACAACTTCACCCTCAACCCCCAGAAGGATCTTCATGCATCTATATCCATTTATCAGAAAGCCCAAAGCTGAGGTGAAAAGTGCTGGTTTTCTGAGAGCAGTTCCCTGATTGTATACTGAACTGTGAGGGTCATAAATTCAGGGGCATTTAAACGCTATTGCTTTCTACTTAGACTTGCCATCATAGCGACATCCCATCCAGGGACAGGTGGGAGAAGACAGCTGTCCTTCAGCTTAGCCATCATTCTTGTTTTGGCTGGTGGTTGATTTCTCTTTAAAGCCATTTTCTTTGAGCAGAGAAGCACTTAGAAGCTACTCATTTGCTTTAATTATCCAAAAAGCAAAATCCATGTTTTGCAAATATGCCTCCTTTTACCTTAAAATGATACCCTGTTGCTTTATATGTTTGTACTGTGTGAGGGTTTCCAAATACATCATTCGGCTATTACAACCACTCTGGAGATCCTTTTTTTTTTTTTCTGCAGAAATTTGATATATGCCAATACTGTGCGAATTATAAAAATAACAATTTTGGGGGAACATTGTGTGAAATTAAGAGCCGTTAATTTGGTAGTGGAGAAGATTAATCTGTTTGAAAAGGATAAACATTATTGCATATGTTTGAATATGTAACTGGCACAGGACATTTGCCTCAACTCAAGCCTGGGGATGAGATTATGGCCGAGGGTGAAGATTCAAATGAGCCTTTAGCCTTGAAGCCTATAAAGACCTGTTTTCCTCTCATGCATAGTGACATTTGAATTATGTTGTCAGTCACTAAATAATAATAATACTGATTTAAAACCAAAAGAACAAGAAAACTCTCATTATGAGGTAGAAAATAAGCCTTTAACAGTTTAACCTCTTAAAAAAAAAAGGCACAAATATCCAGATAATGGTTTTGGATAATTAATTTTGCAAAGAATGGTAGACAAAATGGGGTTACCAACAATGTCAATATTGACTTTATTACAGTAATTAGTGGGTACAGTCATTTATTTTAGTATAGCTTTAGATTTAGAATAATCTAGTAGATTGTACCTAAGAATTCCATGTATCTACCCATACCCACCCCTGCCCAGTTTCCTCTATCCAGAAAGTTTTGGATTAGTATAGTATATTATAGGTGATGATTCAGTTTCCCTCCATTAATGCATGATGATGAAGTTCACGTAGTTTACAGTAGGGTTCACGCCTTACGTTTCCCAGCTCTTTGGGGCCTTGACAAATGCATAATGACATGCTCTGCCATGGCAGCAACCTCAGATTAGTTTGATTGCCTAAAAGTCCCTGTGCTTCACTTACTCATCCGCCCACTTCCCCAAGCCCTGGCAAGCACTGCTGTTTTCGCTATCTCTATACTTTTGCTTTTTCTGAAATGTCATACAGAAGAGTCATAAAACTGATTCTTAAGACATCTCTGCCTGTTTTGTGAGGTTTAGTTTGGCAGCAGTTATAAAAAGAAAGGAACAAAATTTACTGTGCTGCTTTTTTCCCATTTGTTGTAGGGACACCTGCAGCATTTTATAACTAAGGTGTAAGTGGTTTGCTATCAAGCACAATCTAGCAAATGAGACGAGTATTCTTCAATTATGTGGTGAAGCAAAATATTATTTATTAAATGTTTGCCTATTTATATATACCAGAAAAGTTTTTATGTCATGTCCAGACATGTTTGTAAATGTTTTCATTGCTTAAGAATGTCTGTTATTAATTTTAGAAAATGCATTTAAAAAAAAAGCCGAATCCCTTTTTTCCTCTACCATCTTTATAGGAGAAACCGCCTCACCTCACACTACCTCACACACATCCCAAACCAGATTTTCGGATTTGCAGTTAACTGTTAGCAGAGATTCTGATAGCCTTAGGTATATAGCATGATTCATGAAAGTCCTAGGAAATAAATATGTCTTAGAAAATATAATAACTAGGAAGCATGGAAATTTTACAATAAAAAGTGTGTATTAAATCCTTTTAAAAGGTTTACATTTTCAATTCAAATATGAAAAACATAAATGTTAAAGCACATTGACTATTTCATGTAATGCACATGTTCAGAATTTTCTTAACGGAATTTGTGCTTAAATTAGCCCTCAAATTTTTGATACAAAACGGTCGAATTATTCACTCAGATATCTTTCCCTTGCATATACTAGGTAACTTATTCAGTACTACTAAATCTGAATCCTAGACTGTCAGTTACTTGTTTTGTTTTGTTCTCTTTGCTTTGAGAAGAACTACACTTTCTCCTTTCTTTCATACAGTTGACTTTAATTTTTCATAGCCAACTTTATAAATTCACACTCTTATGGTGTTTGTTTTTATGGTGTTGCTTTCTTATGGTGTTTGTTTATGGTGTTTGCTTTGTGAGTCCACACTCTTATGGTGTTTTTTTTACCCTGTATAAGCAGATTCAAGAAGAAACATCACTGGGCTGTAATGATGACCATCAGGATACACATAAGCGAAATCTTGACCAAATAAATAGGTATTCCTGTTTAGTAAAATAAAATTTCAGAGAGGAAAGTAAAGTCCAGGCTATTTTCACAAATGGATTTTTGGTGATATTTACAACTTAGAGCAAAAATGTCCAGTGTGCCAGGATGTTTGCTTTTAAGGAGGGTCCTCATAAAGTTAAAATTTCAGTTACTAATAAGGGAAACCCAGGCAATAAAAGTAAGGCATGTGCCTACTGTGTACCCCCTTACAAAAGGAATTCAGCTCTTTAATAAAAATGTATTTGTATTTAAAATAGTATAATATAACTTAAAAGCTATCATGTCTCACATATGCAGTGATCAGTTTAGTTTAATTCCTTTATTTCGTGAAATATACTGTTAGTTTCTCAGCCTCTTCCATAAAATGTACATGTTCAATTAATCATAAGATTATAATGAAACTTCAAAATATAATTTTCTGAGATGCAAGAAACAAAATTATACTTATTCATAAATTATTGTCATAATGAATACAAACTAAACCATGACTTGATACCAGTTACTTATAAGATTAAGAAACGCAACCAATTAATTAAAATTGTTCCACAGTTGCATAATCATATAAGTAAACTAAAACGTGCAATAAAAATTTCAAATGACTCTTCTGTATTTTAAGAGAAAATGTGGTTGTTATGTGGTCCCTAGAAATGTTTACCATATTCCAACTGTATTTGGCTACTTTTGTCGTACTCATCTGGTTGTCCAGAAAACACTGGACCTTTGCAGTGACTATGTTGATATGATGCTGCATCAGAATAGATCTTGTGCTGAGTCCATTGAGTCCCCTCCCTTCTGAGAATTACGGTAATCGACTGCGTTCTGTTGGGATTGTTGAATTCTTAAAGGGGCAGTTTACTGACTTCTCACTCATATTTCCCAGTATTACTTAAAAGCACTTAATGTCCTTAATTCAATTTTAACAACAGTTGTATGAGTTTGGAATTAATATTACTCTCTTACATGTGGATAAACTCGATGTAGAGAATTTTAATGATGAGACAAAGATTGCACAGCTAATAAGTGCCAGGGTAGGTTATTAATTCAAGTCTTTTATATCCAAATCAAATTTTCTTTCTACAATAATCACACAATGGACTACAAAGCCAATGCATTTTGACAGTTAGACCATGAGCTATGTTTTGTTAGGCAAGTCACTTTAAAATCTTTTCTAAACATTGCCATGAGATTATTTTTCAGAAGTTAGGAGAAATTAAGCCTAATTTATTTCAGTGCTTGCTAGATGACTGAATAGATTGTTGCATAGATGGACAGATGGGGACATCGTGTGTCTGTGTTTCTGTGTGTGTGTGTGTGTGTGTGTGTGTGTGTGTGTGTGTGTGTGTGTGTAGACGTGCCACTATAAAAATCCCTGGTGCTATTCAAGACAAAAAAAGCATATAAATCTTGGATAGCATTTAGTAGAATATTATTCAGTGATTCTCGACTAGGACTGTACAGCAAAATCTCTGGAAGACTTTCCAAAGTTGGGTGGTATGCAGACATTTGTTTCCCCCACTTTTTAAGATTACCAGAATTAAGCGTACTTTATATTCACTGGAAGACTATCATAAGCTTCAGCTTCTGCTAGTAACTGACTATAGGAAACACATAAAGTACTGTGGGTGCTAACACTTAAGAGAGGTTCTACATTCATTTTTTAATTCATTCAACAAAATGCTTAAATCGGACTTTAAATGGTTATTTACAGAAAGGGTGATCTGATCACAGAAGTTTGCATGTAATCCCCAAATCACTGAAAGAAGGATGTTCGGTAAAATATTATGTGCAATATTTTATTGAGTGGTTATTGAGTAAGACTGCCTTTTATATTTTGGGAGGAAATGATAATGCATGATGGTATAATCCTATTTAGTTTTAGTTTTCTTATCACATTTTTTGTGACGTTCTTTGTTATATTAACCTTGGAAGACTTTTGTGTTTAATTGTACAATTACTTCTTAAGACATTATTATGAAAATATGTTTTATTGTGAACCCTTTCAAGGGATGTTATGTGGGAAATGAAATGACACCCTGTCTTTAACAAAACCCCAGTGTTCCCTTACAATCTGTAGCCCTTCAGGATTGTTGCTTTCATTTGATAACATGAATATAGTTAAGTGTGTGAACATCTTTTTCACCTCAGGACCATCAGCAGTAAAGTTCAGCTAGAGTCACCACTTCCAGGCAAAAATCTTAATGGTCTTTTATTTAAATGTTTAGTTGATGTGACTATGCACAGTTCCTCCTTGGGTTGGATCAAGAATTGAGCACTTAGTAACCAAGGATAAAATTTTAGTCTGGAATCTGTTCTTCTTTTCACAGAAATGTCTCTTCCTCATTGTGCTTAACGCATAATTTTTCTTTATTATTTCTAGCTTTTTTCGGAGTTTCTGCCCTTAGGAACTATATCCTGGTAACAAGCCCATCTCATCTATCACTTTCTTAAGAAACATAATTCATTTCTATTTTTCATCAGTACTTGTCACTTGGTGTCTTTCACTGTTTGCTCTCAGCTTTTGTTCTTTCTCTTGGCTGTCACCTGTGTTCCTGTCACCTCACCACAGCTGGACAGTTAGAGACTCCAACCTCAGAAGCACTGTTTTTCAATTTTCCACTTAATAAAAGTAAAGGAGTGAATCCTTAATGATGATTTCAGAATCCAGCCTTTCAGTTACTTTCTCTTTCCTTAAAATAAATAAATAGATAAGGTAGAACCAGAAAATTTGCTGTAGCAGTTTTGGAGTCATTGTTAAGCAATATTACTGGATTTATATATATATGTAGGTGAGCCTGAAGTTGGAATGGGGATCACTTTCCCTTCCACATTATTACAGTAGAAGAGCTTAGTAAGGTTATGAGAATATAATCTTTCTTTTTTTTTTTTTTTTTAATAAAGAAAAGGTGAAGACAGAAGGTAAGTAGGCAAGCATGCAGGAAGAGAGAGGAGGAAGAAGCATTTTATTTTATTTTTATCTAGTTGTTCATCTTGGTTGTTCTCCCTGGACCCAGGAAAGGAACCCAGGTCCTTGGGATGGATGTGAACTATACTCAGCCAGAGACAGAGGTCTTAACCACTACTCCACCAATGCACATTCAAGAGTACAGTCTTATGTCAGCAGTGTAAACACATATGTGATTCATTAAGGACATTATTCTCTTTATACTGATAAATTATTATTTTTGGACATACTAGCTGTATTTTAGCTACTGCATATGTGAAGTATCACCTGTGCCTCTGTGATACATCCAAGGTTTCAAATAAGATTTCTTTGGTCCAAAGGTTTGGTCAATACCTGTTTTCATGACTTCTATATTTTGGTTTGAGCTCAAGCAAAAGCTCTATAGTGCTCATATATCCAAAAGTACCTAGGGACTCTTAATACCTGATTTCATAGCTTTCCGGTATATACCATAGAAACACATCAGAAGCACTCTTCTGTTGTAAAAAGTTTAAGGAGTAAATATTTTCCTTAGTGAGGGATTAAGCTGATACCGGCCCAAGTTGGATTTCCATTCATAATATTATAGAGAAGGCTAGCAGTTTGAAAAGCTCAGTGAAACTTGATGCCTCAGAAGGTGTATCTTTACAAACCTTTTCCAGGGTCCAAATATCGTTCCACATTTACCCATCTTCTGTATTGTCATAATCCACTGAAGTAGTCTTTCGTGTACATTACAGAATGTTTCCGCAATGATGAATTGTACCTCAGTTCTTCCTAAGTAAACCCCTGTAGGAGCCTTTTTTCCAACTAGGAAGTGAAAGTTTTGTGGTGGAAATAATTGCTATTTCCAAAATTAGAATTTTGGAAACATCTAATACAGGGAGGGAGAGGGAGAGAGAGTAGAGAGAGGAGAGAGAGGAGAGAGGAGAGAGAGGAGAGAGAGATATCAAGACTATTTGAAGTAAATGATCATATGCATTTAAGACATTTTAACATTTTAATGACTCCAGTCGGTATATTTTATTAAAAAAAGCCTCAACGAGAAATTCATATGTGAGTATAACTTACTAATAAGAATCATCTCACATTGTTCTACACAGAAATTAAACGGTAGTGTTGGGAACAAATTGAAATACTGTTCTAGTTAGAAGAAAAGATAATGACGTAGCTTTTTATAAAAGTAATTCCTGTTAGGTGTTCTTTTCTTTTGCTTCTTAATATCTAAGAAGATTAAAAAAATTATTTCTCATTTTCAGCACATAAAATGAAATTTATGTCATTTAGAATTTCATGCAAAAATAATTTCGTGTGTAGCTTTTTTGGGTAGTTTATTTTTTTTGTTTTCTAATTCTTAGCTTTTTGTGGGTAACCAGGTTAGTTGAGAACAAATAAAAACAATAAAACAGAAACCCGCTTTCCTTTTTTAGTGGGTTTGCTACCATTGTTGACTTATTTTCTTTGTTTTCTCAGTACTGCTAAGTAAAATATCTTTACTACCTATTATATGTTAAGAATGGAGCTTTAATTCATATTCTATAAAGAAAAATTTTAAGAATTTTCTGGTTAGTATATGCTTAAGTTTTGGGAGGAATAGCAAATCAAAATCTTTCATAAAGAGTAAAATGAGCCAATTTAATATAATTTTGCACATTGTTGCTTTGATACCATAATAAAGATGAAAAAATGTTATTAGTCTTCATATAATAGAACCATAATGTCTGTGTTAGTCTGTTTAAATTAGACATAACCAAAATAATCTGTCATAGTCCACTTCTTTCTGCTAAGGTAGACTGACACACTCTTCATTATTTGGAAATAGGCATTCTATAAATATTTGTTGAACTTAAGAGTGAATGAATATAGGGATAAATTATATTCATGTCCACTGATAACATATTGAACCCTTTAGTCTACGTAGTATCTTAGAGTCAGCCTCATCATCATTATTAAATTTTGTTCATTAAAATTGAAGAGAGAGTAGGCAGGCAAATTAGGTAAAAGGGATCAATTGTATAGTGAAAGAACTGAAAATGGTGGTAAACTTAATGTACAGATGTGAGTTTACTATGATGCACTCCTGAATCCTATATAATTTTAAAATGCTATGTCCCTTCATAAAATTAAATAAAAAAAATTAAGAGAGTGAAAGTGAAATTGAACAAAATTATTATGATTTTATATTAACTTAAAAATTCACAATTTGAAATTTACAGGATAAGTTTTTCCTCAAGTCATTTCCTTAAGATATCCACTATAGTACTTTCATACATTATTTTGAAAAAAATTTTTGTCATCCCTTAATTAACTTAGAATCCATTTGTTTAAAATTATTTGCATTGAAATATTTAGTAATCAGGTGTGGGAGGTAAGAGAACTTTGTGCACTCTTTTAAATCCATATAGTGAGAAGGGTATGATGAATTTTCCACCAGATATGAAAGTTGAGATGTTGTAGTTAGTTTCCCTGTATTGTCACCTGGTGATGTTATACTTATAGGTTATTATAGTGTTCAGTAAGACTTAGAATCATGAAATTCTAGAATTTTAGATTTGGAAAGAATATTTAAGATTATCTAATCAAAATTCCCATTAATTTATAGCTGAGGAAGTGTAGACTCTTAAGCGCGGCGATGGGTGAAACCAGCAAAATAAATATTTTAAGTAGGTTGTTTTTAGATAGTGCTTTGCATTCTGAACCTGTCTTTTAGAAGATTTTATGTAAAATTGCCATTCATTTCAGGTTCCTCTTTTCTCCACCATCAAGCATGTATATGATTGGATTGTAACAGTGCTCTCTCCCAAGAGGATGAAAATGTCATTATGGCAGAGGTCTTGTCTTACTCTGTTTTATGCTTTTGTTCTCTCTACGTTAATCATGATCACTGTCACAAAGCAACCCTTCAAATATTTAGGGAATGAATTAATGTCTCATAGCAATAAGGGGAAAAAAAAATCAGTAAACATTCAAGTAATAAATCATGCATCTTTTAAAGTATATGATTAACACAGATAAATGTGTCCCATTTTTCTCCCTACAGTCTCCAAACGTCCACAACTACCCCGATATGGAAGCTGTTCCCCTGTTGCTAAATAATGTGAAAGGGGAGCCCCCGGAGGACTCATTATCTGTAGATCACTTCCAAACACAAACTGAGCCCGTGGACTTGTCCATCAACAAAGCCAGGACCTCCCCCACAGCCGTTTCATCCTCCCCAGTTTCCATGACAGCGTCTGCCTCCTCACCTTCTTCAACGTCAACCTCTTCATCCTCTTCCAGCCGTCCAGCCTCCTCCCCAACTGTTATCACATCAGTATCTTCAGCATCATCTTCGTCAACAGTATTAACTCCAGGGCCCCTTGTGGCCTCTGCATCTGGTGTGGGAGGCCAGCAGTTTTTGCACATTATTCATCCTGTACCGCCTTCAAGTCCTATGAATCTACAGTCTAACAAACTGAGTCATGTTCACCGCATCCCTGTGGTGGTGCAGTCGGTGCCTGTTGTCTACACAGCTGTGCGGTCACCTGGAAATGTGAACAACACGATCGTAGTGCCGCTTTTGGAGGATGGGAGAAGCCATGGCAAAGGTAAGAGACCGCAAGTCTTGATTGATTTCCGCCCTCGCGGTAACTGTTCCTTTGGTGGACAAACCCTAAATCATATGCAAGTTCACGGCATCCAAAGAGGTCCTGTGCAGAACAGCACAGAGACACAGCTGATCTGCCAGTGAGCGCAGGTGAGTAGGAGCTAATCTCAGAGTTACAGAGGTACTTGCTTCAGCATTGCTTCGTCCCTATTTTTAGATTTCAAGTCATTTAGTGGCAGCATTGAAATATCTAAATTTGCAAAACGATGTTTACCTTCAAATGCTTAGTTGAGACAGTCTGTCCTTGGCATAACTGTTTAGGGAAGTATAAATGCATAAATTCCTCAGAGGTATGAACCATGGTGAAACTTTAAAAAAGTGAATCAAGATGTTTTTTCTCTCAGTTGTTCCAAGTGGCACTTACGTAGATGACAATGATATAAAATGCCTTGGAGTTGCAGTGCTTGGACTCTGGCCATTCCCTTTTGGTCACTTATAAATTGAGTTGGCATTAAAGAAATGTTAACGTTAGATGTTTGGCTATGGAAAGTATCATGTAGCTTGAGTTATCTTCGTATAAGAATAAGATATTCTCATTTTAACTAACAGGATGACTCAGTCTGATAGAATTATGTAAAAATATAGAATTAATTTTCCCTTCTAGGGTTAAGAGACAGGGAAATACTGTGCTTCTTGACTGTATGAAATAATACTTTGGTACTCTATTATATGTTATAGTCATGCAGCTGATCATGACATTATTTTTCTATTTCCAAGGTCTTATTTATTTGTTTTTTAGCAGAAATAATTATAATGGCATTATGCTGTCAATTTTGTCTTCGTATCCTATAAATCTAAAAAAATCTAAACTACCCTTCTATAGAAATGTGTAGCTTTAATTATTGACCAGTTCCTTTTAAATGAATTCATATGTATGTATTTCATCTTCAAAGCCTAGAAATGATGGTGGATTAAGACTTACATTGTATTACTTTTCGCTTTGATACCTTATTACTTCTGAGGCCCATCATTAAAATATGATGAATGATACATAAAACACTGCCTTCTTATAAAATGCGGTAAACATGAGTTTTTTTGTTTTGTTCGTCCTCGTGTAAGGTAGAATTCAATACTTAGAGATAGTATTTGCTTGTGAACTTAGAGAAATTTTTGCTAATGCACACTACACAATGTGTGGAATGCACTTTTGGCAGGTTTCTATTTTATCTCAGTGAGTTTCTTCATAGCACGTGGAATAAATTTCACCATTCCAGTTTTGTCAAGTGGAAAATCTGATTCACAATCATCAGAGATTTTAAACTACAAAGTAGATAGAGATGTAGACAGTCTGTGCTTACCTGACAACCTTTCTTCTCTGCTCTGTGGGTAAAAGCCAACAGCTAGCTCCACCATCTTCAAGGGGACAAAAAGGAATTAGAGACCCTTTCTTAAACTTTACTTTAGCTGCACCCTTTGTGATACTTCTTAACTACGAATACTTCTGATTGAAATGAGCTAATTGATTTGGATAATAATAAAGCTGAAGGTCACATCAAATATCTTGTTTCTTTTATAATTTACAGATGTATTTATACATTTTTCAAGAAGTATCATCTTATTTTTTTTATGTTTGTGTATGTATGCCACAGAATCCAATCTCTTTCTTTTCTGTGATACCACCTAAGAGAAATACTGCTCTTATGATGAATTTCATTGATAAAATAATTTAATGTTATCCATGACCTTTTTTTGTACAATTTTGATTGACTAATGAAAGAAACAAAAGAGAGATCACTTTTATATGTCACTGTCATTTTATAGGAAAGTTATTTTTATTTTAAAAATACAATATGTAAAGTTATATTACCAGAATTTAATTCTCTGGAAAATATATCTTTGCAGAAGGACTTTGTTAAAACTCATGTGATGGTTTATTCTCTACCTGAGTATTTTGTTAGTATCATGCAGAAATTCATACACAATACTTTTCTCAGATTGAGAATAAAAATTTGCATTGTCATCAACCCACTGGATGTGAGGAGCACATATGAAATTCAGGATCAAGAATGTATAAGTTAGAATCCCAGTTTTCTTATCTATAGCTTTGGATTTGGGAAAGTTAATATCTCTAATCTTTATTTTCTCCATTGATAAAATGGGGAGAATAGTAAGATCTATCCTTGAAGATTATTGGGAAGGTTAAGAGTTTATGGCTTAATGTTCACCACTGGTCAACTCTCAGCAAATACTTAAAATCATTATCATTACTCCCCCCTCCAAAAAAAATGCCTAAAGCAATAATGTTCAGAACTTTTTTTCTCTTTCTTATAAAAATGGAAAATTGGTAGGGAAAAGCAACTTAATGAATTTAAAAATGAAAATCTGCTCCCACAAGTTGGTATGGAAAAGCTTCTCAAAGTTTTTACTACAACGTTTAAGGGATGAGAGTTTAATATAATAAATTGTCTGGAAACTTTCTGTGTTTTCTGTTTCTATTAGTTTGTATTAAGTTTTTATAATCCACCATATTCTACAAATATTGCTATAGAATTTTACAAGTTTTTTATTGTTTAACTGATTAATTCGATGATGGTAAAAGTGTCTAGTGGAGGAGGTCTGCTTACTTCAGCAAATGAATAAAGGAAAGGACATTTCAGTAATTCCTCAAGTTTTTATTTTGCACATATGCAATCAGGCACCAGGCTGGCAATGAAATAAATGTTTGAGTGATAACGGGAGTCTCAATTACCCTTCCCACCTAGGTCTCATATATCTTGTATGGATGAGCAAGAAGAAAGATGATAGGAAGTTGGATTTTCAAAATACTGCTAATAAAAATAAATGCAAATACAAATCTAACATATAAATGTAAATGATTGTACTGGCTAGTAACTTTTAAAGTTGCTATAATATATCGGATCTCTAGGAGGGGACTAGAGTACCATGTATGTCACGTTACAGAAAAGACTGTGAATGTCCTGTTTCATGTCTAAGATCATATGTCATGTGAATTGAGCCATCTTTCCACTCAAGTATTTCTTGAATACCTCGCTATCTTGTCTCAGGCATTTTATTGGCACTGGATATCCAGGGTTGAAGAAAACAAATGCCGCTTCTATCCTGGAGTACTTATAATGTACTGAGCAATAATGCCAGTAAACAAAAAACATGCAGTTAACTGTTAATTGTGGACAAAGTTGAATTAAAACAGACCAGGCATAGATTTGCCCAGGGGAGAGGGTTTAGTTGTAATTGCAGATAAAGATGTGTTTGACAAAAGCATTTCCATGGAAAGTGTTAAATTGGAAGAAATATTTTTAACCAATACACACAGAGGAGAGTGGTTAGATATATTATTGGGGGTGTAGAAGGGTGAAACTTCCACATGGCTTAGTTGACTAACAACCAAAGGATGTGAAAACACTTTCTAACTGGGATGGAATATCAGCTTATCCAAATGCCTAAGGAATAGTAGTCTAAAGGAATAGTGGCTGTTCACTAGCTAAGGAGCTGAGATATCTCAGTGGGACCTTAAAAATGGCATGATGTGTATGTACAAGGTAGAGTAAACAAACACATTTTGTTTTTGAGCTATGAAAGGCAGGATGTCCAGGAGGTTTTTGGAGGAAATCATTTTTCCTCTTGATACCAAAAGGTCACAGTATTAATTAGCCTACCTGCTAAAGTAATAGTGCTGAGCAGTAAGGGGCTCCTACAAGAGGGAATCAGCCAGTGAGCTGGCCTGGCCTGGCCTGAATGTTGTTACTCTGTAATCTGACACATATCAGTTATAAACAATATCTAAATGCATTATTCGACTTCATAAATGAACTTCTGTCGACTCTGGAAGAGTTTTTGGTTGCTATCCCAAGAGATTATCTTTAATTTTTTTTTATAGATGTTTAGTAGCAGAAAAGCATAGAGGTTCATTATTGCTTTGATGGAAGAGCAGGCCTGTTTAGTATTCTCCTACCTTCTTTCTTGATCACTAGTAAGCTAAGAAGAGTGCTAAAGAGAATGAAATGAGTGTTTCAAGGAGGGCGTAGTCAACTTTATTAAATGCTGCCAAGGGCCCAAATGAAATGAAGAGTGAGGACTGAACGTTTGGAAGGGTGGAGTTCATTACTGCCACTGACAAGCATTGTGTCAGTGGAATCATTGGAACTGAGTGAGGGCTTCTGTATGTTGAGATGGGAGATGAGGAAGGGGACAGAGACTGAAAGGTTAGGCAACTCTCTGGGGTAATTTTGCTGGAAAGAGTTATAGAGAAGGAATGGTGGTTAGAAACCTTTGGGTTCTCAAGGGAAGATTGTGAAAGAGAGAAATAGTATAGCATATTCACATGTTGTGAAATGGATAATTCTAGAGGGGTAAAAGATAGAAGCAAAGTCCTTAATTGTGCATTAGTTGCTTGTATTGTACAGTGGAAGTAACCTGTATCTTGCAGTAATCTGAATTTTAAAATCAATTTATTAGATTGACACCACTTTTAGGAAAAGGGATGCATAGTAGAAAATAAAAGGAAATGCAAAAACAGGATAATCTGGGGTTGACCATGAAAAGCAAATAAAAGTTTAGTAAAAATTGGTTTCCATGGAGAATTTTAAAACTGATAATAGAATTAATATAAGATCATGTTTTCTCATTCATTGCTAAAGGAATAATTCAAAATTCAATTCAATTCAATTCAAAAGAAAACAAACCCCAAATACTTTGTATTGTCATTGAAAGCAATATTTTTGAGTATTAATAGATGCTGCATTTTAGAAATTCCGAATACTTGAAGGGTAGTACTATAACCAGTATGTGAAAATCCAGCTAAAGAACTGTGTTTTGTTTTTCGTTTTATTTTTTTTAAAGGACTTATCTCCCCTCCCTTCCATACCTACAATAGCCCTTTCTCGCTGTAGTGAAGAAACTGGAATCTCACCCTCATGCCCAGGGTTGAGGCTTGAGCAAGAGGCCACCTTTTGTTCTCTGACCACTAGCCAATGTTTACTAGCCCATGGAGAGGGTCTGTTATTTCACCTCCTCCCACCTTATTACCTTCTCATTAGCCACCCAAAACCCATCAGATGGCCATGTGACAGTAAAATAGGTCACCTGGAGAGCAAGGGCTCTTGTTTCCTAGGCAGCTACTTTTTCTTTCATGACAATACAATCCCAGCAGCTGAGTCTACCAGAATTACAAAACATATTATTGCTTTAATATTGTTGATTATAATGGCTTTCATACTTGAAAAATAACTTCTTATAGATCTCTGAGTTCATTATTCCTGACTTAAAGCAATTGCATGATTAGATTATTATAAAGTACTTTCCCCACCAAATATCTGACTAGAGCATGTTGATACTGCTGTTAAGAAACCAACCCTCCCACACTGGGCATGTATGTCTTTGGTCATCTTCTTTAAAAGGGTGTTATTTTCTTAGTATATTTAGATGAGGTGAAGAATTCACCAAAAATATGCCTTATTTTCATAGCACTCATTCAGTAGTCTCAAAGGGATGTGGCCGTGGGCAAATTTGAAATACTCACACCTCATTTTCTTCCTACAGACTTGCTTTTCTCAGCAGCCTACAGGAAGGAGCCACACGTGTATTTTTAGTCCTGTACTGTTTATTTTTGTGGAAGGAAATAGGGCCTTCACAGTGATTGTGGCGAAGCTGGTTGGAGGCTCTGACTGCAGCTCCTGGCCGTTGAATGCGGCTGTAGATTTGCTCCCTAAACTTGCTTCTGCTGTCAGTCTCCCATTTGTGGATGCTGATGATGTCTCAGTTCACGTCATGTTCATTATTTCACAGACTTGCTTCTTCTGTCTGTCTTGCACATGACTGTGGTCTTGTGGTCCATCCCACCATGGAATCCCGGTGTCATCTGTCCATACACCAGAATAGCCCGGAGAGCCGAACTGTGCTACTATGTGATTGTCTTTTTGCCCAAGTGATTCTGCCACAGCGTGCTTCGGTTCGTGTATTCTTCTACTTGTGCTTAAGTAGGGTCACTATTAGACATAGATGCATATTTCAATTCTGAATGTGACTTTGATTGATAAACTGAAGTTACTTAAGTTCTTCATTTTTTTTTTTTTAATGTCAATTACTGGGAAGCAGGATTGGCATGTTGCTGGCTTTGTTTTTTATTCTTAAAGACTTTTATAGGACTTGAGTTTTTCAGTACTATCATTATAGAACAAGGGCAGGAACTGTTAGTGAGAAGCAATCTGCTGGAATTAAAGAAAATGGTTGAACTGTAAATAGGCACCCAGAATAGTTAAAATAAATATGTGTTTCTACCTGATTTTAATATGGGTAGAAACTTACCTGTAGTTTTTGTTTTGTTTTGTTTTTCACTTCTAGGCATTCACAAGAGGTTAATAGATTCCACCAAAAACTTAGCTCACTGGGCTGTTATTTGTCTGAAATACCTACAGTCTGTTGATTCTTCTTCTTCATCTGTCATAGACTCTGGGTGGTTTGAAAAGTTAATGATAATATCTGGCTCAGGGAGGAGATGGAAGTTGTCTATGTTGTTTTAAGAAAATTACAAAAAAGAGAAAACTCTTGGTAAGCTCCATTTAAACTGTAAAAACCAAGAAGTAAGTTTGGCTTCCTCTCTCCTTCACATAATTAAATAGTAAATAAAAGTATAAAAGGCTGGGATGCCCTGGTAACCGAAAGGTCTAGTATACCCTGGAAGCAGTGCCACATACATCTCAAGGTCCCTGGTTCAAGACCCAGAGTCAGAGGAACAATCAATATGAAGAACTAAATAAAAATAAGTAAGGCGCTGCTTCCTCCTTTCTCTTCCTTCCTGCCTACTTGCCTCCATTGCTGCCTGCACCTTTCCTTTAAAAAAAAGTACAAAGGGAAGAAAAAGAGAAAAGGGAGAGAGTGTGGATGCTGGAGGGAACCACATTAAAAGAAAAATGATACTTCATTCATAGGTAGATATTACTTAAGGAACTGAAGAGATACACACATGAGACAAATTCATTTCTTAGATGAAGTAACAAAATCAAGAATTTAACAAAATGAACTTTATGTTCATTCTTTTATAAAAGTGATAGCTAGCATGCCACTTAAATTTCTCAGGACAAGTTTCTCATAATAAAAATATTTAATTTATGTTTTAAAAAGACATAATTACACGTGGTAATTCATGAGTATTCTGATGTAATTTCTACATTTGTTTTTTTACCACATCTGAACAATTTTCTCTGATAATATTTAATACATTGAACATTTCATCTTCAACTTGAAAATATATTTTAAAAGCAGCTTTTCACACCTGAAATAATATTCTGCCAAAGCATAAAGCTTCTAAATTTAAATAAATACTATTATATATGAATGTATATATTCATTGCAAGAAGCCTTTGGGTAGTGAATGGAGATACATATACACACACACACGCACATCATTTGACCAATGGCATTTTAACCAAAGACTTTTAAGATCTAGTAGGAACAAATGCAAGAAGGAAGAATATAAGCTTCAAGAAGGAAACCGGGTCTTAGAATTATTGCTGGCACTATTTTAAATTGGCTTTTTAATTATTTACAACTCTCTCACTGTGTTTTTTGTTCCCTGTTTTTTTTTTTTTTTTTCATTTTCCCTTAATAATTCTTTTTCTGTTCTGAACAATGTTACTGTTTTCTCAGCTCTTCCTCTGCCTGTTTTCCATTGTTAATGGAAAATATGATTAACTAATATTCTACTTTGTGTTCTTTAGGAAAAAATGAATTGACATTTATTTGATAAATAAAAGTTACCAATTTACAGAGTAATGATCACATACTGGATTTTTTTTACCAGTTATTTTTTTCTTAAAATAATGTAATAAATTTTTTTTACTATTTCTTTTGTTTGCAAAACCATACTTATCTTAAGATATTGAACTCCTTTCTCAGGCTATGGGTGTTACACACCACATTGGCCAACAGAGTTTTAGTGTCCCCTACTACCGCCTTGTCCCCATCCTTCTTCCTTCCCAGCAACTACTCTCTTTAACAGCCCTCACCTTGTGTCTTTTATTTTATTTTTGTTTAGATGTTCATTCAGGCTGTCCCTCTCCACTTGGGACTCAGGACTCAAAGCCAGGGCTCAGCTCCTTCCCTTTTCCTTTCTTCTTCTGCACCTTCCTCTCAATTAACTCCTTAGCTTCACCTTCTTTTCTTTGCCCTCTTATTCTCCATTTTCCTTCCACTCTCCTATCTTCTTCCTTCTCCCAGTTGCCCTTCTCTTCCCTCCCTCTACCTCTCATCATCCTACCTTTCCTGAATCTTGAGTCTTTTTTCCTCTCCAATAGCTCACCAAATCACCTATCCCAGAAATGATGTGTTATGGAACCAAGCAATGTATATTGAAAATGACAGTCTTTGTACTGCCATCTTGTGGTCGAATTTTAAAACAATGTAGGAGTTGGAGGAACTCTACACAATAATCTAATTATTCTTTGATTGCTCCCAGATGTTCTCAGCTACCTCAGCGTTGTAAGGGTCTGCAGTGCATTTATCCTTTTAGAGTAAATTTTGATCCTGAATTTGATACCTAACTTACCTATTTCGTGTTTAGAATTCTAGTATATGAAACAAAGACCAAAAAAAAAAGGAAAAATGACGAAATTGAACTTGGAGCAGAAAGTTAATGCATAACATCTATTCACTTGTCATACTTCTCATCCTGTACATTGACATGTGTCCTCTGTTTAGTAGATGTGTAATGCTGCTTTCTGTGTATCTGTGCTGAGGTTTTGTTTTGTTGTTGCTTTGATTTTATAACTGCAGATTGTATTTTTTTGATAAATGGAGGCACATACATTTCAACTTCTGTGCTATTAACAAGTTTTACTAAATTTCAGAGAGAAAAGCACAGTTATGTTTTGGGACAAGGAGAACTCAGGAACAGATAGTAGAATTTGATGAAACTGAGATGACTGTGTGTAGCCATTGGAAAAATCATCAGAAGAACTGACTTCTCAATCGCTACAGGATTTGGAGTTGGGTAGAAACAAGATAGAATTAAACAGATAATCCCATGGTAAATGGGTTTTTCAGTTTTCTAGGAAAAGCTGCCTTTCCACCAAATATGTATTATGACCCAGTCACAATTTGCATGCCTTTCATGATAACAGCTCTACCTTCATCTATCATGTAGTTTCTCATTCCTGGAAATACTTGTGTGTGTGTGTGTGTGTGTGTGTGTGTGTGTGTGTGTGTGTGTGTGTTTTCTCGGCTTACTATATTTGACTCCAGTATATAAGTATATTATATATACTGTCATATATATAATATGTGTATGTATAATATATTATTATTGATATTGATACCATCGCCTCATCCAATATCGATGCACATGCACAATAAATGTTTGCAGAATTGATGAATGTCATTCCCAAAGCTTTTAACTGTTTTACATAGTGTACTATATGTAACTCCCTGCTAGTCTTGATTATATCGCTTCTACTGTCTCCCGAGTCTGTTTTGTTTCATAGTACTTAATATTAAAGAATAATATTTGTTTGTATGTTATAGATTCATGATACGATTTAGGCTTTAATGGTTTCTAACACTGAACCTTGTGAGTGAGAAATATTCTTACGACTTTCAAAGAGTCTTAATGAAAAGATACTGCTCTGTGAAAATTGTAGTCGGCTCTTATTTATTCTTTTACTCTCAGGTAGAATATTTTACCTCTGAAACTAGGATAAATAATGACTTTGATTGGATCCAGGCAATTAAGAGTCTGCTAGGTTTCTTATATAATAGTAATGCCAATTTCATTTCCTATTCAGAGTGAAACAAATTATACCTCCTACCCCACTGCAGTTAATGACATCAGCATCATGGTTCCATAAAATCTCAATAAAATCTGAAAACTGTGGAGTATGGATAATCCCACTATAAATTGTAATAAAAATTACCCCTCCAGACTCTATGTTCTCTCCATTAAGTTCATAGACGCTGTCTCTTTGTACATAAAATTTTATGAAATAAATCGACCAGTTCCCCTGTCCTTACCACAGAACAAGCTGTTTTGATTTAAAAGCTGATAATGAAACAATCAGTTTTTGATATTTGCAGTACATTTTGAAAACATAAATTTTGTCTAACAAACCTTAAGGAGAAGGAAAGTGCTACTTTTATTTGCATTGTGCAGCAAATGTCTCTTTGTGAGAAAGAATAAATGAGCTATTTACCAAGGTGGCCCATTTATTGCAACCATTAAATAAAGATTCGGTTTCCTTCTTCAGATCTCTAAATTTAAAGGTATATTAAGTAAACCCAGGCACAAATATGAAACAGCTTTGTCTGAATTGTTTCAAATCTTTTGCGTTTAGAAGGAATTGTCAATTTTGTGATTGTGTTTTTGTCTCTTCGGTGCTAACTCCAAGGGCACCCTGGTCATTGCTGGTGTGACTTTTGTCAGCGGAGTATGGTTCAAATCAGTTCTCTGTAAACAGAGCCCTTTAAAACAGAGAACTTCTAGAGACCCAGGTTATAAATCCCCAGAGAATATGAATTCTCTGCTGGAGGAAGTTATATGTTATAATGAAGATAGAGTATGTGGCATTGAAGTGAAAGACAAGAAGCATGAGGCTTCGCTGCTCAGACGGGTAGGTGTAGCCACCCCCGAATGAACAGTGAGGACAGAGAAGGGGGAGGCTCCTTAGAATGAAGACTAGTACAGATTTACTGAATTGAAGGCTCTAATTTTCCCACCCACATATTGCATAGGATATAAAACGTATATTGCATGCACCATATATACTGTGAATTACTTTCAGGCAAATACCTGAAATTCTTCACAGAAAGAAAAAGCTTTTCATTCTTTCATTCTTTGTGAGTAAGATTTGGGGGCTGAGAATTAATGACTAAATACAACAAAGGAAAAACAGGTGAGAGGGATATTTCTCAATGTCGATTTCATATCTCAAGCCCCCCAAAATGTTGTCTCAATAGATACCCACTGCCTTGTGACTCCTGGGTTATGGACATGAGGCCTTGGGCTTTACATGACCTACATCTTCGCTGTCTTAGCTTCCTGTGTCACAAGGGTACACCATGAATAGATTTTCTATTTATTTCCAATGCCGCAAAAAAAAATGTGTAACATTTTACTTCCAAGTATTTGGAAAATCAGAGTTAAGTCTTTTGGGATTGGAATAAATAGACTTCCATAACAATTTAGTCCTTGGAGTCCTTTTTTACTGCATAATTGTTTTTGAAATAATGACTATTAATAATGAAAGGAAGGTTAAATTATGGTCAGTCTATTTGAAGTAGGCAACAAAGTGTGCAATAAATTTTATGAATATGTTTACTAAAAATCATTTAGATCATTAGCCTTTATTGAATGCCTATATGTTCTTTGCGCTTTGCATGCATTAACTTTGTCTTAAAACAGCCATTGACACAAGAAAACCAAGACTCATATAATGTCTTCTGCTCCTTATAAGGTCACAAGTGGTGGATCTTTGAAAAAAAAATCAAAACTTTTTAATCCTCTAAAACATTTTACCAAATGTGGGTGGATGTTTACAAGGGTATGCCTTAGTTATCTAGAGAATTGGTCAATATTAAATAGCTTAATTTCATATTTTCTCGAATTAGGTACATTGTAATTTTAAATAGTTACACTTTTCCTCCAGGTTTAAGTTTTCATATCTGTGAACTCTGTATATGTAAAATCATATGAGTTGCGTGGAATAATATTGCTTATCATGGTGTTATGGTACATATTTGTATATTTCCCTTTCTCCAGTATCTTGCATCATTAAAAACAACAGCCTCAAGCTATCAGTTAACATTTCTTAGGTTCAGGGAAATATTGTCAAAGTCTGGTTCACTGAGTTCAGAGATCGACATCTGCGTCATTTCTAGTCATATCTGGCCCCTGCCTGGAGCTCTTTTGAGCAGGGGGTTGATTAGACAGACATGTCTGTTCTGTCTTGCTTCCTTCTGGTATTGGTGACATTGCGAAAAACACAAGGGGAAACCGCAGAATAAAAATATAGCCAGCATTTATTATTACGGTTATAATTTATTTTTCTTAGATTAATGAGTTCAATAAAATTCTGAGCACTAGCTAATAGCTAATAATCATTATAACATTACAGTTTTAGAATTATCCTAGCTTATGGAGCAGATGTTCAGAAATGCCGTCTTCAAAATTGCAGAATAAATCCTATACAATGTGTGCTTGATTACAGAGAGCAGCTTCAGAGTAAGACCTGACATTTTCCTGTTTATGTTTGTCTCTTTCCAGAGTCTCATATAGTATCTTTCCTAGATTTTTGTTGTTCTCTTACTGTTATGTTAAGCTGCTCCAAGAATAAAACAGCTGTATGCTGTCCAAAATTGTTTGGCATCATGCTATGTGGTAGGTGGGATTTTTCAACACTCGCTGGAAGTCGTAGTTGCAGTGAATCATTACCTGGTTACTGTCTAACCAAACTGCAGTGACCGGTGATGCCGTGCTCAGCACCATTGTCGTGCCCCTTGCTATTATAACCTTTGGTAATCAAGGTAGGATAACTTCCAATTATGTGTTTTATTATCTCATTCTCCACCTTGCAACCAGGATAACTAATAAAAGACCCATTTCTTTCCTTCCTTAGTCCCTTGTGCTGATTTTTATGTTAATCACCACAATCTCCTCATACTTAAAAATAAACCCTTGAAACTAGCTAATTTTGTATCATCTAAGTAGAAGATTATAACTTTCTCAGCTTACAAGTCTAAATAAGCCATCAATGGTTTATAGCTATTTTTAGTGCTGTTTTCTATATTTTCATGATAATTAACTTAGAGAATAGAATCAACCTCAGTAACAGCAAGACTAAACCATCACCATCTTGAGCTCTACTACTATTATAAAACCCCACCTTATTCCAGAGAAGATATACACATATCAGCCACAATTACTATTCAGTCAGTGGCTGTATTATTTAGAGAGGTGCTGTGTATTGTAATATTCAGGCTTTTTTGTACCATTACATGGGAAAAAATTTCACATTTATTATTTAAATAGATCTGACGATTATAGCACCAACTCATTTTCTGTCTTGCTTTCTTATTCTTTGATCAAAACTAAATAAAATTTGTACTGCCAGTTGAAAGTTTGTTTTTTTTTTAATTAAAATTGTTCATTTCCAGTGTTGAAACCTGTTTTACTCAGGACTTGTCCAGTGTATTCCGTTGCATTGACTTGTTTATTTGATGAATACACTTTCATGATTTAACCACAAGTGCAATGCAGACACAAGGCCCACAAGAGGCTTATAGCCCTGGTGAATCCAGGAGGCGAACTGGTGTGATGAGTTCTGAATATACATCCACAGATAGGTCACAAAGGGAGGAGCACTGAGCTTTGGGAAGTGGGGTTGGGAGGGGATGGCTGTGACTTCAGAAGAAGGGTATTTTACGAGGAAAGTGTTATTTGAATTATCCATCCAGATACAAGGAAGGAAAAGCAATTTTTTAAGTCTAAGAACTATGAAAGAGCAGTGTATCCTAGAACGAGATTACACAAGCAGATAGATTGGTGTGGTTCAAATGCTGGATGTTTATAAGGCATTGAAATAAGACTCCAGGAGCATTACGGATCTTGTTATCACAGACCATTTGTGTTAGGTTAAGGGGTCTATATGTAGTGAATGCTGCAGGGAGAAATGGAAGGATTGTAAGGAGTTTTAAGTGATGGGATAGCATTCAATTCTGTGGAGGAAGGACTGAATGCAGTGAAAATAGAAGACAGGAGAGAAGCTTGGAGGTTATTTTCAGAAACTGGGTGAAAATTCCTAAAGGCCTGTACAGAGATTATGAATGGAAATCTCATGGATACTTATTCACCGAATATAGATGTCAAGGATGAAGGAAGAATACATAAGTGATTTTTATTTTGAAAACTAGATCATTTTGAGGAAGATTATGTGGATTGAATATATAGATCATTTTGAGGAAGATTACATGGATTGAAAGATCATACTGAGAAATTTACACTGAAAAATATACAAGAAGAAAAGTTGACAGAAACATGAAAAGAAAAATAAGAGACATAAATTGTCCCAAAATGTATCTAAAAGCACATCTACAAAAAGAAAATAGGTAGAATGCAGTATTCAAAGAAGCAATAGTCAGAGAACTATCTGGAAATTTAGGAAATTTAAGGAAGTCATGAATCTTAGGTATAGAACAGTAAAAATAAATCAACATCTGGACAAAAAGTAGTGAACTGCCAAGCATGAGTCATAAAGAGAACCTCAAAAACTTACCTATAAAGAAATGAAAGAATGACAAAGACTGTCAGCAACACCAAATGCCAGAAAACAATGCCGTAGTCTCTTCCAAAGACTGAGGTTTTCTAGAATTCTATGCAGCTAAAATAAATTTAGTTGACAGTAAGATAAAAGAACATTTTCAGACATGTAATGACAAAGAATTTATCCCCTACATAAATTTGCTGAAAGACCTAAAGGGTTTAATTTTGAAAGATGAAAAAGAATCCAGAAGAAAAGGTGAGCTTCTGAACTGGTTTTAAAATACAGGTACAATCTGCATCATGGGAAAATCTTAATTAATCATTTGACAGTAAAACATGAGTTAAAATTCTAGGATCTAATGAAAAAGAACATGGGAAAGATAATGCTTTTTCATTGGGTAATTATTATATTTTTATTCTTCTTGTGCTTGGGAAGTTTTACAGATGTGAATGGATTTAGACTTTAGAAAACCTTAAAAATCTAACAATATTAAGTCTTAAAATGATACAGGGAAATGGGATGTGCCTACATCAGTGGGAATGTTCTTAGATTCAATGTCTGTGGAAAACATTTTGACAATATCTAATAAAACTGATGATATGCATGTATACCCCATAATCAAAGTACCAGATTGATATGATGGAGAAACTTGCAGCAGCCCTTGTAACAGTGAATATTATCAACAACTTAATTTTCTGTCACCATGAGAACAGATAAATATTGGTGGTCCATTTACAAAATGGAATACTCTGCAATTAAAATGAAAGGACAGAAATAAATCTCAAATGTAATGTTAAGTGAAAATAAATTGTTGAATATAATATTCTCTATAGTTTTTTAAAATCTGTATTAGTTTTTCATTGACATTTATGTATATGTATATGTGTGTGTGTGTGTGTGTGTGTATGTGTACACACACATATATATTAGAGCATACAAACTAACTTGTGAAGTATATACACCAGAATGCTGCAGAAGAGGGAAACAAAATAGGGGAAAAATACAGACACTCAACTCTGTGGTATTTTGCTTTGTAAAAAGCAATCTGGAGGCAATATTGCAGATGTTGATATTTAAAAAAAAATCTTTTTGGAGAATAAATGACTGGTCATTATATGAATGCTCACAAATTCTTAAAATGACATGTAAGAAAAGCATTAAGTAATTTAATTCAACTTTGCAAGCATGTTCATGAGAGAACAGCTAGTGCACCCTATGTTAAATGGCTCTTCATATTTTATCTTCATATGGAGAATGGTTGGGGTGCACCCTTGCAGCTCAGGTGGCTGGATTGGCTGAGATACAGGCCATGAGGCCATGGAATGCTCAAGGATCTTGGTTCGAATGGGACAAAAATTTAAAAAGGATGGTTGGATCTAAGAGATAATGGGAAGAAACAACTTTTAAGATTTGGGGTGGTTGAAGGAGAAAAAAATAATAAAAGTACGATAAGTGATTTGGCCCTGACATCTTACTTGGTAGTAAAAATCTAGGGGCTCACAGGAAACTCATGCACATATAAACCTGATGGCTTATCATGAGCCACCTTCTCACATCTCCCCTTGGCCTCAGGAACAACTGTTGCTGATGCTAAGGTGACTAGGCAGCTTTTGTTAACGAAATAAGGGTAGATGATGTTCAGAAGCTTATTATTAGAGCATGATGCATTGTGAAAGTTATTCACATATAAACGTCACTGGTTCTTATCAATATAAAATCATACTTTATTCATTCATGTATGCAAAGAAAACAATATCAAACTTTTGTGTTTGCTTGACACCCAAACATACCAACCTCACGTACTACACAATCTAGCAGATTTACCCAGGGAATCCCAAGGCCTCACCCTCCATCATAGCCACAGCCCTTAATTCCTTCAGAAACTGACCTTATTCTTTTCCAAGTTATTTCTTAGGTGGTGCCACCTGCCTTTGTGGACTCCTTTCCCAGTCATGTCAGGGGCTTGAACCCCTGGGCCAGGAAGGAATGTAAGCAGATGAGCCCCCGGTATGGTAAAGATGAACCTGAAGCCAAAGAAAGTCTTGCCTCCATATCAAGATGTAGGGTTTTCACCAGCATCCTCAGAGATGAGATAATTTCTCATCTCAATGGGATGGAGATTGGAGGGTTAGCCAAGAATCAAAATAACAGCTCTTTAAGAATAAACAACAACAAAGAAATTCCTCTCCCCCCCTCCCCTCCCCAGCTGTCCTTTCCTCTCCTCTTCTCTTTCTATAGAAAGCATACCTCTGAATTGATAGGGAAAACACTTTAAGCCCATTTTGTAGGGCAAAATGTTCTTTTTGCAATTTGCATTAAAATAAGGGCCTGAGCAAAGCTGTCCTAGATTAAAACAGAGGGGGAAATAGCAATATGTAGGGTTTTTGCCCAAGAAATGTACAGGTCATTATTGAATAGTTATTCAGCCCAGGATAGAAGGATGCCAAGAAATGCACTAGAAAGAGAGGCGTCAGCACTTATATTTGCCATCATAAAGACAAATTGCCTTCCATGATTTTAACACAGCAGACCTGGGCACTCACAAATCTAACTTCTAAGATGTCTGTTTTTCACATGTGACCTTGGAGTCCATTATACAGTACATATATTCTGCTACCTTCCAAAGTCACACCCACTGGTAGTCAGTTCAGGAGTGACTCTCCGAAGCCACAGGATTCATTTTATACAGCGCCTTGCGCTCTGGGCTTGTGACCCACATGGTAATGCCTGTGACTAGTTGGGGAGAAAGGTCTGTGTGTGGTTGTGGGTATACATTTCCAATCAAATGAGAAAGGAGATGTTAATAAAAATGTTTAATGCGCTCTGAGGACATGCACTAGAAATACCTTACTGGCTGGAAATGTGTTTGGGGTACAGGCACAAGCGTGCCCCTTCATTCCTGAAGCCAAGGGAGGAGAGAATTTTAAGAAGAGGTTGAAAATGAAAATGAAAAGAGATAAACATGAGCAATCGCTGTATAAATAATTCATAAATTTAAGGATTTTTGTTGGTATTAGAACATACCTTTAAGAATTCTGAAGGTCTGCTATATATATGAGGATAAATTAAATCATCGTTGCATAGTAGAACTTTTAACCTAGCGAGTTTAAATATATTCTAGAATGAGGCACAGGGAGCAAGCCTCTTGAAGAGGGTGGCGAGCAAGAGCACCGTTAATTCTAAGTGTGCCAGTCACTCTCCATGCCAGCTTTTTTTTCTAACCTTTTTATTTGTATACTAGCCAAGTCCCCTTCCCTGAGAAGTCATTTATATGCCACATGTAGATGCTAACTGGACATAGCATAGCTGATTAAGAGGAGAAATACCAAGTCCAAGGTAGATTTTCTGCTCATTCTTAAATATTTCTTGAGTCTGAAGACCTAAGACAAGGACGATGATTCAGTGGCCCTTGAAATTATTACAGCAGATCTCACTATATTGCTTCAAAGATTCTATTCTACCAGCTCCATGGACCAGAAAGCATAGACCAACTAAGTGAAATAAGAAAGGTGAATGAAAAGACCATGCATTCATGTCTCTATCATTTTTTTGTGTATTACAGGTGAAAATGAATTGGGTGACTCCTTTTCATTATTCCCCATATGTACTTATCACAAAATTACTCATTATTAAATATTTTATGTCATCTCGGACTAAAGTAGATTCAGTTTTGAATAAATCAATTTGAATAAATCAATTAGAGCTGGTTGGCTTGGATTTTGAACAGTGATAATGAATTGACAAAATGGAAGAGGTAGCTGGAAATAGTAGTATAGCGATTTCTCAAGGCCTCCTAGGGGTTCAGGGCTGTTGGCTGACTCTGGAGAGTTATATAAAGTTACCAAGCAGAGTGTAAAAGCCCACTCACTAATGGAAAATTTTATGAACTCGTTTTAATCACAAAAGCCCTTTGTGCTCTAAGAAGTTCTTTCAGTGAACACAAGACAATTGTAAATCTGTATTCATTTTCTTTTTACAAATAAGAAAAGTCATGTTAGTCACTAGTCTTAGAAAAATAAAACCCTAGTTGCTTTTGTCATCATCTCAGCAAACATTCATTTTTAAGCTATATTTTAAATGATTGAATTCCTTCATTGCAGTTTGTAAGTAGTAACCTCACAAAAATGATAGGTATGTTGAAGTATTTTAAATGATTTCTTAAAAGACAGACCTGTTAAATGTCATTTAGCTAAAAAGTAGATAAAAATTATGAACGTTTTCATTCCCATGTCATTCATGTGTCCTACTGAAACCAAAAATATAATTATGTAAGGCTTTATAGAGAGTAATAGATATTTAATAGTTGTGACTCCCCCCAATATGGTAATAATAGAATATGCCATAAAGTAATTCTTAAATAAAATATGAAGCAGAGACTTTTATCATTATGTTGCATAATCTTTTTCCAGCTGGTAACCACTGTGATCATTTAAAGTAGAGATCTGCATTTATTATTGTCTTCATTGGTAAATATTAAATATTGCTGTGAATAAAAGAATATAACCGATATGCTGTCATGGAGTAGGCAGGATAATAAAGGATGTAAAATAAGTATATCCCTGAGTCTAATTCAAAATGGGAAGTTCAAGAGTACCATAAAAATATGTAAATACAAAAGAAGATTAATTTTTTTAAAGGACAGGTTATTTCATTAGAAAATGGAAATATGTATGTAGAAGGTATTCTGGAGAAGATTTTTGCTGACTGAAGTGTGGGCATAAAAAATACCTAGATACAGTTACAAAAAGGAGCTTTGGAGATGAAACGTAAGAGTTCCAAATGAAAACTGAATTCTGGAATGGTTAGGGAAGGCCATTGAGTCTTATTTATTAGATGATGGGGAAAAAATCAAAGACTATCAAATAAAGAATGTTTCAAGGAAAATTCTACATTCATTCAATGACTAAAGTAGTGCTATATGGGAGAGTACTTTGAGGCAGTTGATTGAAAAACACTGTGAAAATAAAGATAGAGACACTACAAAAGTTGAGGGATTAAAAGTAATACAAATTAGTAGCTAATTTAATGAGGGGAACAAATGTTATGAGTGAGTTTGAACCTGGCAGTCTGGGGTGGGACCAATCAAAACTCAAAAGAATAGGACTTGTGTGGTCTGAATTTTGGATGTTTAGCTGGAGAAGGATGCTGGCAAGAGGATACTAAGAGTTAGGTGAAGAGTGAGAGCTGGGAACATGGATTTGATATGCATGTCTTCTGGGATAGTCATTGAAATTGTAGACATTGTGGAATTTTCTGAGAAATTACTGAAAATTTCTCAGAATTACTGAGACACTCACCAGTAAAGAGAGGTAAAAGGAGAAGCTTTGATAGTAGAATCAGAAGGAGCAAACTAGCATTTAGTGTATACAGAATTAGGAGATGCAGAAGAAGGTAAGGGTGAGAGAAAGAGCTAAGAAAATTAAATAGAATATAACAGTCAGCAAATGCTTTCTCTAAAGGGCCATATGGTATTTTATGGCAAGCCATATGGTTTCTGTGACAACTACTCAACTCTGCCATTGAAGCAGCCAGAGACAAACTAAATAAGCATGGCTGGATAAAACTTTATTTAGAAAAATAGGTAGCAATGCCCAAGACTTTAGTATTTCCTTCCCTGAAACCAAGGGATGGCAAAGTTTTAAGAACAGGCCAAAAATGAAGACAGAGAGAACCCCAGTCTTGAAAGCTCTAGAGAGTTCCAATGGTATTACAACTAAGAAGTGGACCTGACACGAGGGTATTATTCAAGAATATTGTGGGGTTATTTTTAAATATAACAGGAGCAGAAACCATTACACTGTCAACTATACAGATAGGAAAGGGGGGAAAATGAATAAATGGCATATTAGATCACGCAGTACCAACATCCCAGGATTTACATAACCGATTGAATTTTTACATCTTTTGGGTGATTTCAGTCACAGCTGCTACTCCTCAAAAGCATAAAGTCTCATTATCAGCAGCAAAAGTAAAGAAGCGGGGCAGTGAGAAGTGGGGCAGAGCTGACGGACGCATCAGCTAGTAAGTAGAGTTGGGGCTCCAGAGAACTGGTTCTCATCTTGGAGTTCACCCTACTTGGAGTCAAGCTGTACTTACTCAGGTTTTTTGGGTTTTTTTTTCTCTCATAGGTCTTTATATGCTAGAAAAATCAGGCATATATTTGAACCACTGATATTCGGAAACCATGTGAGACCAGAACTTTATGAAGATATGCTTCATAGCCTTTAGGAAATAGAGTTCTGAGTTTTCACTAACTTCTCCATGTGGAGCCAGCATGAGGAGACTGAAGCTAAAAAAGCTAGTGCACTTTATAGGGAGTTTGAATATTAGTGTCACTGATGATTCTTGTGCATGTATCTCTAGCCTCTCTCCTCCTGTGCCCTCTGCTCGTGAAGCCAGGGTGATTCTTCACCAATGACATTGCACATCATGTCATTCTTCTCTGAGCTCTCCAATGGCTTGCATCCCATTCAGATCAAAGTTTAAAACCATACCTTGGCACACCCTAGTGATGACCTAGTGGGTTAGTTCACTGCGGCACAGTACACATACATGCAGAGGTCCCCTGTTCAAGACCCAAGTCTAGGGAAAACAACTAAATAAAATAAAGTGTCTGCGTGTGCTCGCCTTCATTCCGAGTTCGACCATTTCTTTTAAAAAAATTATAAAACTTTACCTTGGCCACCAAGGCCTTCCATGCTGAGTGACTCTCCTGCCTCTCTGTCCTCCATTTTGCTCGCACTTTCTTAGGTCCAGCTCTAACCCTACTCCAGGTTCTCTGGGACCTAAAACACACTTTCACCTCAGAGCCTTTGCACCAGTGGTTTGCCTGGGAAGCCTTTTTACCCACCAAATTATGTGCCTCCCTCAACTCCTTCACATCCTTGCTCAGATGTTATCTCCACAAGACCTCACCTGGTCTTCCTTTACAAAATTGTGCCCTGGGCTCTCAGCAGGAACCCCAGCCACCATTTCCTGACATATTTTTCCTTCATGGCGTTTATCATCTGACAGTCTGTGTTTTTCTATGTATGTATGCATGCATGTATGTATGTATGTGTTTATTGTCTGTCAGTCTGTCTCCCCTCAGTGTGAAAGCAGGAACTTTTTTCTGCCTGGCTTACTACTCTCTCTCCTGTATCCAGAAGCGTGAATGGTGCCTCATGCCCAGTAAATATCGGTTGACTGAAAATATAAATGAGTGTTTGGATCAAGAGCAGTGGTGGTTTTATATTTATTATGTAATATATGTTCTACCTTTGTAATTGTATCTTCAGTTTAGGTGCATACAAAGCAAACTGCCTAATTCGAATTAGTCTAGCAGAAAGTGAGGGATTTATAAATAGTATTATATAAGAGATAGTTGAGGAAACTCTAAATTTCCTGTCAGGGTACAAAAGGATGATGGTTGGCGACTAAGTGTCAGGGAGGGTACTGAGGCTTAGCATACGTTCTTTCATTTATTCCCCAGGACAAATAGCAGGGGAAGAAACTGAGGATTAGGAGTGAGAAATCAGTGGGCAAGGTCTGATGGCCGCCTGTGACAGGGCCGGAAGTCACTCTCGCAATCTCTGAACCCAGAGCTGAAATTTCTTCCTGAGAAGCACTGCATCTGTCTTTTATGGAGGAATTCCTACCTAGAGTGTGTTGAAAAGGACTTGTCTCTTCTGTGATACTATGACTGTCCTCCCCTTCTCACTTTGCCCTTCTTTCTAGTAAAAGCAGGTGGTCTCCTGGAAGCTAAGGTTGCTGTAACTGGGACATGCTTCAGGCTTGGCAGGGCGAACAAGAAGGGCACCTGCAGGTGGCAGGCAGCCTGTCTGTGGCCGAAAGAGGGTTAAAGAAAGGCTGGTAGCACTATGGCCCTGCCTGCCAGGCTGTCTCACACTCCCTCCATCTGCACACACCCTTCTCCCCCCAGCCCTGATGGGTAGAAGTGAAAGACACTGAATAATTCCTTCTGTGATTCAGTCTTGTTGGGAAATGTTAGTCTGCATGCTTCCATATATGTTCATAGGTTATTCTATTATACACTTTGAAAAAGGTGACTTATGAAAACACCTCCTTCTTTTTAGCAGTAGAGGAATGGGTGGGTTTGAGTTCTAAGGAAGATAGAAATGTGTTTCATGTGGTGGAGGGTAGGGAAGGACCCTGATGTTACTCCGTCGATGTCAGGTCACCGCTGTGTGGAGGGAAAATGTAAAATTTCAATGTCTCAGGTGAGTTAAAGGAAGCAGACATATGAAATACGATGCTGAGTAGCCACATATGTGGGAAATGGGCCCACATGTTCTCTTGTCAGCTGTGAGCTTGGGAGATGGGTAGAAAGTCCAACTTTATGGCTCCTTCTAATAGAAGTCTACCTGAGACATGATCAGGGTTTAGAGGAGGTCCCTTGAAAGAGCAAAAACCTTTAAGTACATTTTGAATATTTTGAATTGAGCAGTAACGAATGTAGAATAGGATATGTGGCTTTTTATTGTTCTTTTCTAAAGTTACTAGCCCACTTAAATTTAAGCCATTTAAGACCAGATTGTCTTGGACGGAGCGTGGAGAGGAGGAGTGTCATAGTCCAACTGCAATTGTAGCAGCAATTTGTCCACATCATTGCCGAAATCTCTGGAAGGATCTGGGAGAGTGAACACAGTGCGGTTGGTTTTGTATTGGTGCATAACAAATCACCTCAAAATTTATTTGCTTACAAGTAAACACATTTTGAGTTCAAAATTTAAGATGGGTTTTAGCCAGGCAGTTCTCCTGCTTGCCTCAACTGGGGTCTCTCATATGACTATGGTCCCCCCAGTGGCTGCATGTGACCTGTCTTCTAAAGATTAATTGGGAATTGACCAGCTGGACAGCATGTCTCTTTTAGACTTTCTTGGGCTTCTTTATATGATGACTAGGTTTCATAACTAGCAAGAGGGATTGGAATTCCAACGTACAAATGCTTTTCAAGCCTCTGCTCTATCATTGTTGCTAAGTCCCCAGTGGACACAAGTTCTGTAGCCAAGTTTAGAGTCATTTTGGGAAGTAGACACACAAGGACACGTAGGGAGACTGGTTGCTTGGCGGATCTTTACAGTGACAGTTTATCATAAGTGAATGCTTGAAAGCGTAAATAGATTTAACTTCATGTGTTGGGGTTCAGCAGTTATCTTCCCAGGGATTTGATCACACAGAATGAAGAAAGCTCACACCATATTCCCCAGTACCTCCAACTCAGAGGAATGACACTTCCGCTAGTAATAACCTGGAATATCTGAAACCGATCCCTTTTTTACCTCAAAGGAGCAAAATTTCATATGCAAATTATTTTCAAATGCTTATATAGCACCTAGTGTTCTCTTACTTAGGGGGAAGTACATATGTTTTTGGATTTGGAAACTGATAACATTTCCATTTTTCTCTGAGTGGGTGCCCCAGAGAAACTATTCTTCCTAAATGGGGTAAGAAACTCAAAGACTAATGGAGGTTAACTAGGGTAGATGTCCCCATTCCACATTTAATAAAAATAGAGTAGGATTATGCAAGTATGTAGATAAGCTAATCATCTGACCTAATCAGCAATGCAGATTTTTAGGAAGCCTTTCTAATTACTTCCTCAGTTTTGCTGAACGTATGGGTAAAAAGAGTTTCCCAGCATGATGGTAGCAGATGTATTTCATAATATTTATTGAAAATATTGGAAAGAAATCATCAATTATGAGGTTCCTGAAAAGCACATCAAAGATGATACCATATTTAACATATTTTAAACTTTCATTAGGATACAAACAAAACATAATTCAGATAAGCAGCTCTCATACCAGTTACTTGGAATCATTCATACAACGAGACTTTAATTATTTGCTGGTAAACTGCCTGAAACTTTCTTGAGTTGTAATACTTAATGAGGGCTCTAGTTACCTTGAACACAATGGGCACACCAGAATGTTCTTCTTCCTTTAGTTATTTGTTAAGTTGATATCTTGATGAAGGGTTCTTAGTGCATGATGTTTTAACAACTTTAAATGTTAGAATTGTTGACATTTTACAAACATATAACATCACACCATATGGGATATAGAAGCCTCACATAGATCTGCTACTCATTTTATTTGCTGGATTTGAGTAATTATGAATGACTGTCAGATGAATCGTTCTGTAACAAAATTCCCCTCCCCCCAAAAAAAAGTTATCTATCTATGAATTTCTGGTTGAAATAACTTTATCATCCTTCTTCCTATGCTACTTAAGTACTGTTTATTCATCTTTGCTTTTCATTTTAAGAGCTGCTTAGTATCTTTTCAGCACATTCCATTTAATATAAGTGAGCCTGAACCAGTTCCTGTTGCCTGCAGCCCAGATAAGACTTTAAGTGGTATGTATGCTGTCTTCAGTGGCTGGAGTGACTGAATGCTTAAGCAGATCTCTTATTCAGGTGGTTTTGTAACTGATTACTTTCTTCAACCAAGAGTTACTCCAAAATCCCTCTTCTAGAGAACCATCTCTAGAGATCAGATGGAAAATAAAGATTCTTTTTTGGCCCACCATGTGTGCTACAAAGAAAACTGTCACTGCATAATTGGTGCTTTTGAGAAAGCGAATACTATATTTGTGAAGGTCGAGAGTCACATGATAGAGAATTGTTTCACTCGAGGAGAAAGTCAAGGAAATATGGGTCATTCAATATGTGATTTGATTTCTTTGCTGTAACTTTGAAACTAGCGCATTGCCCATCAGACGATGCCACACCTCACTCACTTTTTCATCCTGGGTGCTGTTGTCGGTTTAGATGGTTAATTATTTTTTGAAGGGACTGAGTGTCCTTTGTATTAGAGGATGCCTAGCAGCTTCTTTGGTCTCTGCCCCCCACCCCACAATGTCATAGCATTCTCTTTCTCACAAGCTGTGACCAATCAGACATTGCCAAATGTCTCTTGGGGGTCAGATTTGCCCTTGGTTGCAGACCACTGCTTTTGATGATATCTCTTTATTTCAACCAGCATTTTGCCAGTCACTTCCATTGTTCAAAGTACATTTAAAACATGTTTATAGAATGTGTGTCCAATACATGGTGCTTTAGGCCCAACAGATACGAATTCCTTCCTGACCAAGTTTAGTTAGAAATATGTTGAAACTCTCTAGGTATCATATTTCTATCCATATTGAAAATGTTAAGTAGAATCATAAGAAATTATCTTTTTGTGGATAAAGCGGGGAGATACCAGCATTTCCCTTTTTCTGCCTAATGCATGATGCACAGGAACAAAAAAAGATGTAAGGAAAAAAATGAAATTATACCCAAATGTCACTGTAACCGTGATTTTTGAGTGCATTTTCTTTTCCTTTATAAGCAATGTGCTTTTCAAAGTCTTATATAGGCAGGTGTGGCGAGGAGTAATCCGTTTAGAGCTGCTTGGGCTTGATGTCCTACATGAAGAATGCATTGGGTCGCTAGTGCAGCACTTTTCTTTAGAAGACGTGCTCATTTTGTGTTTGAGATGAGGGCTAATGGAAATCCTAGGCAGTGATTGCTAAAGCTGTTCATAGCAAAAGGCCATGCAAGCGAAACCTAATTTTTATAAATATGTGTTAACATACTACATGTTGATGGTAATCCTCTTAATTGAAAGGGTCTATAGTCCCCATCAACAGGGGGCAGGTCCTGGACTGTTTCTTGCTTTTGCTAACTCACAGAGGGAAGAGAAACCTCTCTAGAAATGCCTCTTTGTAAAAGGAAATCAGGATAGGCATGAAGAGCCCTTTCTAGCGCACATAAACACATATTTAAACGCTCATACTTCTGCCATTGTTCTGTGCTCATATCTCCATTATAGCAATAATGAACTGTGAGACAATGATTTGTGGAAATGTGAAAAAATACCTAAAGCTTCTTTTAGTCTTGTAAACCATATATTTCTTTAAGCTTATTGGGAGAGTTATAAACACAGACAATCTCTCCCTTTTGCTCGGAACCTTCCAGGGGAGTGCTAATGAACAGTAAAATGGGCAGACCTCTGGCAGCAGAAGCAAATTGGAGAAGCCAGAGGTTTGAACAGTAGCTCATAAGCTACCTAATCAGCATCTGACCACTCAGGAGTTGGTAATTCTGTGGATTTTATATTTTCTGTGCTCTTAATTGTACCCTGAAACTACTGAGAGCGGATGGAGGTTTTGTAAATCAGATGAATAAGGGAAGAAAGAGGCAGTGAGTTCTCAGTACAGAAAAGATGGCACTTTCACTAATTCCTGGAATTTCTTGAGAATTCCATGCATATGGTAGTCACAGCAGAAACATTCCGTGCTTGATGTTGGTCCAGGACAAGGTTAACTTTCTGCACACTAATTTTAATTCATTATATATGCCTTTTTTTCCCAGCACAAATGGACCCCCGAGGCCTATCTCCCAGACAAAGTAAAAGTGACAGTGATGATGATGACCTGCCAAATGTGACCTTAGATAGCGTTAATGAAACTGGATCTACGGCCCTTTCCATAGCCAGAGCAGTACAAGAGTAAGTATCACATTCTCAGGATGAAATAAGAATTGCCAAGGTATTCAATGGATAATGGAAACAGCAGCATCTCCTGTTCCCCAGACACGTCATTCTGCCTCTGACTGGCACGCATGCCCACTTCTTTCCACTCAGCCTTACGTTCTTGGGGAGACTAGGAGTGCTTGACATTGTTCACAATTTCTGTTTTGATTAGAAATAAGATTTCTGTTCATTTTGTGTAAGACTTCCATTCCCTTCTTCTTTAGTTCTAAAAAAAAAAAATTGTTCTTTTTAAATGTCACGATCCAGTGATCATCATCATTATTATTCATCTACAGCAGTCATGGAAAGAAAATTTGGCAAGTATGATTATCTTAACTTGATAGGGTATTACAGAATAGCCTTTTGTAAATGGTAAATCTGGAAGATAATGTATGACCACTTTGAAAACTCAGAATTGTATGTCATTTTTTAAAGGATCTTTTCTTTCTTCTTCTAACTGTACCACTAGGTTAGATTTCAACCCTTGTTTATTGAAATTAGCTACTTTTCCATAAGTGTTAAGTTTTTACTTCAGATGGAACCAATGACTACCGCCGGTGTATTTTCTCTTTAGAAGAATTTTCATAGCACATTTGAAGGAGAGAAAGATTTAAATAGCCACTGTTATTGCTGGCACATATGCTAATGAACAGTTTATGCAAAATGATCTTTATTAGCTCCCATATAATAATTCTTTTTTTCCCAGATTATAAGTTCCTATTCCAGTCTATTTATTGGGACTTGAAATGAAACAAACAAAAACTATAGCATTTTAAAGCCTATGTTCATCTATGTATATGTATAAAATGAATAATATATCTCTATGTTATATAGGTATTATATAAATATATGTGAAAACAAGTATCTATGATATATTAGAAAGGATATAGTGGACCTAAATGAAACTTGAAGTTAGAAAGATCTGGATTCAAATTCACATTCAAGCTCTTTTCTTGAGTTTGTATCCCATTTTTATTAAAAATTGCATTAAGTAAATATTTGTGGACTAAATTTTCCTCCTGTTTGCTATATATCCAAAGTATATTATTAAACATTATTCTGAAAGAGCATTTTTTTATATTTTATATCTTTTTTTTTTACTGAAGTATGCACTAAAGTACACAGATATTAACTGTCCAGTTCTACCAATGGTTAAAATTGAATACACCTATGGAATGACCATGTGTCAGGATATAGATCATAGACAGTATCCCAGAAATCTTATTCCTGCCTCCTTTCACGCTCTCTCCTGTATCACAGGTAAGGCTTATTCAGACTGCATTCATCGTAGATAAGTCTTCAGGGGAAAAAAAAAATGTTTATGGTCTTTTTTCCTTGCTTTTTACACTTTTTTATTTTATTGAAGGAACATTCATAGCATTATATGGATTTAAGGTGTGCATTGTAAATAATCATCTGTATATAATACACTATGTTTACCACCAACATAAATAGCTTTGTGACATTCAGCAAGTTATTTAACTACCCTGAGATATTTCTTTATTTGTATTTAGAAAATTCAGAATACTTAACTGATAATGACTGTTGTGAGGTTATGATGTAGTTACAGGATATAAAAAAGCAATTCACAAAGTTTCGGCACATAGATTTCAAAAGTAATAAAGGAATTGGTATAAATTATTAGTGGTAGCGCTAATAGTAATGGCGTTGTGGGCTGAAAGAAGGGTGAAGTAAAATATTGCCATTGTCATTATTCTGATTCTACAAATGAAGGAATCCTGGACCTCTGCTCTCACCAAGCTGGTTCAAAGTCATATTTTAAATGGTAACCAGACATATTAGGACTCTTAACGCCAAAAAATAATCTTTTTCTGAGTGTATGTAATGTCTGGTACCAGTTAGATTCTTCCATTTAAACACTTATAAAAACACCTTTCTCTCACTATTCATATGATTGGTTGTCATAGTTTAATTTCTCCAGAGCACGTTACAGTCACAGGGGTTGCTGAAGTCATTCTTAGAATGCTGATATGCCAAGTTACCTTACCCCTAATCCATGAGTCAGTGTAGTGACCTTGTTCTTTGTAATGCATTTCGTGGATATTTTCATTGTGTTGTGTTCCTGAATTATTATATTGCATTTATAATGTATGTGTTTTGATAGATATGTGCTTCTTAAGTTCAGAGCTGTGATTACTAAAATCTAAATTTTGACTCCATTTGGAGCTTGCATAGTAACTAATGATATTAACTTTTTAAACGTAGCCATTTTTGTGCTTTCAATATCATATGCTTCTAAGATGGTGTATTTTAATATGACACATTTAATAGCAAACAGAAGCTGAAGCTTCATTTTCAGCATAACATTTGGATTCACTTTGTGAAAACATTGTTAAGCCACAATATTTGTATAACTGTGCATATACCTGCCTTGATGACTATTACAAAAGTTGTGTATCTAGGGAAATGCCAGATTCATTATTCATGTAAGCGTTTTCATTAAATGATTAGTAAAGAATACTGAGCTATCACCTGGGAAGCTCTAGAATGCCAGGACCTATCAATAGTTAATTAGCCGTCGTTTAAGATGGAGTTTATATGTGTAAACACTGGGAAGACTAGATACTGATATTAGGTAAAGCAAGAAAAGGAATATTCTACAGAGAACTCTTGAATATAGGTGTGTTTCATAACTTAGACTAATGAGGAAGATTTTATTCTGGGACCAATGTAATCCTTATGATAGAATTTTAGAAATCTGTACTTAGGGTGAGACTTTCAATGAATACAAATGTAAGTGTGTGCTTCTGCACTTATTTCTCCTTGATTAATATATATCACTGTTTCGCTCTGAATTTTTCTTTCTTTTTCTGTTTGCCTGTGAATCTTCCGTTAACTGAAAGTGGTCAGAAAACAAAACATTAACATAGACCACCCAAACATTCCAGGATAATATGACCAAAAAAACAAGGCAGTAAATAACAAAAAAGATAAAACAGCAGCTTGGCATATAAACAGATGAATTTCCAAAGACATCTGTTGATAACTCCTTCCTTCACTTGTATAACTTTCCTAAGAGTTGAGAAGGATGTCTGCAGGCAGACAGGGATGAAATAATTTTATGTATAACAAAGGAAGAACATTTAAAAAAGCCCTGCAAAAACAGTACAAAAAAGAGTCTAGGAAGGGATCAGAAACTTGTCACTTATTTTATTAGCTATCAGTAGAGTGCCAAGAAAGAAAAGGGAGAAGATGAGAAAGGGGTGGGGGCCATATTAAGGAAGATTGACTGATACTTAAGAGAGATGAAGCTGCCTTGTCCTTGTCCAGGGCCAGCCCTTAAAACAAGATGCTTATCTACAGAGTAAATAGCTCCAACTGAGCTCTTTTCCCATCCAGCTTGCCTCATGCAATAACCATTAGAGTTTGAATTTTTAATTTGCTGGCTTTTGACATTAGTATGTTTACATAAAATAAAACTCATTATGCTAGTAACTGTTTTTCTGAAATGTCTGGTATTATGCATTTTACTGTTTTTTAAAATAAACTTTAAAAAAATAAATCAGGATTAAAAATGTTCCTTCCGATTGGATACGTAGAAATTGTTAGCCAAATTGCATCCCCACCCTACCGCCTACATATTCAAATTTTCCTGCCTTTGAATAAAAAAGAGTGTTGGCGACTAAAGCAGCAACCTGAGGGCACTATGATTTATATAGATTTATATAGTGAAACAACTGAATTGTGCTTGAACTGATCATTTTAGCCCTTTTTATTGAGTCACTTGTTTCTCATTTATCAGCTCAGCATCCGTGAATTCAGATAAATTGAAAGAACTGGCCCCAGAGAGTCCCCTTTTCTTATTTCAGCTTTAGAGATACTGTCTGAGTCAGAAACCATGTGTTTAGTAATTCTGACAAAGCCAACTTCCAGCAATTCATAGAACATCTGTTTGGTTTTGGTCTGTACATGTGGTTTTTTTCTTTCCTCCTGATGGTAAAATAGGGTCATTACCCTTAACAATTTGACAAACATAATTATGAAATAAGTGTTTGGAAAAAGAGAGGTATAGGCACATGGCTGGAGCAAATTATTCTAGTTAGCCCTAGGCAAAACAGTGGTATTTGTTGAAGAGGTAAAGTTGGGTTCCATTACCCAGAGCCTCTAATTTCAGTCACCCCTTCTTTTTCAGAATTCCAAACTTTTTTTTTTTTTCTTCTTCTTTTAAGGAAAGGTGCAGGCAGGAATAAAGGCAGTGTTCGGTGAGCAGGCAGGCTGGAAGAGAGCAGGCCGAAGGGCTTTATTTTTCATTTAGTTGCCCACACTGGTGAGGGGGCTCCTCAGAGAAATTTCCATTTAACCACAAATAAGCCTTCCACTGCGCGAACAAGGACCCAGATAAAGTACTTTCAGTCAGAATAGAATGGCAAAGGGTAGAGGTTGAAGAAGCAGATGAAGATGCTAAGATGTACCTGTGTTTTGTAGTGCCAGTCCTTTAAGAATTGGTGATTCCACATTACTGGTAAACTTACATGTGAAATATACCCTCTTGGATCTTGTTTATAAATCTGGAGGGAAAGAAAAATATTACAAAATGAATAGTAATAATTTTTCTTTTTAAAGGAAAGGTATAGGCAGGAATGAAAGTGAGTAGGAAGACAGGAAGAGAGATGAGGAAGAGAGGCATTTTATTTTATTTCCATATTCGTTTTTCACACTGGTTGTTTTCCCCCTGGCTTGAGGCTTGAACCCAGGGGTATGTGGCTAGCGTCCCTAAGAGGCAGTTGATCTAACCACTGCTCCACCTTGGCATACCTGATAGCAATAATTTTTAATAGCAATTTTTTGCTTTCGTTAACATCTCTGATATTTGCACCTGTGAAAAGAACTTTTTTTTAAATACACCTTTTTTTTTTAGTTGAGTTAACCTTTATTGACACATGATATAAGTTTTAAGAAAGCAGGTTCGCTCTTCATCAAATGTGTGATATCACATGCCCACCACCAGAATACTAATACCCACTGCCCACTGGAACAGTGTCTATCTTCCCTTTGCTCCTATCCCTCACTGCCTTCTCTGAAAAGAATAAGCTAAAGAAAACATTTCATTGTCTTTGACCCCGTTTTTATTGCACTGCTCCTGTTAAGTGCCACTCTTAAAGAAAAACAGTTTGTGAATTTCTGGAAATGAAGAGTCTTATATTTGGTCTGTTTTTACTTAGCTGCTTTTTAAAAGAGCAAATAAGGTAGCGTGTTAGGTATCTTATCATTTACCTTAGACTTTGTTGCTTGTTCAAATATCATCGTTCTTAATTTAAAAAGTACATTTCATGATCAAGGAAGGTCAGAAAGCGTGGGGCTTTTTGTTTTTGTTTTTCATTTTTTCCTATTCTAAACCTCTTCAGCAGCCTTGCTGTTTCTCTTTATCTCCCCATGGATGATTGTTTGAATGTCTTTTCAGGAAGAGTAGAGAGCAGTACTAGATGTGATGAAGAAAGAGAAAACAAAAGAACTGTTACTTGGAGCCTACTTTTTGGAAGATTCTGTGAGGATTCATATAGTTTTCACTTAATTAGCCCATGGTCCTGTTTTTTATCCTGCAGATAAAGAAGGGACCCAGGGTGGTTTGCATTATCCCCCAGAGGTTCTACAGCTAGTATTTTGCAGAATTCATATTCACATCCAGGTTTGTCAACTGTAAAACCACATTTCTTTATGAAGGCAACTCCCATTTTATGTTGTGGCTTTAAAATCTCTAAACCACAACTATCTAAAATTAGCATGTTCTTTGAGCCTTCTCCTTTTATGAAATTATCATTCATAAGCATATAACTTCCATGAAATAATTTTAGATTTTTCATCTTTAAACTTCCTTTAAATGTAATCCGTTTAGAGGAAAATGATTCTATCAAATGCCTTCTTTGAACTTTGTTTAAAGGTCTTTCTTCTCTATAAATCACAACAGATGAATTTTTCAACATTCTTAATATTTTTTTCTTTTTAATTTAGAGAAACATTGAAAATAAACATGTTTAATGTTCTATCAAACAGCACGTAATTTGGGAATGTTAAAGATTAATTTTTAATACAAAATAATGACATTTATAGATACCATCCTGGTGTTGGCCAGTATGAAATTTATTTAAATCTAGTATTTTATTTAAGCTTAGCCATTTATCCTTCCTAAAATTCAGTGATTATATTTCTACTTCATAAGTTGAAATAAGTATTGTATGAAATATGCCCAAATAACTTTTTCTAATACAAAGCACATATATCAGCAAGGAACATTTAAAAATGTATCTATGTTATCCTGATTAAATACACTGAAGGACCTGATTAAAATATAAATATATTTCACCTTAAAAAGCACACAGACACACCTAATCGTATATAAATGACATTACGTTTTCTTATGTTATATAGTAAACTGTGAGTATATGTATTAAAATATGAAGAAATAAAATTATTTCTGGGAAAATCGTGGCTTCAAGTGTGTTTAAGGATTAACAAACATGCTAACTCTCCCAAACCCCCAAAATGAACATCCCTTGTAGAACTGCGGTCAATCTATAGAAGGAAAAGTTTGTCCAAGTCTAGGATGGCACTAAGTCATCCTTTTTTCACTCCTTGACTGAAAGATTTGAGAATATTCGACTGTATCTCTCGCCTTATCTGCTAATTAAAATCAACACAATTGAGTTGATTGCGCCCTGATTTAAAAAATCAGAAAATGCAGTACGTCAAATAATCTCATTGTTCCCTTTTTCCCTACAGTCTTGTCTCATTAAATGAAGTTATTTTTTTATTTAATAAACTGAACATGTTTGGGAGACCTTCAAATTACCACTTAATGTTTTATCAAAAAAGAAAACACCCCAAACACTTTGATTCAGATTGTAGGTGGAAGTGTATTTCTCCGCTAGGGAGGCTCATGGCTGATAGAGGGTCTGCTGAAGGTAACCTGAGAAATGTTCACTCTTGCCAGGGGAGAAAGACTTTTAGGTTGCTCTTCTTTTGAAGGAGGTCAGATAAAGCTACTGACTTACTGTTAATGAGCACAGATATAGCCTATAGTGTATGCTTAGCCTTCATCAGGCAATAGTCCTCTAAGCTTCAAAGAAAGAAAAATTAAGAATAATGATCACCAAATAACTCGGTCCCTGGATATGTAAGTGCTAAAAAGGGACTCTACACCAGGGCCTTTGATCTGCTTTGGTAGGACAGCACTTGTCTCTTTTTAAATTAAAAAAAGTGTAGTCATGTTTGGCCAATAATTTGGTATTGGAATTGCCTTGTAAATTATCAAATTAGATGACATATTCATTCAGTAACTCATTTATTCAACCCCATCGTGCATGTTGGAGACACAGGATGGGTGATTCATGGTACCTGACCACAGGGAGCTCAGTATCAAAATACATGAGTTGTGTTAAAGCAGAATAGTATAAAAGATTGAAGGGCCGCAATGAGAAGACTGAAAGGAGACATGTATCTCAAACAGGAACAGAGAAGAGCCTTGGCATGTGGTAGGGGTGCATAAGTTCCTAATGACTGGTGCATACGTATGGAGGAGAGAGGGGAGATGAAGATTCTTGGAGAAGTAGATAGGGAGGGACCTGACCAGGAAGAATTAATTTATTGTGTAGTCAGTGGGAACTTCCAAATAGGCATGATCAACTTTGTATTTTATAAATATCACTCTTAAAGAAGCTGGGTATGGTTGTGCAGGTTGAGCACTATAAAACCTAAAGGCGATATCTATACATACACATGCATGCACACAAACACATATGTAGCTTCTTTGTCTTCATCTACATGACTCTGCAGTATGTTATGGTACACAAATGGGACATACATACATGTTCCAATCTTCCTTGTATCTCCAGATCTATCACAGTGCCTATCACAGGCATTTTTTAGACACAAGACTGTCACTGAATAAAATGGACAAAATCTCTAATCTTGTGCTTATATTCAAGTGAACCATGTGGGAGAAGGACAATAAGCACCTATATTTCTGATGAAGATAAGAACTATGGAGTTAAGAGAAATCAAATATCACTAGTGTGAGGGCTAGTAGACAGGGTTTACTCTTTCATCTAAGGTATTCAGGGAAGAACTCTCATAAGATTATATTTTAGAAGAGATCTGAAGAGTTTTGAGTTCTAGACACAAAGATGGCAGAGCATTCCAAGCAGAGGGAATAACAAATCTAGAGATCCTGAGACTGGGGCATTATGGAATGAATAAATGAACAAACAAACTCATTGACCAAACAGAGATCATTACTTAGAATTCTCCTTGTTGCAAAGAAGCTCCAGAGAAGGGCTCCCTAGAGGCCAACTAATTATTCAAGCAGAGTCGGTCAGGACTGGATCTCTAGCCACTCAAGCTTTTCTCTCTATGCCATTATAAAACTTACCCTTTTGTAAGAAATTCACAAACATTTGTTTAACTAAAAGTCAAAAATTGAAAAAAAGCAAAAATAAAAACAAACTAATTCACTTTGTACTTCTTTTGGGGCTGAGTTCTTGAAATCTTTGTATTCCATGGTGAGTCAAAAATACCTATTATCCTTGAAAAGTTTTTTTTGTTTTTTTTTTAAATTTAGTAATTCTGTCTCTTCTGGCAGCCATTAAGTACTTTTGTCCTAAAAGTGATGCAACTAAAATAGAATTTTTGGCACACCATTCTTTTTGATCATTAAAAGAAATTGAAGCTATAGGAAACAGCACAAGGTGTTCCGTTTTTGAGAGTGGTTAATCTCTCTCTATGCTGGATATCTTATACTGTATGTATGCTGTATGTATAATATTAAATAAACAATTTGACCCCCATCAGCTGAATTGAACGTCCTCTCATATATTATAGATATGCAAAGATAATTTTTTAGCATCCCTAACCACTTGGAAGTTTCTGGGTTAACTGAGTGTTGGTTTGTTTTTTGAACTGTCATGCCTCATTCTAATGTGAATTTATTACTTCTTATATCACTTTAAAAATAGAAATCAAACCTTTGAAAACCTTTTTAAGTAAGAGATTTCAAAATGATATCAGAGATTGAACAAATAAACCTTTACAATTTCTTTGTAAATTTATGTAACCGTTTATATTTTTGTACATGAATATGTATATGTACATATATTCTTAATGGGTATAACTATTCAGTATAGGTAGTCATTTCTCATGCTTTTTTGATGTGTGTTGACATAGATACTCATGATTATGTTGAAATATTAATAAGTTTTGCTACAAGTTCCCAGAACTATTCATCACTATTTCATTTGTTAATATAGTCAGAGAGTACACTTGCTAGAAAACCATACTGTAATATTTGAAATTAACTCAGTTCAGCAGGATATGATCTTTTGTATTTTCAGTCAAATGCTCTAGACACTCTGGCTTCTTATTACTCATCAAGAGTTATAGCCATTGTACTGTAAATTTTTTACTTTATTTTATAGCACTTTCTCACACACACTTGAACCTCATTGAATACATTTACTTACATGTATCAAATGAAAGAAAAAATTGAAGGCTGCAGTTTCCTGGAGAAGCTGCTGCTATATAGAAAAATCTGATACGGATAGCTCAGATATGAGTGAATCTTATGAAGTTGATGTTGTAACATGGTATTTTGCTGTGTTTTCACAATCCCTTATAGCTGGGGGTCACTGCCCAGTTGAAATCTAATACAGCATGTATCATGGCATATTCTAATAATGTACATTTAGTATAGTAAAGATACCAGATGTTCTAAAAATTATTAGTGTGGGGAAAAGGGGAAAAGAATGCCAAACTTTAAATTATGAAATTAATCCTATCAGTGTGCAGTTTTTAAATTTATATACGATTAGTGTTATTTTACCTCTGCTTCTGGAAAAAAAAAACTCTAATATATTAAAAACTGAAGCTTTAATTTAATTTTAAAGTAATTATACTTTTAAAGAAAAGATACAGGTTCAGACAGGAATAATGGGGAATAGGCAAACAGACTGAGCTTTAGTAATTTGAATAAAATTCTACCTACCTTCCAGATACTGGTTAACCTTACTTTTGACTGTAAATTACCATATTACTAGAGAGATCAAGCATGAAGTTATTTTTCTAGTAAAATGAATCGGGGAGAAACAGGACAGGCTAGTAGAGGTTCTCAGACAGTTCTTGAAGGTTTCTTCTTGCTTCCTGCTTTGCTGTCATTACTGTGGGCCATCTTTCCGATGATATATAAAGTCTGCTGCTTCTCCAGGTATCCTGCCTTTATTCTAATCAGAAGAGAAGGAATAGACTCAAAACACTCTACAAAAGAAAATACCAGCCACCATGTTATTTGTAAAATTTTCTCAGGAATCACACCCTGTGACTTTTGTAAATGGTCCCAGTTATTGGAATATGACCAATAAAAAGAAAGATATGGATGGGGACTGAGAGGTGACCAATGATGTCTGCCACCAAGCCTGAGGTTTAATTTAATTCCATATCCAGTATCCAGATTCTTTTCCCATATCAGCTTTTGTTATTATAATGGTTTGGACAGCCATTCCAAAAATCAGGAGCCTTCCACCATAAAATACTCACTTCTCTTCCATGGGTCAGCTGGTCAGTTGAGACAGAGCCACAGGTTGTTGGGTCAGTACTGTCCATGTCTCTTTATTTTTCTACACCATTGGACAAGTCCAAGTTCTGTATTTCTTGTAACAGTGGCTGGAGTACCAGAAGGAAGTCCTAAAAACGCAAACCTTGTTAAGTCTTTGCACGTTACTCATCTTTGAACATCCAGTTGGTCAAAGCAAGTTTCGTGACCAAACCCAGCATCAATGGGGAAATATATTCCTCTCTTGGGATAGGGAGATCAGGTGCTGACTAACATGCTCCTAATTTGGAAAGAAAAGTTGTTGTTTATAATAGCTCTTAATATGAACTAATCGACCTAATTTTAAAATCTAATTTCCTGTTTTTTGCAAGTTTGAGTCATGTTCTCATAAAATTTCCATAGTGTTCTGATGAATCTTACAAATTCTTCCTATATTCACTTAATGACGTTTTAAAAAAATTAATAAAAACAAGTACATTTATTGTATTTCAATAAGCTGAGTTTCATAGTGTAAATCCTTATCACCAGAGTTTACTTTTGGAAATCTTTTATCTTGACAAGTGTAATAGAGCAGTATTACTAAACTGCAGGACTTAACGGAGGCTAACTTGCTGAAATAGCAAAATCAGTGAAATGTAGTTATATTCAGACTCTAAACTCAAAGTAACATTGATTAACCTTTTGTGATACATAAAAAGACAAATAAAAAGCATCAGCTTTTGTGCCTTTTCATCCTAATTTCTGGAATTATATAGCTCTAGGCAGCAGTAGTGATAAAATACAAAATAAAATTGAAACTCTTATACAGATAATTGAAAATAAAATATTTGAGCTAAAATTGTCTGACCTTTCAAGCAAAAACCATGTTGGTCTTTAATTCTACATCCATTTGGTTCTGTTTATGTAAGCACTATTACAGTGAAAAAAAAAAAAAACCGTGGCATTTGTTCTTGTAGTTGAAGTATCCATTTTCGAATGCAAATGTAAAACTAAGTTTCAATTGCACATTTTGAGAATCTCTTCCTAATATATGATAGAAAAAGGCAAACAAGAAATCAATCAGAAAATAAAAATGACTTTTTAATCAAGAAATTAAAATGTCTTGTCATCTTGAATTGAGTAGATTATATCATGGGGTTAAAATATTAATTCTTAGCTATATTTTTTTTCAAATGGGGTTTATTATCCAAGTAAAATCAGCAAACCACTAAAGAGATGTGAGACTATCTAACAAAACTAGAAATTGATTAAGAAGACAAAGATAATAGTCTTTGAGTTAAAAGTACATGATCTCTTTATATATTAAATCTGACTAGCTTTTAAAAATATATTATGGCTTTGGTGTTTTACTCCACACTCTTTTATCCCAACTTTCAGATTGACAACCTCTTTGAAATAAATGCAGATTTTCATAATATATCTTTAGAAGATGCAAACTAGACTAGTGTTTTCAAGGAAATTGCCTAGTAAATTATTAGTCATGAAAACGAGTAACTGTTTGGTCATGTGCCCAAAAATATCAGGAAGAATATCGGAAGTTATTGAAGTAGTTCAGACATGGGCTCCTCTGGGCCTGAGCCAACACTGCAGTGGTGTTTTTTGAATAAGTTTCAGGAACAATAACTCTTAAGTGTTAAATTTGTAATGTAGTGCTTTATAATTATATTTGTTGTTTTTATTTACATATTTTATGGTATTCCTTAATATAGCACACAATAAATGATGTCTTCACTGATGAGGAAAATAGGTCTCAGAAAGTGAAGTGGCTTAGCTGACATCATAAAACTAATGAGAATTGACATCAGTGGTGACAAATCAGCTGTGAGTTTCCCTGGCTTGTTAAAAGTGCCCTTACCTGCCTTCTGCCTTGATGGGAAAGGACGTATAATTGATATTTTAGAGGAATAGTTGATGTTTTATATGATAACTAGACTCTGAAGGATAGTATGAAGAAAGCAGGACTGCCCACGCCTTTAAACTGAATGAAACAATTGAAAGGAGTGGGTGGTAGAATTTGATATAAAGATGAAATATCCAAATGGACCTGTCTTGTTGGTATTTGGTGATCTAGAACTGGAATTGATTAGAGAGGACTGGGAATATAAAAAGGGAATTGCTGGCATAAGAATGACTGGAGGTGTATGTATTTTTAATTTTGAAATATTATTTATATGCAATAAAACACATTTAAGGTTACAGTTCCAAAGGTTTAATAATGGTATGCACAGATATAGCTTCTACCGAAACCAAGATGGAAAACATTCTTGTCACCCAGAAAGTTGCTTTCTGGCTGCAGAGTAGATTCAGGTAAATTCATTGCTTCCTCCCAGTCCCCAAACAACAGCTTTCTGATATCTATCAACATTTATTAGTTACAGATCCTCATTTATGGAATGGTATATATATATATATAATTTTATTTCAATTTTTTTTTTTTTACTCACTGTAATGTTTTTTGAGATTCTTTCATGTTGTTGCATTGCTAAGTCAATATTTTATTTTGTGGATGTAGCGTAATTTATCCATTCATTTAAATTAACGAAAATGTGGGTTGTTTAATTTGGGGCTATTGTAATATGGCCATGTGAACCTTAGATACAGGTGCAACTTTTCTGTGGGCGTATGTTTTCCTCTCACTTAGGTAAACACTTAGGAGATGAATTGCTGAGTTGAAGGCATACATGTGTTTATCTTTAAAAGAAACAACCAGTTTTCCAAAGTAGTAATACTCTTTGCATTCCCACCAGCAGTATACAGAAGTATACTACCAATGGTTCACTTCTGTCCTTCAGCATATAGTGACTCCTCTGTCTGATTGTCACACTCTGCCGCCTTCCCTTCTGGCAACCACTAATTTGATTCTTTAGACTATTAATCTATTCTTGTTTCATGTGTCATTTGATTTCTCAATGTACTACATATGAGTGGACTCATACAATGTTTATCTTTCTTCTTTTCAGTTATTTCAATAAGTACAATTCTCTCTACATCCATCCATGTAGGATTTCATCTTTTTAAATAGTTAAGTAGTATTCCATTGCGTGCGTGCGTGTGTGTGTGTGTGTGTGTGTGTGTGTGTCTATATGTATATCACATCTTCCTTATCCACGCAACTCTCAGTGGGAATGTAGGTTGTTTCCAGCTCTTGGCTACTGTAAATAATGCTGCAGTGAACATGGGAGTACATATATCTCTTTGAGTTAGTATTCTGTTTTTCAAGTAAATAGCCAGAAGTGGTATAATGGGATCATATAGAATTTCCTGTTTTTTAGGAATTTCCATACTGCCCTCCTTAATGTTAAGCCAATTTACACTTGTTTCCAGTGTTTTGAATAATACACCTTCTTACAGGTGTGATTTCTCATTGTCGTTTTGATTTATATTTCCCTGATAACAAGAGATGTAGAACATATTTTCTTATGCTTGTTGCCATCTGTTTATCTTCTTGGGAGAAGGGTCTATTCAGATATTCTCCCCATTTTTAAATTAGATTGTTTTTCTGTTGAGTGTTATGAATTCTTTATATATTTTGGATATTAGCCCCTTATCAGGTGTATGTTGTGTAAATATCATCTCCCATTCAGTAGGCTCTCTTTTCATTTTGTTGTTAGTTTCTTTTGCTGAGCAGAAGATTTTTAATTTGATGTGATCCCATTTGTTAATTTTGACTTTTATTTCTCCTGACATTGAAGTTGAGCTCCCAAAGACAGCTGTTAGGTCAGTGTCAAGGGAGTGTATAATTGAGGTTTTCTTCTGTGGATTTTATGGTTTTTCAGGTGTTATATCCAAGTCTTAAATTCATGTTGAATTTTTGTGAATGGCATTAGGCCCATAGTCTTTATTTTCAGACATTCGAATGCTTTTGAATCTTTCAAATACAATCTGTTCTTTAGAGTGGATAACAGGATGCCAAGGATCTCATTTGGGAGGAAGGCCTGCAGTAGGGAGGCAGGTGAGGGAAGAAAAGTTAGTCCAAGAAACAAGGGCTAAGAGAAACATCTGGGATATACGGAGGAGAAGTTGTCAACAAGATCCAAGCTCAGTGAGATTAAGGGAGAATGAGTAATGAGAAGTCTGCTCAGGTTAGCAAAAAATGAACCAGCAGCAGTGCATAGCTATTAAGTTGTGAAATGGACATGGATACCTGCATGAGGCAGGTTACTCTGAAGGATTGTGAGTTGTGAAGGTACAGGAGCCTCAGATTTTGAGGAAATTAATAGAAATACAACCGGAAGAGAAATGAAAAAACAAAAGAGAGAGAGACAATCAGAATAGTGGTGATCATTTGTCTCGACTAGAGACATACCCAGAGTGAAAAGAAATTTTGAGACAGTTGTTAAAATAATTGTATTTGGAAAAATTTTAATTACAACATGCTTTGTCTAGCTCATTTTTATAGAAAATAAAATAGTTTATATGATGATTAGATGGATAAATCAGTCGTAGAAATTGTGCATTTTTATTCATTCAGAATATATTGTTAAAGACCTACTCTGTGCCAGATCCATTTTCATCATTTTTGTTTTCATTCTAGGTACATTTTGTCATCTTATCTACCTGAACTTTAAAAATTCTCTTTCTTCTTTTGATCTCTTAACTTCAAACATGAATATGTATTTGTAAACTTTAAGCCCAAATTTCAGATTAGGTCTGTATTCTTTCTGTTGAGAAAATAAGGAACTTTCTTTTAGTATTAGATCTTTCACTTGCTAGTCCCTTCTTTCATAGCTCTCTAACCTTCCCATCTCCTATTATTTAAAGATGCAATAGTCTTGCAAGTACTTTCAATATTTCTGTGCTTGTAAAGTACTCAGAAACTACAGTTACTTATTTATTTTTCATATGTCTAAGATTACAAAATCAAAACTTTAGATTTGGGGGCAGGACCCAGGCTCAGGTTGGGGAGGCGGGTGGCAAGGGTAGGGGCAGCCAATGTGAAAAACTAAATGAAAATAAATAAAATGCTTCTTCCTTCTCTCTTCCTCCCTGCCTACTCACCTTCATTCCTGCCTTCACCTTTCCTTTATTATAAAAAATAAATTCAGATTATTTAATAGACATTGCAGATATATCTGTATACTCTTACCAGATTAGTTTGAGAGATGACATTTTTCTGCATAATGACACTACCAGCTATCAGAGGGGAAATACGTCTACTCATATACTTCATTCATTTAGTGATTATTTAGCATTTGTCAAATATAAGGCACCATATTAGGCTTTGAGGAGGGGAGAAGTAGAAGATGTCATCTTTAACTTGCCAAGAATGATTTTATTTTCTGTCTGCTAGCATGTCTCGTATATTTGTATTTAAAGGAAATTTCCAACGCATATAAGTGTTTTCATGTATTGCAGTAATTTCTGTTATCCTTGGAAGCTCACATTTGCTGAGCATTGAATACATGCCTAGAAATCACCAGTCATTGTGGAAGGTCAGCATGGGTCAGGGAAACTATCTTGATCAAAGGGAAAAATTTGGTACAAGATTGTCTCAAATATCTTCCCAACTTTTTGAGTAAAATCATCAATACTTTCTTTTTAGCAAAAACCGATCCTTGTAAAACCCAGATTGTTGATTTTGAAACTAGTTTTAAAGAGATGGCGCCGAACAGTAATAAGCTGCCTATAGCAAGGAGGCGGAGAGTGCAAGACTCATAATATGTGGTACAGAGTGCGGAGTAAGGAACATCATAAATATATTGACTTAAAAGTTTGAAAGAAGGTAAACCCTGCCGGTTAATTTATTCATGATCCTTGTCCCCTCTTTTCCATCTTTAAAGAAGAATATGGGTATTGAAATGGGCAGGGCTTTTATATGAATGAGTCCACATACAAATGTAATATACATTTGTTACTAAAATGTATCCTTAAGAGTATATAAGTATGCACTTGTAAATTACTTTTAAGACTCTTCCAGTCTGTAACAAAGCTCACATTTTTACAGGTGACTGGAGGAACTGACATTCTGTTCCATAACTGGCAAGCTTGGACCCTCGATTATGTCCCTTAACCTCTGTGAACTTTTCTTTTTTCCCCAACCAGAAAGCAAGAGGTGTAGAGTAAGTCATCTCGCAGGTTTTCTTGGATAGATTATATGCAGTCAGTGATTTATTAACTTGCTTGAAGGTCTGAGTCCTCCTAAGTAAGGATGACTTCTGATATCTCCTGCCGCTGAATCATGTGGTGCCCAGTCAGGGCTGCTACATTGGTCACTATTAAGATGCACAGTAACTGTGTCTACAATGATACCCTTTCCTGAAGTAGGAAAACATGCACACTGTGATTTATCCTGGTTTGATTCACATTTAGAAATTTTTGCTTCATTATTTCAACTTAACCAAGTAAGTGAGGGAACTTTGAGTTTCAGAAAGAAAACTTTTAAGTAAGATTTAATAATAATAGGTGATTTATAAAAGAGGCAGCTGAAATTATTTAGTACTCTATATGTGAAAAATATTACTCTTTAAAATAGTAGTCTTTAAAATAGTAAGGAAAGGGGGCCCTAATCCAGGAAATCCATTTATAGCTCCAAGCCTATTAACTCTGATTTTGAACTAATAAATGGAATTTATCAGCTATTAGCACTTACAATGAGAATTTAACTGCTCATTGCCAGAAACATCACTTTGATGATGCTTTTCAAGGTGGTTTCTATAGAATCCCAGCTTTTAAGTATGTAGAGTTTATTTGCATGATTTTTTAAATTACGGTCGTCGCCCTGTTACTGATAAGTGAGTTGCCTACCAAAACTTGTACAGACGTGACACACAGAAGTATGTTCCTTCATACCACCACATTATCTTTTTTGGAGGCAGGTCACAAAGCAAATCTAGCAACTCTTTTGGTATCTTTGAAGTTCCTGTAAATGTACTTCTTGAGGTGGTAACTTGACTTGGTGCCTGTGAGGCAGTCAGACCTCAGTGCGTGGTCATTGTAGCGGCTTCCTGTATTACTCTTTTTATTATATATCATTGGTTATAAGGATTGTCACTTTGCACTAGTTCCTTTCAAATCCATGTCTGCAGATGTCCACTCACATAAAATTGTACAGCTGAGTATGTTACGAAGGCACACATGTGCTGGACCCAATTAAACATGAGGCAGAGGCGGGCCATGTGTTCAGCAGGGTGCCTCCCCCTGGCTAGCAGTCACTTGAAAATAAAAAGTGAGTGTTCAGCATGTGTGCCCAAGATAATATACAAGAAATAACTTCAGTGCCTATTTTCTAACTTGCAGCATAATGATAAGCAATATACAGTTAGAACTTCTGTTAATTTTGAAATGAAAAATTTCATTACTCTTTGTTCAGGTTATTGTGACCTCTTCTAGGTTATCATGTTATTATTAAGACAGGACTCATAGGTTAAGTGTACAGAATGGAAGTATCTCTTTTAGTGTATTCAATGATGAACACACTCCTGTGACCTTCATACAAATCAAGATAGAGGGTATTTTGAACACCTCAGAAGGTTTTGAAAACACTTCCACCCAGGAATAATCTAGATTGTTTTGATACCTGTCCACCCAGTGATCATCTAAATTATTCTAATGAAAAGGATTCTAAGATTACAAAACGACTGTTAAACACTTAGAACATTTTTATCTATGAATTCAAATGGATATACTCATTTAAATGAAAGAAAATTAAAAATAATTTGGATGTTATTGCTGATATTAGAAAAGTTGTCAGATTTTCATTTTTATCAAAACACATAATTATTCTTTTCATATTCCCTTTGTATTAATTATTAAAAATTTGTATTCATAAAATAAGTTTTTTATAACTAGATGTTGCTTTTGTCTTTCATACTTTGGGATTCTGTGTACCATTTCATTATAAAAAGATTTCCCTGAGCTCTAACGTTTTTCATCTAAGATATCGATAGCATATTGGGATCAGCTGAGAGGAAAGATGATATTACCACTAACTGATTGCACATATTAACCTGCTATCTGTCCTTAGTCAGAGTGAATGACTTTAAATATGGTTTATGTTTATTTGCCTGTTTCTGTTAGGACTGTGTATCTAAACATGGAAATTACAGATCTGTGCACATGATGAGAAAAACAACTGAAGACAACTGATTTAGGTCATTGCTCGACATTTTAGTACATTTGCTAGGCAAGATTGCATATTATAAGAAATAAGTTTTGAGACTACTCCAGCATAATGCCAGATAGCAAGACACCTGTTTTGATGATTGTATTCTCTGATCCACAAGGATCATAATTCCTCATCAACAGCCATGACATTTGATCTGAGAAGATGGAATACTGTATTTCATCACTTATTCCCTTTCCTATTTCAAGAGAAATTAGGGGATAATTTATGTAATTGTGCCAAGTATAATAGAATTGACCAGTCAACAGGCAGGCAAACAAATAAAGGTACAAAAAATAATACAAGAATAATTAGAGCTAAGGAAATGTTAATACTGAGCTTTGTAGATCATGAGGTTCTACATAATAAATAGGGGTAGGAGTCTGTGTTGATAGTGGTAGGAGTCTGTCATAGATACTTAAAGATCACTTATATATGGTTATACGCTAGCAAAATAGCCACAAAATATTTCCCTCAAGAAGAAAATAATGTATTTATTTTTACCTGCAGTTTAATTTGAAATAACAGTTAATGTGGCAGAAAAATAATTCACTGAGAAATTACAAAAAAAAGCCAAACCATTAAAATTCTACAATATTACATTTATGTTAAAATTTAAACTGCATCATTAGATAGTAGAGTAATAATTATAGTTTATACTGCATGTGAGTAAACATAAGAATATACACTTATATTAATTAAATATAGTATAATTTTCTTTCTGGCATTATAGAAAGCCGAGGTTACATACGCCTACTCACTGTTACATTTGGTTTATGTCTGTCTAATTTCAGATAACTTCAAGGAGACAAAACAGGTGAAATGGGAGCTGTTTTAGAGATCTTAAAAGAAGTAAAAATGATTTAAAATTTATTTCTGGACAATTTGAAATGCAAATTGTATTTTTCAAGGAGTAATTTTCCATCAGAAATTTCAAAATAGAAAGGTAGTCTGTCCAGGCGGTGTTCTTTTTAATGCCTGGAAGAACATGAGGGGCTTTCGTGGAAAGGAGCATCTGATTTAGTGAACCACAGGCTTGCTCACCTGAGTTTCAATTCCACTTGTCTTCTGTCAGCCCTGTTTGAGGTCACCCAGCCTCACCGCCACATCAGCAAGATGGAGAGTCGAATGCCTGTGTCCTCGCCCATCAGGCTATGAGCTAGGAAATGTCAGATTTATCTTCTTAGAGGGATCTTGTGGCTTCTTTGTAAAATTGGTCTTGAGTCTACTGCAGCATTCCATGTGGCATTCTCTAGGAACAGTGTCTGTGCAGTAGTTGACCCAGGACCATGTCCAGCGCTGGATGCAACAGACAGGACTCATTGCACAGCTACGATCTCTGTTACAGGGTTCGAGTGCCGCTCTGGGACATTGGCTTCTGTTGCTGCAGAAGAATGTCAGCAGGGTAACAGCACAACATGTGTGGTAACTGGAAGGTTCACTTGCATTCTGATCACAAGGCATTGTCTTTTCACTGGAAAATAAAATAAAGCTACTACAAATATATTGACCAGAAGAGACTGATAGGTTGATACGTGTTTCTTATGTTTTAAAACCTTAAATTGCAATAAAAGTAACTTTTGCTAGCATTTTGACCTAGGATTTTAATGAAAATGAGTATATATGTGTGTGTGTATATATATGCATATATATGTGTGTATATGTGTGTGTATGTGTATATATATATATATATATGGAGAGAGAGAGAGAGAGAGATTGACCAATTAAAAAAATTACAGGTAACTCAAAAATCAGAAGTAAGACCTTAAAAACCTACTTTGGTAAGCAACTATGAATTCTTGAAGTGGTTTTAGTTTATGGAAAGTAGTTTGAAAGCTGAGCAACATTATGTAAATGATGAGTCAAAAGAGGGAAAGAAAATAATGTGTGCTGAGCGGAGATGAGGACCAGACACAGCACTCCTGTCTTCATCCCCTCACCACCCCGGGTATTCATGTCCATCTTCAGAGATGACGAGCCTTAAAGCTGAGTCATTTAGGGAACCTGCAAAAGACCACTGTTAGTGTGGGAAGCTGAAGTTCGAACCTACCCTGGCTGACTCTAAAAGCTTCCTTTCCATCACACGCTGGAAGAACACCAGAGTTTTTCGTTCCTGTGTGACCAGAATCTCCCTAAGACCTTGTGCAGTCACACAGTGTTACCCTTGGTCAGGCACCTCTAGGTGAGGTGGCCGTGGACCCAGTGATCTCCAAGATGTTTTGGCCTCCAAAATCTGATCGGGCACTGTAAAAAGTCACAAGTTCTGAAGTGGTCCCCATTTCTGCCTCACTAGAACCAGTATGACACCCACTGTATCCCAGAAGCCCTTAGGGTGCTCATTTATACAACGCAGATGTAGACTCCTTGGTTGCTGCTGCTGACTTGTGTGAGGATTGGATGAGCTAAGTGTGAACGGTCTTTCGTGCGCTCTCAGTGTTTCCCAAATGTACAGTATCACATGTTCCAGCAGTTACAGACTCATTAAAAGACCAATGATTGAATATGTGTGTAGAAAAGTGAATGTATGTAAGCCTTTTCTTTATCGGATGCAATTTATTGAAAGCATTATGTGTTATCATGAGCATTTATACTCTTAGCTTCTCAGAAAATAGTCATTCTCAAGAGTTTCGTTAATGACTCGACCTGTTACAATTAGAAGAAAATAAAGTCTTAATAGCTCTCAGACATAGCAGCAAACTATTTTGAAATGCACACAAAGTGTGAAATTTTAGAGGGATTTCAACAATTTGCTTAGACTTCGTGTGTAATTTCAAGGCAAGAAACCCAGTCATTTTTCATGAGACTATGGCTTTTATTTGTGTCATAATTAGCAGAATGTGTAGGTGCAAGTTTCACACTTAATAACAGAATTAATTGCAGAGAATTTCCATTTGTCTAGCTGGTTAGTTAATTTGAAGTTTAATAAATAAAGTTGAAATGTTCAAAAGCAAAAATGCAAAAGAAAAGATAAAAACCATTTCATGAGAGGAATAAAATGTTCTTTTAAAGAACTAGAAAACAGCGTGGAGACAAAGGAGACATGATTTGTGTTTAATGCATGAACCCAGATTTGATTTCTGCATGCCCAGTGTAGACCTGTCCTTTAGAGAACTGGTTTCAGCCGTACTGGGAACCAGCCTGTATTACTAAACTAAACGTTTGCTTCTAACATACATCTGCCTTCTCGTGCATATGCTATAAGGTTATATTTGTTGTGATCTCTAGGTCATCCTTTTGACTTTTTATCGATTTTTTTGAATGGAAAAAAAGAAACAAAAAGATTTTCATATAGAGGTGATAAATTTGGGTTTGAACTGCTTCAAATTCTCTGCGATCAATTCTAGATCCATTGCTTTGAGACTCAAGATTTGAAATCACTTTAGGTATATATGAACTCATATATACCTCAATATAATTCTTTGCATTGCCAAATTTAATATAGTGATAATGTGCAGGGGAAAATTCCCATTAGAACTACTAGATAAATAATAAACTATGCTTGTGCATATTAAAAGTAAATAGGAAAGGTAAATAGGAAAATAATTCAGGAAGAAAACTTACTAAGAGAACTCTGAGAAATTAGTGGGTCATTATATGTGTTAAATAAAATATATGTAGGCTAGTTTAAGGAGGACTGAGGTATGTGTTTCGGCTGTTTCTGTCTACTGCAAACCAGACATTATAAATTGTCACAGTAATCATGATGGCACATGTCATGAGGAAAATGAACAAGAGCGTACATTGTTTTTATTAATTCTGCTTAAAAACTAAACATATTCTATGAACCATTTTATTGACTCATCTGCCAGGGCAGTCATGACCTTTGAGGACAAAGGCATGCTTTTGTACTGTGCTAACCAAATGCTTGGGTTCAAATCTTAGACCTGCCATCTACCACCTCTATGATCTTGGCAAGTTACTCTGACAAGTTACTGGACAATTTCTCTAACTTGCAGTTGTTGGATTTTTATTTTTGATTATGTAAAGTACCCTAGTTGTGTGGTGGTTGGATGAATGAAATCAAACAGTACATGGCAGTGTGCATAGCAGCGAATAACAGCACATAGTAAGTGTTCCAGAAATGTTCCCTTGAAAATGTAATTTACTTGTTATTCAATCAATAGTGGAATAAAATATCTTTTGAGCACCATCATACTGTTTTTCTTTGGAGAGACCACAGTGCGGTCTCTGTCTTAGAGTACAAATCCTGCTCTTTCACTGACCTTGTGACCGTAGCCAAGCTGTATACTGCCTCAGAACTTAGTTCATTATCCATTATTATTATCCAATAAACTAAGGTTGCCATGTGGTTGTTTGACAGGTGGGACATGAAAAGTACCTATAGCAACATTGTGCAAATATAAGGTGCTCGATAAATTGCCTGTATGATTGTTATTACCTGTGATCTAATGAAGGCTTCTCAAGAAGGAAAATTAAAGAGTTTAGAAAGCTAATAAACAAGAAATGAGCAAGAACAGAAAACAGCAACAACAAAAAAATATTGTGACAATATATCTTGCCTGCTTAGGGGAGGTGAGAGAGAAAAATAACTTCTACTTGAGGTGCTGGGCTGGGGGTGGGGGAGCTTCCTGGCAGAGCTGGGTCTGGTTCTCTGCTTTGGAAGAACTAGGATTTCTCTATCACAGGCAGAAAGAAAGGCATTTCCAGTGAGGCAAGTGGTAGAAGCCAAAGTCCTGTTGCAGAAACATACACTCTTGAGGGAAAAGATTCATAGGGAAAGTGCCATGAAATAGACATTAGGGTCTTTAATGTGATGAGAAGGAGTCAGGGCTTTATTCTTGTGAAGACACGAGAACCCCCTCAATGGTTATTGAGGAGAGGATTGATGGAGTGCAGGGAGCAGTTCAGAAAAGTATGTTATCGTTCTTAGTTGCTCATAATAGAGTCCACTTCACCATTTATAGTGAAAGAAAATTAAGTGACATGCCAGCAGAGCAGCCAGAGGGGGCACTTAGCGCAAACACCTGTCACCACCCCAACCAGTAGCATCTCAGAATTTGGAACTGGATACCAGAGTGCCTCCCAGCTGCCCCGGCAGAACTTTGGCCTCTGTTTGGTCTTAGCAGAAGGTCCAGCCTCCCTGCACAAGCTACCTCTTCGCATTGCTCACAGCTGCCCTGCTTGGGCTTGACAGCATCTACCGCATGCAGAGAACCTTAGTGGTGGGAGTGTCTTTGAAGCGAAGTGTTTGCCTTCCAGACTCCAGGAAGTCAGAACCCACGGGACTGAAAAGGATGCTGAGTGAACTGCCTTCCAGTGTCTGTCCAGGTGGCTCATTCTTAATGTGTCAAATGTATTCATAGGGATGGAGATTGATGTGGTCCATCCAGTGGAAACAGGTGTGCTATGCAAGATACAAGCACCCCAATTAGAGAGTATGCAATAGCAGTAAAATAGAAAGGTGAGTTCAATGTCTCAAGAGTGTCAGTCCACTAGAGTGAAGCACTGTAGAGAGACGAGAGATATCAACAATAGTCCTATGTCTCTTGAATGTCAGTACCCTGAAGAAAAATTCACTGTACTAATAGAAGCGTGGGTGTAGAATTGGTAATGGAGAGTAGATGCACTGGATTTTAGATCTCATGGTTTGTATCAGTTGTGTGATATCCAAGTCAACATATCTAGGAAGTAGTTAGAAATGCAGAATAAGAATTTGGGAAAACTAAAGTTAACAATGTCAGTTTGGGAGACACCAGCATGATGCTTGTGGAAACTAAGGGGAGAGGCTAGGAGAGGAGTATCAAGGAATGGAAGGAACAGAGAGGATTTTGTCCGAGGTGGGGGAAATATGGTGACATGGCCCCAAGAGGAGCATGAAGGAAATCAAGACTAAGTACAGAAGCCACTTGGTACTGAATGAAAACCATTACCAGTTCTGTGTTGGCAGAAGTCAGATCACAGGAGGTTAAAAAAAATTAAAAGAAAAGAAAGCGGTGCCTAAGAATGAGGGACACACAGTCACTAGCCGTTGAAAAGGTTGAGCTGTAAAAGAAGCCACTGAGATTGTGATTTCTTTTCCCTCTTTTATTTCACAGAATATAATCTGTATATTTTTGAGGACCAGGGAGAAAGGCTAAGTAACAGAAGTGATTTCAAGCAGGCATTTCGTGTCAGAAATAAAAACGTTGATATCATGTTGTAAACTGCTGTTGGAATTCCAAGTGAATTCAGCAGTGTTCTTTAAGCTCACTAGATTGAAGGTGATTTGAAAAGAGCATACATATTCATATAGAAATTCAACATGACCGCCAATATTAAGGATGCGTCTGTGCTGGACCTGTGTATAGTTTATAAAGGAAATCATGTTACATTCATGGAGATGTTAAGCTGTTATAAAAGATAAGAAGAAGAACAGGTAGGCATTACCTGAATTTACTGTTGTACAAATATACTTCCAGATTGCATACTAGAGGATTCACTGACAGTCAAGTAAAAAGGATATATATATAGACACTCAAGAGATTGCTTGGCACCCCACAGTAATACACGTGAGCAAAATAGAAGCGTTCTATCCTTGAAGCCCTTGAACCCTTCTATTGGTCATGCTGTGAACCTGAAGAGACCATAATTTCATCTGTTCCTGATATGTTTCTCATGGTGTGAATGACTCAAATGAGAGCACTCCTGTGTTTAGCCTAATGATACATATGTGAGCTGGAAGGGAATTTCAGGGTCTCTGCATACTGAATGTAAATCGGTCCATCTGTCCTATTTTTCCCCGTTCAGATTAATGATGCTTGTGTAGCATAATACAATTCGGAGATGGCTTGGCAGATGGAAGCCCCCATCAATACAGAAAACTTTGATTCTCAGGCCAGCCATTCATCAGATAGGCACTCATCACTTAAGTTTGAAAATACATGGACTCAAAACTGAAAAAGACATGAAACTCACCTGGTAACCTCAGGGTCATACTTCCCAATCGGTGGGTAATTTGTGTAGTTAGCTTAACATTTACTTTCCCAAATGTTGATTTCTCTGGGGTTCTTACAGAATGTATTCCGCCACCATGATCTGAGTTTGTCTTGCCCTCTTAACAGATATTGTGACCACAAACCACACAACCTGTAACTGATAAAACCTACATTGACTGAATTCAGGTAGCCTACTTGGGTGTCTGCAGTCAACCTCAGCTAGGTAGCTCTTTCGCACAGCTCCTGTGATGTTTGAACTCTCTCCTACGAAGTGAGACGGGGAGAGTATTTCATGCATTTTGACTTTGCCAGTGCTTATCACTGGACCTCAAAGTCTATAGAAACCAAGAAGTGGTCTTACTTTATCAATTACTATTTTCCAATACCAAATTATAATTTTATCATTTGTATAACTAGCTAAATCATATTGCTCTCCTCATCGCCTCACCAGGGTAAGAATTTAAGAGTAAAAATTTACATCATCAGACTGTATTTTAATTTTATCCTTTTAAAAAAACCATAGTATTTCTATTATACTGTTGGGTAATGTATGGTATTTAGGCCTATGTTACGTGTGTTAGTATTTAGTACATGTATGGAATTTTTATTCTGTTTTTTTCTAGTTGAAGCTTCTTTCTGCATCTACGTCACGGACTCTGTGAAGGCTCTTGCTTAATTTTTTCAGAGCCAAAATAATACTAAATAATAAGGATACATTTGTGAGCAATTTCCAGACACAACCTATCTTTGCATAGCATCTGTATTCAATCAGGGACTACAGATTTAAGCAAACTGCTCTAATCATATTTTGTAAATTCAGTTTGTCTTAAGCACTTAAAAGAGAGTATGTGGATTAATAGATTTAAATATGAGCTAATTCTATTTTATGGCCATTCATCCTGGTACATTTTCTAGAAATGATGATTGAGGAAAAGTAATCCCCAAATAGTTTTTGCAGGATTTTTAAAAGATGGCTTAACTCACAGACTTCAAAAATCATCATCTCACTTGATGACAATACTGCTATATGCATTACCCCCATTTGCTCAGACCACGTGAGAAATTTGAAAGCCCAATATAAAATGGTTTGCGTCATGTATTGTGTGGTTGTTTTTCCAAACAGTGACTCCAATTTTTTGACACCCAAAGGGTGTTTCAAAATTCAATTCTGACACTAACTGAGCACACTACTACTGGAGTAGTTCTCAGTTACAAACAACATCAATTGGTAAACATGAAACCCTGTTAAGTAACTAAATTTTGCAGTGTATCCAACTTGTCTAGTTACCTTCCACTTAAGTTTTTGTTGTTGTTGTTTTTGTTTTGAACAAGCAGGGACACCGTGGCAGCGCAAACACTAAGCCAGCAGTTGGGGCATAGACCATGTTGAGCTCAAGGGACAAGGTTTGAGACTCAGGACTGGAGGGAACAGCCAAGAATAAACAAACAAACAAATAGTAGTGTTTTCTCCTCCTCTTCCCTTCTTTCTCTCTAGAAAGTGTTTTAAATGAAGTTACTTCTTTGCTCATAACATAAACAGAACAGGATGTTGTTTAAGAGTTCAACGTGGGAGTCTGTCAAGCTGGAGCTTGTTTCAACCCTGGAATGTGGAACTATTCTCCAAGCTTACTTTTCTCATTGCAAAGTGGGAATGATGACGCCTACTTCATAAAACGTTTTGTGTAGAAGTGAGAAGCCTAGTAAATCCCTTAGCACAGTACAAAGTTCAAAGTAATCTCACAGTGGTAAGGAAGTATCAGTACATGCCTAGATGCTGAGTGTCAGGAAACATCCTTTTTCTCATTTAATTGTTTTGAAATAAATTCAATTTATAAAATAATGCAATTTTAGATGTGCAGCTTCACTTATTCATCAAACATATGCTAGCAAACCATGACCAACACCAAAATTTTGATAATCCATTGGACCCCTCCACCCGTTGCTTCCATCCCTCATCCCCTCTCTCTTTGGAAACCTCAGTCCTATAGCCAGTGTCAAGTTTTCGTTTTGTCTCTTCATTTGCTGTATTTCTTCATATTCTGCATATGAGTGAGATCATCTGATATTTGTCTTTCTCCTGATTTATTTTACTTAGTTTGATTTCCTCTTGTTCCATCCATGTTATCACAATTGTCAGTGTTTTTTCTTCTCAGGGGTCTATAATATTCCTGTGTGTGTGACATAGTTCTGTATTCATCTGTTGATAGACACTTAGGTAGCTGCCAATTCTTGGTGGGTTTTGCTGTAATAAACATGGAAACGCACATAGCTCTTCAAATTTGTCTTTAAATACGCAGAAGTGGGATAATGTATGGCATTTCTATTTTCAACTTTTTGAGGATACTACACAATTATTTTCATAATGGTTGCATCAATTTACACTCACACCAACAGTGTGAGTTCTCCTCGCCAACATTTGTTGTTGTGTTCTGGATAATAGCCATTCTCACAGGTGTGAGGTTGTCACTCCCTACTTTGATTTGCAGTTTCAAGGAGCGTCCTTATGATCACTTTGCTCATCTGGGACTTGTTACTCAGTTACTACTTCTCAAGCATTTCAGGCTCTTATCTTCAGTTGCACCTTCCATGAAACGTTCTGAAAACTTCTTTTTACTTTTAAGAAAAAAAAAAAAAAGAAAATATAAATGACTCTTGTCCCCATTAACTCATCCAACTTTTTCTCTTCTTTCCTGGAAAAGCTTCTCAAACAGATGTTGTGTTCCAGCATTCACTTATTTCCACTTTTAAAGAATTAGCACTCTCAGATCCTGACACCTAGCCCTTCTGTAGCTTTGCCCAAAACTGTCCTACTGATGGTCATTAATTGACCACTTAATTTTTCTTTTTTGTTTCTCACTCTCCTTCCTCTTAAAAAATTTAACAAAGCAATTCTGTTTACTTCTAATTATAATCTTTTACTTTTAGTTTTCCTATTTTCTTGCTGGCTTTCCTTCTAATTCCTTGATTCTTCATTTTCTCTCCCTCAGCCATAAAGTATGCCAGAGTTAGCACCCCTACATTCTTCTGCCTTTGTAGTTTTTCTTTAGAATTCTCATCTACTTTTTCAGCTGCAGCTTACCCCTCAGTGTTTATGAAAATCAGACCATTCCTATTTAAGTCTTCCCACCCTCATGAATTATATTCATTCTTTTCCAGCTGCCTAAAATTAAAACCACCTTTCCCTCCTTTCCTCTTATCTCTCAGGATTTGAGTATTCTTTTTACCCTCCTCTTTCTAATGTCAGTGTGTTTTGCCAATTCTTCTTATTGTCTCATTTGTTCTTTTATCTCCCTACCTCAGGACCACCTTGTTTTTAGGCTTTTGTCCCTTTGCGTGTGAACTGTTGTAATATCATCAAGATCACCTTGATATTCGTCACCTTTCTTTTCAGTCATTCTGCACATCCCTTCCAGAGGAATTCTTATATGATGACATTCTTTCTCTGAAATGAATTATTCCAGTGACTTTGCACTTTGTAGAGAGAAAAATCCCCAAACGTCTATCACCAGTCATCAAAAACAGCCCACCTTCTGCATCCCACCCACTTTGCGTGAACTTCTTCCAACTACAGTAATCACATGCTTTCCTTACCTGTCTTACCACTTCCTGTTTGCCCTCATTTTTTTCCCCTCACCTGCTTACCTGGCTGCTTCTCCGTATCTGCTCGGGAACTATGTTTGTGAGACTTAGTCTAAATCTGACCTCTTTAACTTAAAGTGATTGTCCTCTCCTCCAGCCTTTTGAAGTAATCAGTGATTCCTTCTTTACTTTCTTGAGATAGTGCTTCTGTTTGAAGAACTGCTGCTTTAAATCTCATATGATTATGTAATTCTTCTGATGCCATTCTGCACTCCTCCAATTGGACTACAATATTTTTTTTAAGTGAGAGATCACATCTCAGACTTCTTGAATATGACCTCCGTTGGTTGATAGGTGCATTGAAATTAGTAGTGCTTATTCTAATCAATTCCTTCCTGTTTGTCTTTTTTTTTAATCACAATAATTATAGGGTGCTTCATAAGCAACCTGAACCAAAGTGTTGTGATCGGGATCAAATTCAGAAATAACCGAAATAGCTAAACCCGCTGTGTTTTGTTTTAGCTCTCGGATTATATTACTGATTGTCAATACACGTTTCTTCAGGATAAACTCTATAACCACTTAGGCCAATACTCCTGAAGCAGAGGAAACATACTGGTGCCTGGCAGTGGGGCAAAGGCAGGAGTGGTTAATTTGAATATAAACAGGGTGATAATGTTGATCATTGTGGAGACACTGTACTCTTTGGAGGTACTTCTAAGGTGGGTGCATTGCTGTCTGTCCAATCTGATTGATAGGTTGTTGTATGATATTTTAGAGACTCCTTGCTGGTCTCCACAAGCACCTCTGGCCCATGGTACTGATTTATATGTGCAGCTCTTGGCCTCAAATCCCAAGTTCTGAAATAATGTCTATGCCTAAGCTAGTAGGTCAGTTCCCTACTCCTTAACCTTAAATTCCTCCAAGCCCCTTGGCTGTCAGATCGGACAGTGAGGACCTATTCTAGAACTGTCTACGAAACAGACTGCTGTGTGATTCAGTGCTGAGGCCATCCCTTGACTGTCATTCCTTTTGATTTATTTGGTGTCTGCTTAAAGGAAAACATCAGGATTTACCTGTGTATATTTGTACACGCACACACACAGGCTCAAGTACATGGATACATCTTTTTTTTTATAAATAATTAAGGAATATTAGTTATACTTAGTAATCAGATTAGGGCTCTGATAATATTTGAAAAAATATTGTAAGTAAAATGTAAGCTACATTTTTCTCCTAAGAGGTGACTTGTCATCTTTAGAGTCTAGTTTATGCCATTTTCTTTATGCCTGTGAACCAAATGCTTTAACATTTTGTCTTCCTCAAGGAAAAATGCTGCAGCCCAGTGAGCTATAGCGCCTTCTTGAGAGAACGCTAAATTGTAATAAATCCAATTTGGGGTGACAAAATGCCCATATTACATACTTTTACTTTGCCTCTTTTTTTAACTTAAATGAGGCATCTCAAAATTAATGCAGCCAAAGGCAATAAAAGATTTGAAGTAATTCTTTATCTACTTACTACTCTAATAGCTATTCTTAATAGAGTAGCCACCAATCAGAATCTCTGTCAATACATGAAGTTCTAGTTCAGTCTTATACTAATGACTACATCAAAGTATGTCAGTTCACATTTTTAAGTCAGGCACCTTCATACATTCATATGCTGAACACTGAAAAAATAATATATCAGTTACATACATGCAAAATGAAGTGGAAAATTGAAGCAATTTTCAATGTCTCTCAGGTCAAAGCAGGAATTCAAAATCTGTTTACTTGGATAAATATAATTTCTACAACACAGGTGATTTTTCTGAAGACGTGATCCAGTTTTTCCCGGAAAGCTCAACATAGCATCTTTTTACTAACCTTTTAAAATGTCTTATCTCTTGCTCCTTTCTTTCTACTGTTCTTCAACATATCTGTTATTAGTAATTCTGTAACCAGCGCGTGCAAAAGTCATGATGGCAAAGTTAGAATTGGTGAGTCTACTTGCTTTGAAAAAATGACTGAGTGAGAGAGAATGAACACACACAGAGATACACTCAATATTTTAAACATGTTGAATGAATGTTACTGCTAATGACTTGAGTCTTGAAAAGAATGAAAAAGGTGGGTCATTAAGTAAAACAGAGGAAAAGTAGTATCTGTATTGCTTATATTCTAATCGAGATTAAAGAATGACACTTTAGAAAGATGCTTTATTATGGTATACCTCTGCAGTTTAGTAGCTAAGGTACAGACCATTTAAAGCCCAATGACCTAGGTTCAAGACCCAGGAATGAGGGAAGGAAAAAATAATGTTTTATTTTAAAATAATTGTAGGATATTAGAGGTATCTTACACAACTGTCCAAACCAAGAAATGGCCATGGCTTTAGCACTAAAATACAGACAGACCTCATTTGAATTTCACTATTCTCTATACAATGTTCATTAATTTTCCACAAATTTCTCAAGAGATGAGGAAGTGACAGATGCATCTGCTTTGGCATCCTGGCCTGGGGTAGGTGCTGGAGAGAGACAATCTGGCATGAGCTAATGGGAGTCCAAGGAACTTTCTTGTGGGGAGCCAGTTCTTTTGCTGATCACACCCAGGTTAGATAGCTTTTCAGTCAATCCTGTAAAACACTTTGTGTTTTATCTTGAATATATGTTAGATAGAAATGTCTTAAATAAAAACTGCAATAGAGATATAGTAAATATTCAATAGGTATATTAACTTTATTTTTGATCATTATAAGAGCAAATCTCAAGAAAAATTAAAAGTTTGCACTGATGAATTTCATCATCTTTTTGACTTAAAAAGGTCAATATTTAATAGGTATCTACCTATTTTCCTCCTTCGTACCAAGTACAATGTACCTACTTTGTACCAGACATGGGGTTTGATGCTAGGCGTAGGATGGAGCACTAAGGGGAAATAGTTACTGCTTTTCATTGCATGATCATATCTCTGTATCAGTCCTATGAAGGACACATCCATGGACTAATGAGAGGCTGTCATATAGAAACATGATCAGTGTGGTGAGTCAGGGAAAGTGAAGTGATACTTGATCCGAGAGCTGGAAGTAAGAGTTCACTAAGTGAAGGGACTGAGGCCCTGTTTGGGTTCTATAAAAGGAACAACACATACAAAGACACTGAGATGAGCAAAACTGAACAGGTGACTGGATCACAGACAATGGGAGAAACATTTGTTTTATTTGGTTGTTCATCTTGGCTATTCCCCCCGGCTCCAGGTCCTGATCCGGGCATATATGTGGACTAGATCTGGTGACCTTATCTATTAGGCCACCAGGGCACAATGATATTTGAGTATAATTTATTGAGCCATGAAAAGCCTCTGAATGGCTGATAAAGTAAGAACAGACTTGCCTTTTAAAACTATGATTATGATTCTGTAGCAGAAAAGGATTAGAGGAGGAGGTTGTTGAGGATTGTGCTGGCTGGAGAGCGGTGTAGCCAAATAAGATGGAGGCTGTGGACATGGAATAGTGGAGAGAAGGAAGGCAGTGTATTGGCCAGGCCTGAAAATGGGTTGGATATGGGGAGAAAATTTCCGTCAAGGAGGACACCTAGGTTTCTGAATTATTTGACAGGCTTTGTATATGTACTGTGCTTGCTTACGGCCACACTAAAGGAGAAACAGATTATTTCTAGATTTCCTGGGATCAATGGCAGAGTATAGGAAACCATTCTTAACTCTTAATATTGGTTATCCCGAACCTAAATTGAATCACCGAAGTCCAGCTTAGAATCCACGAGTGGGCATCTTTGGGATTCCCTATTACTACATAACCTCTTGCCCCTTTAGGCCTGACGAAGTCTTTACTCTGTTACTCAAAACAATTTGTACTTTGTTATTGGCCATTTCTACCCTTCAGTGTTTCCCAGTGTCTTTGGAATGCCCTTCCTCTTCTACATATGAGAAACTTACCCTTTGAAATTGATCTCATTTCTTGAAGATTCTGTGTCTACTCCAAATTCTGAGACGCCTCTTTTATCTGCTCCCATGACCTCTAGTCACCTTGTACCAAAATGGTTAATTGCCTGAACTCATATTGTGCTATAGGATTCCTGATGTTAGGACCATGTTTTAGTCAATATCCCCCCCCTTAACACTGTTCACAGTACTGAAGAACATTGCATAGATAGCATCTGGCACAATAGATGGTTAATTAATATTTGAATTAATGAATAAATAATTGGTATGCAATAAATTTCACCCGAATAACAGCTATATGTGATGTCTCTATATCACTGAGTAGTAAAGGAATGATTTATATTTTTCCACAGCTGATTACCCTGGTAACTACTTTATTCAGAAATTTATTTATTTATTCATCTGTATTCTAATCCTGGCTCAACTTTTGAGCCCATCCACCCATAATGTTTCTGGGAAACTTTCTCTTCCAGGCATACCTTTGTGTTCACCTTATATCTTCAATTTACTTTCATATTTAGATGACTAATTTAGATCTTCTTCTGAAAATAAATTTCATCATTCACTTCTACGTCTGAAATTTTACTTCTCCATCAAGTACCACCCTAAAGGTCTACTCCTCCATGAAATCTTCTCTGTATGATAGTTTAAATTAATTCTGAATCCTTTTTGCATTTTAATGAACTGTAAATCCCTTTTAGTTTTCCTTCCCTATTTTATGATAGTTGCTATCTGTTTATCTCAACTGAAATGTCAGCTGCTTGAGGGCAGGGATTCTATCTTATTCCACATTGTAAGACCTCAAGCAGTTGCTCCTGAGTAAAGCTTTTCCCCGTTGTTTCCACTTCTCATTGCTTCACAACTATTTTTTATATGCTTACTATGTAATTGTGTATTGGACCAGGCTCTGAAGAGGCAATAGTGACATAGACAAACTTGACTCTTGGCATCTATCTTGAAAGTTATAGTTATATTCTACTAGTTAACATTATAGTCTAGTAGAGAAATAGGCCTTATCAGACAACAATGCTTTATTGAGAACCCATGTATTGTATACCATGTATTGGGCATAGAAAATAAACAAAAAGACAAAAGTTCCCTTGTTCTTATGGAGTATTTTCTCCAGATAGAGATACAAACTAAACATACAAACGTTATCTTCAGTTACACGTGCTGAATACCCCATGATATGAAAACTTAGAGTGAGTTGACTTTGATCTGGAGGGTTGGGGATGATGGCTTTTTAAGAGAAATAAATGCCATCTCTTCAAAATGCTATGTTTTTGTTATATTTTATGCAATTTATACTCAGTGAAAATACTTCACAGTAATTCTCTATAATGTTTACATTCAACCCATTTTCTTCTAAAACCAACAGCAGTGATGTTTCTCATGAGAGAAAAAGACTTAAATCTTTTAAGGGAAGAGAAAAGAGCTTTTACAAAATGTATGGCAAAAATACACAGCTATAGATATGACATTTCTAACAGTCAAGTTACTGGCTTGCTAAAAGCTCAGAATAGAAAGGATCCAATAAAGCCCTAGAGTGAGTCTCATATTTTTATTTGTATATATACACATATATGTGCATATATGTATATGCATATATACATACACATTAACCTGAATAATCAAGATAACTTGTATTCAGTATAATGATGTGTGAAAACAATATTAGAATTAATTTAAAAGTTGCTTTCATATGATACTGCATGGGAAATTCAGGTATCTAAAAATAGTTGTGAAATTATTTCTGGATTAATCTTTTCCTTCACAAATATAATATGCTGAGTTAAGTTTATTATGTTGAATAATTGAAATAATCAATTAATGGATAAAAGTATGGGCTAATAATTTTTAATTGAGCTTAAGAATGAAAATAATTGTACAGAGTAATTCTCTTAATCTTGATATAAAATCTCTAATCTTAATAGATGAGTAATTTCCTACCACAAATATTTTATTGATTTGTGAAATAATGATTTATTCTGATTTCTTTCAGCATTAGGCAGCCTCTCTAACATTCGGGGAATGAGAGTATGAAAGGGCTAAAGTGTTAAAATGTTGTCATTGGGTAAATGATTCTGTGACTATTTAGATGGGGGCAACATGGAAAGAAATACCTATCTTTTTTTTTTTTCCTAAGGTAAAGGTTGGTATTGAAAAACCTGAGTCTATTTTCCAATGAAAACAGAGAAATAAGAATGAAGTAAACAATTTGGGTGTCATTTTATGCATGGTATGTATGGCTCTTCCTGAGGTTGGTATCAAGGAAGGTTCAGGGTGCTTGTACAGAATTCTCTGTTGAAATGGGGAAGAAATGGGTCGGAGAAAATGATTCAATATTTAGAATTCGAAAGAATGAGAGGAAGAGGTTCAAGCAAAGGGACAAAAAAAGAGGAAGAAAGCCAGAAAAGTGTTGCTAATGCTGAGTAAAATTTAAAAAAAAAACCCATCAAGGATAGAGTGATCACTTATGTCAGCTACTGCTGAGAATTTGAGATGCGCGGGTTGGAGAACAAACCATGAGATTTGAAAACATAGCGGCTACTGATGTCCACGACAAGGATGACTATATAGAAAAATTTGGACATAAACTGTATTGGGTCAGACTGGGTCTAGAAAAAATGGAAATGAGTGGATATAGTTAGAATTTTGCCATCTAAAGCTTGCCTGTTGTGTATTATGTATTTTAAGTAGAAGCACTAAGAGGAATTTTCATGAACAATAAACGGGAGAACAAGGTATATACTACTATGATTGTATTTCTTATGAGTACTTGCATTCCTAATATTTAGTCGAGTGCCCATTTTAGATCAGGAAAACCACACTTTGCATCTACTTACACTCTAGAGTGTTCAGTTGGGCTTAAATAAACGTTAAGTCTCATTAAAGCCTTTGGTGCTAATTCACTTTATGGCACCCTCTAGAATAGTCTGGAGGGAGTGTATGAGTTCTTAAGAACTGAATGATCATCTGGAGAAGTACAGGTGTGACCCTGGCATGTTCCCTACCTATTCTAAAGCTATTGTCTCAAAGATAAAATGCATATGATCAGAATATGAAGGGAAAATAAAATGACTAAAGTACTTAGCATGGTGTCTGGTGCATAATAAAGGCTGAGTGAATGGTAGTTATTTACTATGGCTGTGATTATTGACTTATTCCTGAATGGGACATATTTAAAATACTATGCAATTTAGTAAACAGAAATAAATATCCAAATAAAGAGCAAAAAAAAAAAAGTCAGAGAGTGAGTTGCGCTTTACAAACCACACAGTCTTTTGTTCACATTACTCTTACCTGTGCTCATTGGTGTTTGGTATGTCCTCACCTTTAGTGAGGTCATATAAGTAGAGAAGGTAAGACTCTGAGTTCTCTGAAGCACATTTGTTATCACATTTCCCTGGAATTAGCGGAATATTCCAGTTCCATCTTCCTATCCTTTGCAATTCAATCCGCACTGCTTAGTGATAAGGACTAATTAGCTTATTGACTGCTTCCTGTGCATCAAGGCTGTTCTAAACCCTTTGCAACTATTACCCCATTTAAATCTCATAGCCCTAGGTGCTTGCTACCACTGTTCTGCCCCCTTATACAGATGAGAACACTGAAGCATAGAGAGGATAAGTAACTTGTCCTTAGATGACTGTTGGGAATTCAATCCCGGGTGGGCTGGTTACACAGTTTAAGCTTTTAACCACTTCATCCTAATTCATTTGGATTTAAGTTGTCATAGCCTTTATGCATTGAGGAGTGTGAAGAGGTGGAACCAGTACCCTTCCCCAGAGTTCCTGAGTCATTTGTGCTGGGTGTCTATTCAGGTAGGGTCATGCAAACTTTGAGTAACAGAGCAATTCAAATCTGTGAACTAAAACTGCTAACCATTAAAAGAAAAAATTTGAAGACAAGTTCATTCATGTTCATTCAAAGGCAGACGAGGCATTTTTATATTAAGATATCTAGAAAGTTCTCAGATGCTTAGCAGAGAGCTAAATTAAACCCTGCTTTGGGTGAAATTATAAACACGCTGTCTGCCTCAGATGAGTAAGTGTATATAAATAGGACAGTTGGTATACATGATCTTAATGGCATAACTTCCTTTTTTTCCTGTGTAATGTAACTTAGTAAGTGTGAGTATTTCCATCTGAAATAAACTGTCATCCTCAGAAGAGCACATTGTGGGATTCAGTACACAACAACTAAGATTGCCCTTTTCTTCAGCATGTGATTTTTTTATTTTTTCCTTCCATATCCAGCAGTTAGTACTAAGGTCTGAAACCCTTAGTTACAGAAGAAAGTGGCTTAGCAGTAATGGAGCCTGTGTGAGGCTAAGGGAAGAATAATGAATATTCCCTGCAAGCTGCCTGCCTAGATGCAGGTGCAGGAATCAGGAACTCATGAATAATGCATGACATGCAGATGAGGTGGTGGTTTCTCCTGCGGGGATTTTAACTTTGCTACCTGGCTGGCTGCTATATGTGGAAAGAAGGTAGGCAGTGGTAAAGTGTCACCCTTTTAAAACAGAGCTCACAAAGACACTGCATAGCCATTTGAAGAAATCGATTTGGGGGAGGGGGTAGAACTGAAGTGCAAACAGATATAATCTATTTTATCTGGTGAAGTAAGCTCCAGGCCATCTATTTACTCACTTAGGGTAGGGGACAGAAGCTTTCCTGCTTCATCTTTTAGAGAAACCTTATAATTTTTTGTTTATGCACACAATCAGCCATTCTTTGAAGACTGTTACACCATTATAGAAATTATCTACTGGTCTGTGGATCAGTGAAATTGTATTAAAAGATACAAATACCTAGAGAATGTGTAGGTGTGTGTTAGACAGGCACATTCTTCTTCACCAGTAGACACAATGAGAATCATCAATAAGAGAATACTTCTGTCATCAAGCTTCACTTAGTGGAATTATCATGATGAATAGAAATACTAGGAGACAATAAAGCAAAGTAAGCATTTAAAGGATATAAGGTAAATTAAAAGAACTGAATATTCAGGATTATTACTCCTTAAAACTTTATTTAGGCATTAAGACACTTGACACTTGACGGGGATGTTGAGATGTTTCCAGAGGATTTTCTGCATTTTCTCTTAGGTCAGGGAGGGTTAGCTAGGGAGACATTTTTTGACTCGGAATTCCATTTTGATGATTATATTTCAAACAGACACCCAGAAAAGTAGAAATAAGAGAAGAAAAATGAGTCTTGCTACTTTGTGTGTAATTCTTATCATTTTTATTGCATGTTCTTTCTCTCCCCCTTTTGGGGTCCTGGAATATGAGCTGGCTTTCATTTCTAGCTGAGTCTGTCATTTCCGCTAGGCCCCAGTTTGGCTGGATGCCAAGACCAACAGGTGATCGTTGTAGCTGCAAAACAGCAGGAAGTGGGCTGTGCTTGAATGAGACAGTTCACTAGAGGGGCTGTCTGGCCTCTCTCCATCTTTTTGCATAATTAACGCCCCCTCCCCCATGCCGAGCAGAAAATCTGTGCAGAGCAGCTCAGCTGCAGCAGCCATTGAGAAGCACTGTGAGGAAAAGAATGTTAATAAGGGATGTTGGAAGAAATAAGCCTTCCCAGTGCACAGTGCAGTCTGGCTCTGGATTTACAGGAAGACGGCCGTTGGCCCTTCTCGGGGACTAGAACTATATTATCTGTTTTGAAATAATTTTCACTTGCTAAATAACGTGGAGAACTGGGGTTTTCATGAAACTGGGAGTTGTGGAGTCTCACTGGACTTGAAAAACCAATTGAAAATCCTTGTTTTGTTTCTTTCTTGTAAATAGAGTAATATTTGGGACATAGAGTGAAGAAGGCACCGGATAAAAGACTGTCTAGATCTCACAAATTCTAGTAGATAGAATAAATCACGAAGTTGACAACAGGGGACAGGAAGCAGGGAAATTTTTTGCCCTTGACTGACCCACAAAGAGGTGGAGTTTCTCAGCTAGCTCCTAGTGGAAGACAGTAACAGAACAGTTCCTGGAAACAAACTGTTATCAGCAATGTCTCCACCCTAGATTTTAGAAAACAGTATAGTCTTCACTTCTGCTTTATTTGGCTAAAGTTTTTTTTTTTTTGGTTAACTTCGTGTTCCTCAAAGCCCAGGTATTGAACATCACATCTAGAAGAAGTGTCACATCTTTCTCCTAGAAATACCTGTTTGCCTTTCCTTCCTCTCTCATTCCCACAGATTCTGTTCCTGAACATTTTCATAAACTTATTGTAAGAGAAGGAGGAAAAAAAGGCTTTCCTCTGTCCTCTAACCTCTCTGGTTCAGTGTAGGGGATGTGCAAATTAAACTGACAAAGGAGAGATTGAAAAAAAAAAGCAAGGGTTATTTATGTGTGCACATGTATCCACACAATATTGGCTGATGAGAAACTCAAGGATATGGTTAGAATTTAGAGCTCATATATAAACCATGTTAGCAAAGAGTGATAAGTTCTGGAGACATGACTAGGCAAAAGAAAGGGGCGTATGAAGATTCAGAGGGGAAAGTTGTAGGAAGCTGAGTGGCTAGGGCATGTTTGGAAAACTAATGGTAAATGAGGGTGGTGGATGTAGCTCACCTCAGCCATCTCAGGTGGTAAGAGGTACACGTGGTATTCCTCTTTCTGGTACTGGAGATAAGGTACCTTTGCAAATGGAAATTTCCTTTATGGAAGAGAAAATTATGCCTTCTTTTTTCTTTCCTACAAAGGAAGGAAGAGAACTCTTGTGTCTGTTTTTCTCAGTTACTTTCAGCTCATTTTTATGAAAAAATAACATTTTAGTATGGCAGAGTCTGATCCTCATTACTCTCTTACTTTTTAGGTTTCTAAATCTAGAAGTTGACTTGCCTTGTGCAGACATAGGTAGCTAAAAAGTACTCATTGAGGACAGTCACCTTATTCTACATTGCTTTACCCACTCCTAAACCTGGCAAGGATTAGGTATCCAGTTACTTTTTGTTAGATTAATGAATGAATTGATAAATTAAAACTGGTGGTCCTGAGTATGGAGGTCTTCACAGTGAATGTTATAACTAACATGTGGTAAAGTTGAAATGAGAGACTTTGCTGGCATCGAGATTTAACTGCATCCATTTACTAACAGGTGATCAGGTTCTGGGGTGGGGAGGTTATGTCAGACAAATCTATAGAGACCATTTATAAACCAGATCCTTTTAATTGGGAGGAGTATGCTTTTTCAATGACTGAGTTACTTTCATCTGCCTACAGGGTGCATCCATCCCCAGTATCAAGGGTCCGAGGAAATCGAATGAATAATCAGAAGTTTGCTTGGTGAGTAGAGTTTTAAGCTATGACTATGTTTAAACAGAGGAGAGTTCTTCCTGCTTCTCTATAGAGAATACATTGCTACTAACTGAACTGCTTAATCTCCCTCTCCTTAGAAAGTCTAAATAAACATGATAGATTTTTCTCAGATATAAACTTCCACTTCAGATAAAGATTTTCAGTTCATCTGTTATTAATTTTGATGATTATATATAGATAAATTTCTCTAACATTGTCTTTGAATATCTAGGTGTTTATTTGTTTTGTTTTTTTTTAAGTTAAGGAACATGAAGATCTTTTAGTGATACATTCTTTGAAAAAAAAGAGTTTACCATAAATAACCTAAAAATCACTTCATCCGCAAATTATTGATTACTGATTCTTTAACAAGGCAATTGAAAGTGTTTTACAAATATTTTATGTGAAACAAGAAGAATTAATATAGATTTAAAATTTTTACCTGTTTATTCTATTCCAAAAACTTAATTGTATACACACAAATTGTCTTAACGAAAAGCAAAATATATTCTGTGTACTGTATGACTTCGGAGGTGAATGAATGAAAATTCACAGATCTCCATTTTTACTTCATTTAATTGTGCTTAGAATAGAATTTTGATTAAAAACTATGGCTTTTTTTTAAGTATGGGAAGATGATTACCAAAGATTGAGCTTCACAAATTAATTTTATCCCTAAATCAGGATTATTTTTAAACACAAAATAATGATTCTTTGAATTTGAATAGTGCCTAATCAGCTTGCCTCCCTTCTCCCATTAAATCTAATTAACCCTCACAATGGCTTGGTGATGTTGTTAAATATTACGCTTTTCTTTTTCACAGAGGGGGAAATGGAGCAGAGAGGATACAGCTATTTGCTTACACACTGTCTAAAAGCTGGGGCACCCTTCATGGTTTCTCACAATCACTGAAACATATTGTCCCTTGTCAAACCTAGAAAGCTGAGGGAATAATAATGCTTTGGCCATTCCATGAAAGGAAAGGGAGAAATCAGGGCCTTTCTTGACTGTGCAGAATTGACATTCTTTCTCTCTGTGCAGAGCATATTGTACTAAAGAAACTTTATTATGTATAAGAGGATTTAAGAGCCTCAGCATCTTTAAGATCCTCAAATGAGCAACATACGTATTAGATAGAGCACCATTCTGTCACTTGTGAGATCTGGTTCCTACAACTTATTTCTCAAGAACTAAATGTAAAACTCTAAGTAAATAACACTGTTCATGTTCTTTTTCCTTTTTTTCTGGGTTATTGGCATACTGGTAACTTGTTTTCCATAATTCATAGTCTGTCATTTGGTGAGTAAGTTTAAGCCACTTTCATCTCTAAAGAAGTAATCCACGAAAAACAAAAAGGATTTTTTACTACTAGCCTTGAGAAAATTCAGCTTTTCATTTATTCGGCAACATTTATTTACAGTCTCTGGCACTGTGAACAGCTCTTAGATTCCAAAGATAAATATAACCTAGTTTCTTTTCTCAAGAGGCTCACTAGTATCTGTGTGTGTGTGTGTGTGTGTGTGTGTGTGTGTGTTTGTTGTCGTCTCTGATATCTTATACATATATGGCATTCTATTGTATAAGCAATGAATAATACATAATAAAATGTGGATAATGCTGTAAGAAGATATATTTATAGTGTAATCAGTATATATAATATTCAGAAGGAAATATGTCAGGGTAACTTGATTGAAGACTAATTTGATTGTGGGTTTTGAGGAAGGGGATAAATCCTAGAGAAGAAGATAAACACTTTCTAGGATGGGTTTTCTGATAGTTTATTTAGCAATAATTGTCTTTGTTTTTACTGAGATATAATTAGCATGTATGTAACATGTTAGTCTCAGGTGTACGACATAATGATTCTATAGTTTCGTATATGGCAAAATGCTCCCCACGTAAGTCTAGTTAAAAGCCATCCACATACTCAGTTACAACATTTATTTTTCTTCTGATGAGGACTTTTAAGATCTACTGTCTTAATGACCTTCAAATATGCATTATGATATTGTTGACAGTAATGACCATGCTGTACATTACTTACCTTATAACTGGAAGTTTGTAACTTTTGACCCTCTTGACATTTCTCTACCCTGCACCACTGTCTCTGGAAGCCACCAATCTGTTCTCAAGTTGGAGTTTTTTGTTTTGGCTGTCACATAAAAGTGAAGTCATGTGGAATTTGTCTTTTTCTGGCTCAGTGAAGAAGGGTTTTGGATAAAGAGCTAGAATTAGTAGGAAAAGCAGAAGATTGAGATAATGCCTCCTTAATGGATTGAAGCACAAATGCAAAGACCTGCAGACATCTAACCATCAACTATAATAGTATCATACATAGATTTACTTGGTCATGAGCTACTTAAAATTTATATATAATACCTTGACTCTTCTTTAAATAAATTCTATAAGACTGGTATCTAGACATAAATCTCTAGGCTGGGAATATTGGCTCTGAAAACCCAGACTTTATATACTCATGGGAGCAGTGAAGATGAGGGAAAGCGATAGTTGCTTTTCCCAAAATAGAAGTTTGGGAAAGTTTATAGAAGTAGATGTCATATTCAACACTAGCTTGGCTCTGGTTTGAGTTAGATCTGCAAACATTTTATATGAGTGATGTTGGGTGATCTTGTGAAGTTGGGTAAACAAATGCTCCCATCGGTTAAGACATATTTATTGTTCATCAAATAAGAAATCAGTAAAAGATGAAAACACTTGAACATGTAAGTTGCACTAGGAAATACATATACAACAACTGTGGACTGTAAATGCTGATGACTATGGTGGAGTTCCCCAGTGGGGTTTATTATTGACTAAAGATGGTTTGAAATTTTAAAGGGCTTTCCTTTTGTATAATATTAACGAGAGACAGGATCCACTGACCTCATTCCTGTGGCAGCATTTCCTCCGGAGCTGAAGAAATGTGTAAAAAAGGATGGTCAAGACAAAACCCCTGTTGAAAGGGGAAAAAAAATATGGTTTAAAAAATGTATATATCCAGGGAGGGGATGAAAGTATCAGTATGTAAAGGGTCCATTGACAGCTATTAGGATGAAACCAGATTTGTTGTTAACAGTCCGCTAACTCCCAGGGATTGAAGATGACAATAAGAACTTTTGCAGGCTATTTTAGCATCCACTACAGAACATTAGATCATTGTGCAACTCATTTAATATTCAGCGAATCAAAGGTAACAATCCAGGCGAGGCTTAGCCTCAGTCAATCAGAGAGACTCCGCTCCACCCCACCATAACAATGTTTGATTTGAGGATGGGTGAAATTTTTGAGTTTCAGCTATGTGGACTTCATTCTATTTCATATATCATGTTTCTCTTTCCTTCACCCTTGGCCCTAACTGGAATTGATCACACCTTCTGTAGTCCAATAACTCTCTTTCTTGCATCTACTAAAACCAAGAAAAATATTTTGCTCCTTTTGGGACAAATGAGAAGAAATGGGGCAAACTCTACCAGAGAGCCAAATGTACAGATAGACTTTTGTTCTTTGCAGATATTTCTGCTAGAAGCTACTAGTTCTCATATCAAACCCATAGAAAGTGACTATTTCCAAGTTATTTTTCAGAGGCTTTATTCCCAAAGCTATCATGGAAACAGGGAATCTGGTTTGATGAGAGTATGTAGGTTGGAACCAGACAGGGAGGAGATTGTGGAGAATAACTCTGAACATTAAAGTTGATCTAAGGGCCCCCAAATTTCCGTGATCTGTGTGAGTGACCTAAAAGCGTAGAGTAGTATATGCTCTTTCTAAGCTCTCTCTCTCTCTTTCTCCTTCCACCATGCTCCATTCCTAATGCTTTTAAGGATGTGGTCAGATGCTGTTTTTGATAATGGCAGTATTAGTAGTTGTGTTGTGTAGCCAAAATATCCATCTAGAGCTGTTATGTAACATGGTAGACATGTCATGTCATAGAGAATTTAGGGACCATTCATATTCATATGACATTGAAAAGGAAGCATTAGTAATAGGAATCGTCAACAGTAAAATAGGAATAGTTTTCTCTAGCCAGTTGGATACTGTTACCATTCATCTGGTATATGATTTATCTTTATCAGCATGCCTGAGATATCATATAGTTATATGCACAAAGACCGTCCAGTTTTAATAGAGCATCTGTGCAAATGATGATACTTGATACAGACACATTTCATGTTTGGATGTCAAAGTTCTGTGCCACAGATTTTTGTGAAGGGCCCGAAAAGCCTTTTCATACATTGATGCTTTATTGTTAGAGGTCTCGTGCTACAGTGAACTTAGGTATGTAACCATTTGTCATCATGTTGACATGACTTCATAGACTCTTTCTGAAGGACATAATTAGAATGGATTTCTGTCATAAAAATAGCATTCTTTGCTGTTTAAACCTTTTGCCTTAATAGAAGAAGGCAGTGACGTTTTTGATATTGATATTGGAAATTCCGGCCAGAGACTTTTCAAGTGTAACAGTTATCAATTGCAGAGCTGTGAGGGATGTGAAAGCATCTTCACGTTTAGTTCAACTCACTTTGCAAATGTAGAAATAGAGACCCGGGGAGAAATACATTATGTGTCAGACGGCCATAAACCCAGGTCTCTCCATATCTCTCCAGTCATCGTTCTGCTTTGAGGCAGTTAGCTACCTGTGGGTAGAGTGAGAAAAATGCTAAAGATTAAATAAGTTGGATGTCTAATTCATTACAAGCTAAGCAGAAGTCTTTGTCTGGGAAAATCCCAAGAGACTGATATGATACGGAGAGAAAAAGGTGAAATAGAAGGGGCCTAATGAAGACACTGCTACTGCTGTCCACTCCAGTATGTGGCACTTACTCCCTGCCAAAATGTTTGTTCATCATCTCGCAGATCCTGGCATGTTCATTATTTATAGATACTATTGATTATGTTATTTTAATTACCAGCTCATTCTGCTGCCTTGCTTTTTGACTTACAGGGCAAGAATGATGATACTGTGTATGGACTTTAATATGTAAAAATTCCAGCTCCAGAATGCCTGGCCTTCTTGGGTTTTGTAAATCCATATGTGTTGGCAAATAAGTAACAGCAGGCTGCTTTTAGATTTAGTTTGGAAGCACACGCTCTCCAGTGTTTGATAACAGATTCTGAAAATGGGCTGTAGTTCATGGAATCACGAACCAGTTTGCAAGTTCTCTGTATATGCACTGAATTAAAATGAAAGGAAGAACCTCCAGGGTGTTGCTACAGTTTAAATGCCTCCCGATTCACATCTTTTTGTGTTATAAGACAGTGCGGCCTATTGAATTCTGTAATCACTTTCACCCTCCCTCAAATTTACCTTGGCATCAATTATGTACATATTAAGCTTGTACAACATCTTTCAGATCGACCTTATTAAAGACCTTTGGTCTAATGTTCTTAAATTCTCAATTACCCACAATTTCAGCAAGAAACCTCATGATGAAAGTCCTTCATATTCCTGTTAATAACAACTGATTTGTTTTTTGGAGCGGGGGCTCTAGTCTGGCTTCAGTCATGATCAAGTTGAACGGGGGAGCACTAAAGTCTGCTTCTTTCTGTAATTATTTCTTTAATTATGGGGAAATGAGGACCGTACGATCATGCTGAGCTGTAAAGGTCACCACTTCTGAGACATTTGTCTATTAAAGGTTCATGAGTATTTCGTTTTTACCGACTTGCTCAGAACCATATTAATGTCTTAGTGAAAACCTGATGTAAGAACACGTGGGGCCTGTTTTGCTGAGTCCGGATATCCTCTCTGTGCTGTATCATAAAACCTGTTTGTTGTGGTAAGTAACTCTGGCATGGTCAAGAGATTCCGGATTCAAAAGGACTTATTTAGAAAAGTCAAATACATGAGGATATTTGTTTTACAACATATTTCTAAATACTTGAGTCAAAGAAGAAATATCAAGGTAGGTTTAAAAATATTTTTATCTCAATGAGAATGAAATCACGACTTATCAAAATTTGTGGGATACATCAAAAACAGTGCTTAGAAGGACATTTATAGCATTGCAGGCATATATTAGAAAAAACAAGAATATGTTAAATCCAAAGTAAGTAAAATAAGAGAAATAATCCAATGGCTTATTTATAATTCTGGGGTTTATCACATATTTTTCATATAGTTATTTTTTAGGTGATTCAATATTATGCCTGTTAAGGATATTTAAAATTCATTGAATTAACAGTCATGGTTTACTTTGGGAAAGTTACTTATAACTCCAGCTTCTGATAGTTTTAATTTGTGAGTATGCTTTATTCTCCAACACAGTCTTCTTCCTGTTAAACTTGTTTATATGTAGAACTTCAAATAATGATCACGTTGTAATGAAAGAACAGAAGGTTATGGGAGGTCTTTCATGAATAATGCTTCAAAAAAACCTCTCAATATGAAAAACAGTTGTCTGTGATAGCACTAATACCAGTGATGTTATAATTAACAAGTGAAATTGAAATGAAGAAATCTTATTTTATGTGTACCTAGAGACATCACGTTCTGTCCTAGTTTTTCCACAGTATTTTTCAGTAAATATATTTTGACTGAAAAAATTTGACTAAAAATATCTGTATTCTATGTTTATATTTGAAAGCAAATATGGAGACCCAGTCAGAAATCCCAGTGTGTTTGTGAATGTTGGGCGTATCACTCAGGAAAGGACATTTTCAGGGAAGTCTCCTGGGAAAATGTTTAGTGTGTCTGCATTTTTGTTTTGAATTTTCTTTCTCAGTCATATTTGCAATATCATCTTTCTAGCCATGGAGATTGCTCTGTATATATGAATAGTGAACTAGTAATTAAAAAATGCACTATATTCTTAACATATGATATTTTTTTCTCAGCTGACCACTAGATTTTCATAAAGTTGCTTAGCAGTATACTCAGAATTGGCTGTTTCTTGCATTTCTTATTATAGCACTAGATTACTTGAAGTAGGATCAATATTAATATATTGATTTTAATTTGTTTTAAGCGAGCGATCGAAAGTATATGCCATATGTATCTAGAAATTAAAACCATATTATACAAGTTTTAGTCACAGCTACTCCATACCAACCCAGGGCTTGTAAGCTGCTGGAGGACTGAGGATACTATTTGAGTCTGAACTTTGCTTAGAGCCCTTTCAAGCTTTATTGTAGTGACTTTGTTTTACAAATGAAAATGAACTATGTGTGGTGGTTTCCCCATTCCTCAGATACATGTCACCGCAGCCTGTCTTCCACATCACCAGGTGTTTTTGACCATTGTCCAGGGGGGTTTGCCACCACTTAGCTCAGTCTAAATTTCCTTTCAGTCTGATTTCCTCTCTTAAGTGGGATTCTTCTGTGGGAATAATGGAAACTAAGTCCAGCCAACTTAGCAAAGGGGTAATTTTGTAGAAGGACATCAAAGGGGTTATGAGTCAAAGGAAAAAAGAATAAGATGAGCCACAGGGAACAAAGGAAGCAGGACAGTATCTAGGACCCGGGGAGTCAGACTGAGTGTGAGTGAGGTAGACCCAGCTCCTGGATGTCACTTCCTCAGAATCCCAGTAGAGGAAGCCAGAGTCTGATCAGCGCCAACCTGACTCACGTGCCCACACTTCGACCAAGGTAGGAAAATGTCTTGGTAACCGTCCCTCTAATAGCACATGTAATGGGAGGTGCTAAGTTTCCCAAGGGAGAAGGAGGTGCTACTGATGGGAAGGAGTGTGCTTCCTACCCTCGCACCATCAATGTACCCCACTCTCCAGTGAACAAGAAGCTGTCAGCGAACCTAATGTTACTCCTTGGAGGCCATCGTTTATTATATTTCAGAGGATGAAGATGCTATGTAGAATCAGTAACTAAACTTTTTGACCTCTCTCAGATCTTATTCTTATTCTGTTAATGTTCCAAGTTCAAGAAAAATGGTGAGCTAGATTCTGTTCTTGAAATGAAAGCTTTTTCATCTTACTCTCCACCAATTATCCATTTCCTTGAAATCCTCCTTTGAATCATATATGAAAAAGGACAGCCTTTAAAACCAAATGTGCATAGTGGTTGTGTTATACTATGTAAGACAGGAAACAAACTGTCTATGAAATGCCATAAATCTTCTGTCTATATTATAAATGTAGATTCTGGAATAAATATGTCACCCCTCAGTCTTTTTCCTTCCTGCACATCTTTCTGTTCAATGAATGAATAAATGATGTCTGAGCCAAATTATTCCAGCTAGGTCTTGGGAAGAAAACAAAAGAAATGATACTCTTCATAGTATCACCTTGAAAAACAGAAGTACTTCATTAACCCTAGGTAATAACCCACAGTCAAATTTCAATTTGCTTTATGCATCTTTAGGCTTCTCTTTACTGCCACCTGGGTGATTCTTTGACACACTCCCCATTTCTTATACTCTCAAATGAAGCTGTAATACTTCAGCTCTCTTGTTCCTTCTCATCAATAACAATTTAGACTCCTGAGCAGGTGAGCATATGTAGGGAGAACTGTGGCCAACACATTAAGTCAATAGGTGCTATAGAAGGCATGCATGTAAACCCCAAGCAGAAATGTTAGCTCCTTAGGGTATAGATGAGCTGGTTTGTTCCAGTTTGCATGAAAGCCAAATAAACAGAAAGGACCTCTCTGTATGTCACCAATCTTGTGTGATCGTTAAATCTTCCCTTTCATCCTATAATCTATTTGGAACACCTTCATAAATGGACGGACATATCACGTTACAGCCTTTCGAACGCAATGATTTAAATTCACCCCTGTGTTGTAAAATAGAAGTCTCTCCAATTCCATCTATTTCCCACTCCTTTACTCTTGGACTTTCTTCCTCAGTAAGAAAGGAAAATTAAAGAAAAAGAAACATAGTTTTCCTTAGAGGTTGCAATGGATAGGTGTGGAGAAAGAACTCTTATTTTTCACTGTAGACCTGAATTATTTTGGACTCTTTGAAGAATCCTGTCACTTAACTGTAAGGATGGACTCATTTCTTACAGCCAAAGTGGCTCATAGCTGTCTTCCCCAAACTTTTCAGGCTGTGAAGTATTTATTTGAGAAAGAGAAGGAACTTGGGTGGCATTGTATTGGAGGTAGGAAACAAAGACCAGAGGCAACCATGTTGAGAACAGAAGGAAGTTGCTGCCACCTAGAGGTAAAATTTGGTAAATTTTGAGTGTGCTGTGAACACTCATGAAATAATCTTGAAAAGTAGATGGCCATGTACTGTCATCATAAAACTGAAATGCAGCCAGTTGACTTAGTTTCTCCCATGAAATGGGACTGGACTCATTGAATTCCCTTCCCTGTGGTTAATGTGCCAATATTCCCTATGAAATTTTGCTGACACTAATGAGTTTTGCTCTTTGTATGCACAATGGCCTTGCTATTGATCATAAAACCGTATGTGGGACTTTTGGAAGTCTTCCTCCTGTATCATATAATATCAGTTACTTGAAAGACTCATTATTACTGTGGTTAATAGAGAACATCTTTTCCACAACCCATGCTTTCTTTAAACTGTTTCCTCAGGAGTCCTGGAAGATGGCATTCTCATTGAATTGTGTGACTGATGTCCTTCTGTTCCCAGGAAAGAAAAAGGTAGCAGTGAAACCTGTGGGTGAAGGCAGAGAGGACCACCAATGAGGAGAAGGAAGCTGAGACTCACCTCAGTTATGCTAAAACCTAGTATCAAGGCAGCACCCACTGCAAAAATAATATGCAATTAGGCCCATTTCATTTCGATTGTTAGAATTGCTTGTACACAGCACTTAACATATTAATTGTCTGGTCAGGACATTTTTAACGGAAAAGCCTCCCACATAAGGAAACCTGCACAGCCAGAAAGGTCACGCTGCCACAGTTGGCTTGCAATTCTCTTTTTCAGGACTGACATATTGCACAGCCTCAGGGGGCACCATTCACATTGCAGTCTGTGTGGCAGTACCTCCTGGAACACGCAAAGCAAAACACATTGGCACAGAAAGGTGAGAAAATATGACAAGAATATTGTGTGTGTTCACACGTCTGCCCTGCTCTCCGGCTCTCCTGAGTGGAATCTTGATTGAATGATGTTGATGACAGTGACGATGATGAAAAGGGAGAAGGGACTTCAGAAAACACCAGAGGGTATCAGCAATACCTTTTCTAAAATCAGGATAGTAATCAGAGTATCCTTGTTTATTTTATTTTCCTTTATTTTATTTCTTAAAGGAAAGGTGCAGAGAGAAGAGAGGAAGGTGAGCAGAGGCAGGTAGGCAGGAAGAAAGAGAAGGAAGAAATTATTGTATTTTAGTTGTTCATCCTGGCTATTCTCCCGGCCCCAGGTCATGAACCTGGGTCTTGGGGATGTATGTGGGCTGCACCAGCTGAAGGCAGCGTCTCCAACAGCTGCTCCACCAGGGCACGTCTCTGTGTTTATTTTAAACCCTACTGCTTTCTTAAGAATGTATTAGCTGAATCTCTTCTCTTGCTGCCATATGGGCCTTTACCTGCTGGCTGCTTTTGTTCTTCCTCTTCGTTTTTACTTTTAAATTACAATTTAGGTATTTGATTCTGTGTCACTTAGAAACCCGATCATTTTTGAAAGTTCCAGAATTTTAATTTTTTATTTAAATTTTTCACTGAAGAGCACCATCACTTTCCTAGAATATTTGTGTCCATTCTTATGTTCCCTTTTGGTGAAATTATTGAGCTCACAACGATCTGGCCACTTTTCTGCACTCCGAAGACACTTTGTTATTGATGTAGTAGAGTGGTCTCAGTGGAGAGAGAAGTGGGTGCAATCAGGATATCTTTTGAAGGCAGTGTTGACAGCATTCGCTTATGGAAGGAAGTGACAAAAAGAGAAGAAACAAGAATGACACCTGCCTTTTGTCTGAGCAACTTGTGGTTATGATCGGGAGCTTAGAAGGAAAGGGGAAGACTGTAGATTGAAATGTGGGAACCACTGGCATATTAATGATCTCTGCTTAGAGTTGTGTGTATCCATATTTGATGAGGAAATACAAGTTTTTGAGATGAAGACATCTGAAGAACAAGTTGTATCCTCAATGTCAACTGGTGGCACTAAAAATTACATTAGTTGTGACACAAATGCTCACAGATAAATAAGATAAAAGCCGTAACGGTGTACCTAAGCAGGATGCACAGCAATGTTTCTTAACCATACCTCGATATACTGTCATCAACCCATCATATGACATTGCCCCCTGCCCTGCTGTGTGGTCAGTCCTGGGCTACTCAGTGCGACATACCTAACCTTGACTCAATAGTTCTTAATACATGAAGGCTTCCATTCCCACATCACCAAGTATCTGTTTCTTCCACAGGAAGACTTTAGCTCTCTAAGAACCTCTGGACCTATTTATTCGTATTCCCCAAGTCCTCATTTTCTTCCTGTTTCCCTTCTACAAAATCACCGAAGCCCGAAACCTCATGGTAACTCCAGCTCTGTCAGAACCAGCATCCAGAGCTGAAGGGAATATTTCTTAGTGAGATAAGTCAGAAGGAGAAAGACAAACATCAGATGATTTCACTCATATGGTATATAGAGAAATTAAACAAATGAGTCAAATCAAATACAAATACTTTTAGTCTGTAGACTGAAGCTAGTGGTTACCAGAAAGGAAGGGGGAAAGGGATGGGCAAGTCAGGTGGTGAAGCTTAATTATATGGTGAAGGATAGAATTGAACTATTGGTGAATTTAGTGTGTTACATACAGTGTTGACATATGATGATGCATACCATACAATGTTACGGTGCAATATTCCTTCAATAAATATAAATATACACATTATATATATATATATATATATAATTTGATCACCCAAGTCTAACATTCTTCATATTAAATATTTCTTGGCAATGTTGTCTCTTCTTCACTCCAAATACCTCGTCATCTCTTGCTTGAAAAATGAAACTAAATTCCTGAGTGTCTCTTTGATTCCTATTTTTTCTACTCCCTCTCAGTCCAACTTTCACCATGTCTGCCGTGATGTTTGTAAAATGCAAATGGGCTCACTCCTCTTTGCAACTCCATTTTGCCATCATTTAGCAATCCAATGTACTTAGTGCATACAACATATGAGGTCCTTTTCAGGACAACTCTTTCCTCCTTTCTCATCTTAACCTTACTAAATTTTCCCCATCCTCCATGAATCCTAATTTCCAGTTACTATGAACTTACTGTTTTCCAAAATACCTTGGTCATCAGGGAAACTAATTCTGAAAGACTCGATTTAAGAATTCTCTTCTGTGCAAAGTCTTTCTTTCCCACTAGTCTTGATTCTTCTTTGATCTGACGCCACCATATAACCAACTTATCACCTTCACCGTGGTTTACTGTCATTGTTTCTTTACTTGTGGATCATATTCTTCTTGGCTTCTCATCCAAATGTAGGCCTTCCAGAGGAGCACCATCATTTCCTTGCTTTACGCACAAGCACATGGTAGTGCCAGCTTAGGGCATATTAATCGATGAAATAAGCCATTTCTTTCAACATCCTCATTTTCCTGGTGGGAAAACTGAGGTCCAGAGACTGAAAGGATTTTATCCAAGTTTGCACAGCGAATTAGGACTTCTGTGTCCTAACTTTCGTCATTTCCTGCCACATGTTGTTTTCTATTCTTTGTTAAGTATTTTAAGAAAAGTAGAATTATGCAGATTCAGAGGGTAACAATATTTTCATGTTAGAAACAACTTGAACATTGGTTATATTGGGCACACCCTTAAGGCTCAGGAGTCTGAGACACTGGCATACAGACCATGTAAAGCCCAACGACCTGGGTGCATAACCTGGAACCTGGGTGGAAAAGCCAAAATAAATAAACAAAGATTAAATAAATATCCTTCCTTCCTTCCTTCCTTCCCCCCACCCCTCCCTCCCTTCCTTCCTCTCTCTTTCCCTCCCTCCCCTTCCTTTCTCTTAAAAAAGCCCCCAAACATTATTTATATCATATCTGCTCTTTTTCTGTTTATGACTATTGAACGCAACAAAATTTTTAAAAGTTAATGGTAGAATACTGATCTGAATTCAGAGATGTGGCGCCCATCTGTCATTCTAATTATGTAATCTAGGGAAAGATTGAGTCTCTCATAGCTGCTCTTGCCTATGTGTTACCCAGGAATGATGTAAAAATAAATGGAGATTTTTGTGGGAGAGTATGCTATGGAAAATGAGATGTGACAAAATGCCTCAGTGGTATTATTTATTACTATTAAGTAACAAATAATTTAAAATTCAGCACTTTTAAATGCAACCTCCTTTACTGATGCATTAAAAATATATATTTGGGGTGTGCCCTGGTGGAGCAGCGGTTGAGTTCGCCACCTCTGGCTGAGCACAGTCCACATTTTAAGGACCTGGGTTTGCGTCCTGGGGCTGAGGGGAATAACCAACATGAAGAACTAAATAAAAATAAATTTAAACACTTCTTTCTCCTCTCTCTTATCGCCTGCATACTGTACCTTCATTCCTGCCTGTACCTTTCCTTTAAAAAAAAAAAAAATATATATATATAAAATTATGTATATAATAGCATTCCTTTTCTTGTTTCCACAAACCCTGTAGTAGGGTTTGTAAAAAATTAGACTCCAATTCTTACATCTACCAGACTTTTCCATTTATGGCTGTCCCTCTGATCCAGTTGATTCTGAATTTAATTATCAGGCTTACATTAACACCCTGTCTCTGCGTTCTTCCCACCTAGCAGTTCTTCATGGCTGAGTGAAAAGAGCTTGATTAATAAAAGCTAGCCCTTTTATATTTCCTTGTAATTAGTCCAATAAAAAAGGGTCACCTCCTGGATGGGCTTTGTGTGGGTAATTTCTTTTTTTTTTAATTCTTTGTCCTCTGGGCGTGCTAATTCAATGTGTTTTTTTGTTTTTTGTTTTTTTTTTTCTCATGTGCATATCGATGGATTTGAAAATCAACCTTTTAGCTTTTATTGCCATACATTCAAAAACACAAGTGCTCACAAACCTCATAACTCTGGAAATAGGATTTGGAATAAGATTTAAGTACTGGGTCTGTGGTTTAACAGAATTAATGCAGATTACAGCCTCAGATGAATGAAAAATAAATATCGTTTTCCTTTAGCCTGTTAACTGGCTCAACAGGTACTGGATTTGAAGCAGCATTGTATAAAGTGTCCATCCATATTGCTGTGAAGAGTTAAATCATTTATCTTTCTAAGAGCTAAGAAGTTGGGCCTTCTCAGGTTCATCGCTAGTTGTGGGCCCCTGGTCCCTCATCATACCCTGAAACGGCGTCCTCTGATAATAAGGGAAGATTGTTTACTCTCTAGGAAATGCCCATCAAAGCAAATCTGCTGGCGTAATTGGTCACAGAGGGAGATGTGGCTTCTGATGGCCTGAATGTAGGTTTTTATTCTCCAGTAATTTTGTTAAGGCCTTTAAAGCTGACCTGAAGTGAATAAGTGTTAAAAGAAAAAGAAAAAAACTCCAAGCAACTCCGTAGTGAAAACACAGGCTTTGGGATGAGGGGATGCTGGTTCAAATCCTGTCTGCTACATTATTGACTTGTTTAGCCTGATGTGAGTCATTAGACTCCTCATCACCATTTTCCTCTGGGGTAATTGACCACAGACATCTCTTTCCCAGAGTTCAGCAAATTGAAATTGAAATGTGTTAATTCAGGCTCAAAGTTTGAACAAAGCAGAATCATAGATGTTGCTTATTTTTATAAGTATATAAGTTACTTATTTTTAAAAGCTGTTTCAAAACCAATCCACTAATGTCATTTTGTCTGCCTTCTATGTGGCTAAATGTGCTCCCTGATGGAAGGAGGAACCACATACAGAATTAGAAAAGGCCCTCAAATCAATCATTTGCTCCCAGGCAGGCCTGATTATTTGTTGGTAACTAATTCATCCTCTGGTGGTAGAAGCAGGTTTCCAAAGTGATTCTCCTCAAGGCCCTAATTTTTAACATTTTTCTCCAAAGAGAAATGACTTCCTCAGGTCCTTTTGTTAGAATCACCTTTCAATGATATTTTCTAATCTTAAGCTTTTTCGTACTTTGCACACATTTTCATACATATCATTTCTTATATTCCTCATAACTGTTCTGTGAGATGTCTTAAAAGATGTTATTTTCTTAACCTTTAAAGTGAAGTGAGGTAGAATAGAGTGGAGATTAAAGAATGGGGACTTTCCAAAAAATTTCAGTTAGTATATGTTTAGTTCTTTAACCTTGATTATTTAATATCTCTGTGCCTGAGCTTCCTAACCTACAAAATGGGCCTCATTGTTGATACCTGTACTGTGGTTATGATAAGGATTAAATGTGCTATTACCTGCAGAGTTTCTAAGGACAAGGTTTAATAAGTGTTGATTATTATTATTATAAGGGAATGCAAAGTCCATTATATAGCGTCACAGTTAATATATAGCTAACACTAAGTATATTATTTATTAACTAGAAAGTGTTTTGACCCTTTTGCAGATAATAAAATTGTGACCTTGGTTAACCGAATTCCCAATATTATATAGTAACTAACCTTGACATTTTTATTATGTCCCTACTGTTCACTTCTTTTCCTTTACCTGCCTTATAGAGTTCATGTTCTCCAAAGTTCTGTCCCATTTTACATAATCTCCCATAATGATAACCACCTTATCAACAGCTTATACCCCCACTTTTTTTTTTTTTTTTTTTCTGTTAACAGCCTGGATTCGTCACTTTCTCCTGTGAGACTCCGTGTAGTATTTCTGGCACAATTCTTGAGTGTATGTGTGTATGAATGAATCTCTTTTAGACTCTTAAGTCTCCAACATCTTACATAAGGTCTGCCCATATATAATAGATGCTAAAGAAATATTTGAAAAAGGAAGGAGAGGAGGGGGAGAGAGACACACAGAGGGATGGGGCATGCTTTTAACTAAAGTGTTCTAACTCTTCTAATTCCAGTTCCATAATTAAATTGTTCTTATTTTTTGAAAGATATGCAGAACTTAAATGAAATATAATTATTCCAAGATGTGCTCAATTAAAAGAATTTGGTACTTAAAAGTCTGACCTGTTTTGAGCACCTACTATGTGCTGGGTACATGCTGACACTGGGAATATAAAGGTACCCTCCAGGGGTTTGTCTTTGGAGAGTTGAGGTCTCATGAATGAGTTAACAAAGTAAAGTTGCTCTCATACAAGAGTGGTCTTACATAACTGTCACCTCTTTGTCACAAGTAGGGCTTTCTGTGCTTCACTATATTTAGATATTGCATTATGAGTAAACCCTAGCTTTGTTCAAAATAACGGTATTTATAAGTCAGTTGTTTTCTTCTTTTTTTCCCCCATTTCATTTATGAGTTTTAAAGAATGCATCTCTTTCTACCACCTTCACCCCTTCAATGCCTTCCTAGTATGGGTCGCTGTGTGTGAACCTGGAAAAATAATTGACACATGCCCTCCCACTTTTGCCTACATGCACACATCCTCAATCCTAGTTGTAGTCATGCAGGATTTTTATTGTGGGCCTCATCTGTGGCTCTTCACCAGCCCGATGCTACTTCATTAGAAAAGGTCACCAGAATATTGATTCCTCTCTGGGTTTAGAGACTTTCTTGATGATGTTGGCCTTCTGTCTGATGTAGACATCATGTGCTACCTACTTAGTGGACATAGGTTCTCTTGAAATGTAAAAACGATGCATTATTTATTGCAGGACCACTAATGTTTTTCCACCACTGTTGAATTTAGTTGTGTAGGGTGTGTCCTTGATTTGCATGCTTTTGCACTAGTGGGTATCTTGAAAATAGCCATAAAATTAAGTGAAGTGAAAATCCTGGTGCTGTTATTGCTTGGTGTTGCTTTTACATGCTGGTGTTTATCGATATGTTTGGCGGGTCATGTATCTAGACATTCCAGCTGTGTGGAACAACGGCATGGCTTAGCAAAGACCTTTTCTCTTTGCGCTTGATACTTTGACTTCACCTGTGATGTCTAATAATATTTGTTTGTGATGATGTTATAAAATATGAAGCCAGTCATTGTCATAATCTAGACATAATATGACTTTTGTTAGATATATGTTATGGATAATAGTACTTGTATTTAATCTTTAAATATGCATGGTTATAAGTATATTGGTTAATTAGAGAATGTCCTTCCTCTCTCATTCCAGTTGACTTAAATATCCTATGATTTCATGCACTAGAGGAGAAAAACCAGAACCTTCTCTCTGGCTGTTGGGACAGCCTCATTCATGATCAAGTCTTTTAACAACTTCATGATGTTAGCTACAACTGTGTCTGAATAGTGTCATTTCTTTCCTTCATGAAACAAATCCTTTAAGTGAATGTGCATTTGCAGTATAGGTTCTCTTATGTCCCCAGGGCTTAAAGAGCCCAAGTGCAAGTACTAACCCTTTATCGAAGATGATTTATGGTCATGAACCATATTTTTAAATGAATACAAATGCATTAATCTCAACTTCTCATAAGTAAAAAAAAAAAAAAAAGAATTGTTTATTCTAATAAATAATAACTTTAGCTACTCATAAAAATGATTTGTTACATTACTAGATCTCGATCCAAATGATGCAGCTGGCTAAAGCTAGAAGGTTCTGTGCCTCTTGGGGCAGCCATCACATCAAGACTAAAAGCTAGGTGAATAGTGTGGTCATTCTTGGCATTTAATGTCTAGTGTTGGCATTTTTCATTTTTGAAACTCTAAACCTCATTAAAGGTAAAGCCAACTGGCTATATTTATAAACTAATGAACTGTAATAAAGCAGAGAGACATTCACATGTGTTTGTATATATGTATGTAGATGTGCAAATGTGGAAATATTTGTGTGTGTGTGTTCATCACCCTACACTTTTACTTGTAATAGTATGATACAAATTTTTCAAAGACTGGGCATCCTGTCCCTGTTGTGTTAGTTCTCATTCCTTTCTTGGACGCCTCTTCAGTGCTCCTGAAGCCTTGTGGCTCCGTTAGCGTTGCTGCCATCACCACTCCTCATAGCAGCCTAGCTCCATGTGTTGATTCCAGTTCTAGGATGTTCACACTCAGGTCCCTGTTACCATGTCTCCACTCCTACTACAGACTTGCCAAAAGAGTTTTTTTTAAATGTATTTTTTAAAATTTTTGTCAAGGCATAACAACCTGTCTTTAAAAGATCACTACTAAAAGGGCCTATGCTTATCCTTTAACCATCTTGTTTCATTCATTCTCTTGTGGGAAATGCACAAGCAACTTAGGGATATTAACATTCAGTTGTATTGACCCCGTTTTTGTCCTGAATGAAATGAAGAGCACAACGTAGAGATTCAGAGATTCCTCCTCTGAAAGTAAGCCTCCATCGACAGAGCTGGTGCATCTAGATCTTCTCATTCTAAATTGAACATTGAATCTCTTAACTCGTGTGGCCCAAAGTCACACTTGGATTTTTATATGTGGAAGGAAAATTTAAAAACATACATAGCAGTTGTATTTTACTTCCATACGAAGATACTATAGAACTTGGCATTTGATTTTGTTTGAAGTTTGAAAAATATTTGTAGATGGGGGACAGAGTTTCCAGCTAAACATGAGCGGTCACTGTGGTACTTGTACTTTCCAAAACCATTTCAAGGTACAGATTAATTTTCTCTCTGGAAGCTTGAAATATATCCTGCTTCAAGGAATTAGTGAATTATAAACGCTTGCAGAGTACTTTCTAGTCATATGTTTTTTTTTTTTTCTTTTTCATAGAAGTCACAACTTTCTTAGAAACCACAGCTTTGTTTTTTGTTAACATAGCAGGTCTTTGAAAAATAGGATAATTATTCTGAAATTATTGGTGATTCTAAAGTTAGCTGTTCCAAAATAATTTTTTCAATGTGCTTCTTGGATCAGCTTCTTTTACATATGCATAAACTTACATATAACGAAGTAATGTGAATGCTCTGTCCCTTGGTAAGATATTTTAGAAGCCATTTTGAAAAACGTTTAATGTGACTTTTGGTTTTTGTTTTGTTTTCTTTGCAATTCAGTTAGCCAGCAAATTTGTTATTATTTCTTACCCTTTTTTTTCATATTAACTTACTAGCTTTTTTGTTTGTTTGTTTGCTTGCATTGCTGTATTCTTTTTAGGACATTGCTTACCCACCTCATTCTGTGTGCATTTCACACCACACCCACACCAGAGTCCTCATACCCTTTACCACGGACCTTTAACTCTACGAGGAAACATTCCTTCTCGTACTTTCTGCCCATAATTTCTAAATCTATTTTGTTTGTTAAATAATCATAGAGTAAGTCTTTAGACAATGTTATATTCTGTGGTGCTTCCAGGATCTTAGGACACAGGTCTCTCTTATTAAACATAGTACTGGATTGGGCCATAGAACTGAAAATTCTCTAGTAAGAGCCATCCTGAAGAAAGTCGAGTCAAACCCCTCTGCCAGTATTCTCTAGGAGTAATAGTAACAAGACTGAGCGCATGCAGTGCTGATGTGAATCGCAGATGAACATACCAGACTCCTCACGCCAACTTTGCTGATATTCTAAGCTCAGATTTTGGAATACAGTGAATAGGAATCTGCTAGTCCCACTGAAATGGAACATTCTATTTCCTGCCTCCTTTCTAGCAACTTGTCTTTTAAGTGTAGAAACAAATGGAAAGAAAGATACAGGATTTTCTAATATTAGAGAACAAAAGAGCAGAGGAGGGCTGGGACCAAAGGCTAACTTTTACTTTCTCTTCAGGATATCATGATGAACCTCTGGCTGTCCTGACTTAGTAAGAGGATGATGTAAAAGAATCAAGACGTTGCCATTCCTCGGAGCAGTAGAGGGCTCAGCCTGTCACGTCTCTTTCAGGAACAGTTTACATTGTGTGTTTGGTGTAGTGTGTTTTCTTAAAGGAAATATCTGATTGTAATCCTGAGCTTCCATATGAAAGGAATGGTCTCCCATTGTACATCCTGAGTTCTAAGAGGGTGCATGTAAACTAACATTCTGTTGTTGACCTCAGTTTCTTTCAGGTTACTTCACCTGCCTAAGCTTTATTTTCCTTATCCATAATATGGGGTTGAGAATGGATCTTACAGTTGGAAGAATTAAGTAAAATGACACATATAAAACATTTTAAAAGGATCTGGCAAATATTAAATTGCTCTATAAATGTTAGCCATTATGATTTCATGACCCAAAAGTTCAGTGAAAGGAAAATTACTGTTTGTCATGCAGTAAGTAGAGACTGAAATCCATACACGTTCTATTCTTTGAACACAGGTTTGGCTTGGAGAAAAGCTAGCAAGTAATTTCAAAGATGTGGTTCAGTTCCTGAAATTTCCTGCTTTTCCAAGTGAAAAATTGTGCATGTTTCACAGACACCTTGAAGATTCAGGGGCCTTCCCCAAGGCTGCTGCCTCTGGCTGGAGTCTGAAATAATAAGCACTGTCCTTTGCTTCGATCCCTTTTCTTCTTATATTACCTAGCATTTTCTTAAGTTGACTCTGTTAGCCCTACTCAACACCACAACACAAGAGGTTGGACTGGAAACTCACCGTTTTTATTAACAGGTTCTTTTGATAGGTCAGCATAAGACAGGCTGCAGAAATGTAAAGTCCCTTGTCACTTGGTGGCCTCTTTGACGTGTGACAGATGAGGACACGGAAGTCATGCTCACAGTAGAATCCCCAGACCTTAGCGCTGGATGGACTCACACTTATAGGTGCTCAATAAATGCTCATGAAATGTTCAGTGACAAGAACATCTTGAGATTCTTGAAAACAACAACTTTATTTTTTAAATAAAGCCTACATGGGATATGGAAAGCACTAAGAGTAGTATTGTGTTAGTCCTATACATTTATTTTCTGTAATTCAGATTTCTAATTTGCTGTTTTGAAGTCATCCCCTGAGAGCAAAGGAGCTATTACTAAACATGAAATTTATGATTGCAGGTCAAAGATGAGAGAGTTGTCATCTGGTTCGATTAGCCTTACATACTTGAAATTGAAATAATTCAAAATGCTAATGACTCGGAAGCTCTGAAGGTTCATGAGTCATGGTTCAAGACAACTGTCACACACAGCACTTTTCTCAGGTGACATGCTGGCTACCTGGCTGCCCAGGGTCTCGGAAAGTCACTATTTTCACCGTTGGGTTTTCTTCTGCCATGAGTCAGACATTATTGATTCCCAGCATGTGGATTCAGATCCTGCACATCCAGAAAAACTACATGTACACTTGATTATTATATATTATGTGATATATTTTCTTTATATATGAATGAATAGAACATTTAAAATATATATTTAATAAACTATTTTTTGCTAAAGAAAGAAAAAAAGACAGCTGTCATGAAATTAAGAAAGAATGTATTATTATCCTAAGGACCTTCAAAGATTACTCTCTGTAAATCTGAAAGCAATGTTCTTGTCTCACAAGGAAATCTGAGCTTTAACTTTGAAAGCACAGCTATATCTGACCAACCCAAAGTTTTTGTGGCTCTTGGGAGCCTTGTGTGACCCACTCCCAAGTTGCAAGCTCCCCTGTGCAGATGAGGCATTCTAGGTTCCCAACAGCAGGACAGGTGTGACCCCCAAACCTGGTCACATTGACATCCTCCGTCTTTGGACTTTGGTTTTTCTCTGTATGATGCAAGTACGTTTCCTTCTGTTCCATGGAAACGTTATCAGGATAAATTGGATCTTTAAAAAGGACTGTAACATCTTGAGAGGAAGGTCAGCCTCAAAGGGAAGGCATTATAGGAATGGAAAGAGTTATTGTAAACTTTAAAGACAACACAGGATAATGTAAAATTACTGTTAGCACTTTGAGACTGTGTCGCATTTTACACCTTCTGTTTTGCTTTGTTCCTGGAATTGTGAGGCCTGTTTTCTGCAGGTGTTGATCGCATTGCACTGGGGAGCTTTTCATACATACATTGGCGCCCTGTCTGTTGAAATAGACTGCTCTGCTGTTATCTTGCGTTTTCCCAAAAGTCTGCCCCCACCGTGATAGGCTAAGAGGCTCGTGAATGCAGACATATGCCTGAGTGCAAACACTTCCCCTCCGGACTCAGAGAAGGTGTTTCCATCCTGCTTTCCCCCAGTCCTGCTTTCTTGAGATAAGAGAACATTTGGCAAATAAAGTCTAAATTAGTTGCTCTGAAGGAGTGAATCGAGAATTGAACTCTTTTAATGAAATGACAGGGTGCAGACCTGAGTAGTTCTAACTCATCTTCTGTGAAAAGCTGGGGGCAGGTCAACCCTGCAACTCCTAAGGTTGGTTCTGTCCTTTCTGCCGTGACTGTTTCTAGGCATTCTTCTTGGTGCACTTTAAGAGCATGTGAGCAGGTCATCAGGTCTTGGTCACACAGTCTGCAAAAGTGAGGAATTCCGTGAGGCTGTGCCGGTGTGGTTCGCCAGATCAGCTCTGGACAGGTAGCTGACTGTGTGTCCCCGAGCATGGGAGCAATTTTAGTTAACAAACCTCTGAAGGTAATTCATGTCTCTCAAAGTAAAACCCATGATTTGAATTTGAAAAGTATTAAGCTTTAAAAAAAAAATTAAGAATATGCTAACCACTGATACATTTCCAAATGTGTTTATCATTGGCAGAGCTCGTTTCCTGATTATTTATAATCATCTCTATGTTATTGTAAGAATGACTCAGAAATTAATTTAGTCTACATTGCTGCAAAAGAGTCTCTAAAGAATAGCATGTAACAGCAGTGTCAAAAAAGGCAGAAATGCATTGTTGATTTCCCTGACCTTTTCCCCACCGCATTTTCAACCTTTTTTTTTTTTCAAAATAGAGGAAGACCGGCAGGAGTGAAAGCAAGCAGGCAGCAGACAGGAAGGAAGAAAGAGAAGGAAGAAACACTTTATTATTATATTAGCTGTTTAATTTACTTATTTCCTCAAGCCTTGGCCTCGAACCTATATCCTTGAGCTACATGCAGACCACACCCCAGGCACACACTTAACACCTGAGCCTGGGAGTGCCATTTATCAATCTTTATAGAGATTAAAAATCCTTAAAATTTTTTATTGGCTTTATGCTTTCACTTCTGCATTTTGTATGACCTATATGACATAGTTTCTAAATTGCTATTTATTTTGATATAATTGACATGTACAATGTTTTGGTTTGATACATTTCTTTATTGCAGTGATTGGCACCAGAGCATTAGCTAATACCTCTAACACGTCATGTAATTATGATTTCTTTTTTGTGTTGGGAGCAATTAATATGTCTCTTAACAACTTTAAAATGTGTAATTTAGTGTCGTTGACTATTTTGACTTAAATTTTTCAGCTGAATTTTGCTTAGGCACTTTTGTAATTTCCCTTGAGAGAAGTAATATTAGATGCCTATCCCAAAATTGGGGACTACAGTACAGAAACATTACTGAGACTAACCAAGTATCATATACTATCTTAAGTGCCTTACATGTCATATTCATTTAAACCTTATAATAACCCTGTAAATCAAGTACGTTTATTTGCCCCATTTTATAGAAAGGATACTGAGGTGTCAAGAACTTCCGTTATTGTTCAATTCACACAGTCAGGTGGACTGGACCTGGCGATCTGCCTGCATTGTCAAGGATTTAACCATAAACCTCCTCCCAAAGAAGATGGCCAGCAGTCCAGAGTTTAAAAGTCATCATCAGAGTCATCATAAGTGGAAAATCATCATGGCTATCTATATCATGGTTTTTGTTCTTTAAAACTTTTCAACGATGCATCCCTTTTAGGTTAATCTGACCAGTCTTATCCTCCTCCTAGGCACTCGTAGATTCTATCTCAATCTCCTTAGTTTTCACATTGGGTCTCTGCATTGCGTTTGTTATGGTTTCTGTTTCACAACCAGAGTACACATTTACTTATCCAGATTTTAGTTCTAAAGATCAAAGACAATGTACCTTACTATGTTTCTCTTTTCCCCAGCAGACATAGAAAAACAGGTATAGCTTCACCATTTAAAAATGCATACTGGATGAAGTGGATTTTAAGAAGTTAAATAATTTTGATTTGAATAGGCTAGTCTCACATCTGCAGGAATGTAATCTCAGATATGTTACTGTCACTGGTTTTCAGTCGCATTTTCATGTCAAAGTGCCTTTGGCCGCTGTGATCATCTTCTGAGAGAGTCACACAGAAACTTTTCCAAAGAAGATGCTTAATTAGCTCTTGTTGATAGTGTTCCTATTCTTTAACTAATCTTCTTGCTATAAAAATCCCCCACAAATCTCAGCTGACACTGAATTAAAGAGTTTCATGTATTGCCATAATACTTAATATGCATACACAGAATCAGAAAAAAAAATCAAAACTTTGCTATCCTATATTAAAGTATACTTTTAATTACTCAGTAAACAAGGAGAATTAAACTGGTAATTAGCATGAACTCTGTTTCTCACTAATTCACACAAATGTTTTCTGGTAGGTCAGATGTAACCCTACAGCCTCACTGGTAGGAATACTTTTAAGAAGCCAGGATCCACAGTGATGTGGAGGCTGATGGGCACATCAGCTTCTGAAGTGCCTCAGAAGTTGCCCTCAGGCAATCTACATAGAAACAAAAGGAAAAAATAACACTGCATTGCCTAGAAAGTAGGGGAAAAAATCTCAGAAGACTACATAATCTTTTTTATTAAGGTATCAATGTATTCATAGAGGTGAGTACATAGTAAAATGAACTACAAAACAAATTAAGACAAGAGTTCACTGATTGCTCTAAACATTTTTTTAAATGAAAGTACCGTACTATGTGAAGAACCCAGTAGTTGTTGATATTGATAACTAACTCTGAGTGGAGGGGAATAGATTGTAATTTACAGAAACTTAAGGCTTTCTGGAGACTATATCCTTAATGGATATCACTACTCTATTAAACAGTTCTCAGACTCCATAGCCATTTTCCCTATACACGAGTTAATTACATTGTGTAGATTTTGATGACTAGAAGGTATTTCCTTCAATGGAGGATCCAGGGTGGGTATGTGACGGCCAGCTAAGGAATTTCAGCCACTAGAGCTTAAGGGTCACAGTGTAGATGCTTGGAGGCTAGTAGAGTTGTCTTGAGGTATGTATGACACTCAAGACGCCTTTGGGAAGAATGAAGCTGAGAGACTAGCAAGGCCACATGTGGGTAGCATTGCTGGTGATTATTAAGATGAGAGTCAAACTTTAGGTTAGGGGGGGAACCCCTCGGTGCATATAGAACAAAACCCAGTAACTTATTATAACACTCGAAATCTTTACCCAGACCTGCCTATCACCCTTTCTTCATACCGTGCATCCTCATTTCACCTGCACTCTCAGTTTTCCCATCTGTTAAATAGAGAGAATAGTACCCATCTCATGGAGTTGTTCTCAAAATGAAATGCGTAATCCTTACATAGCACATAGCACAGTGCTTGGCATTGTTTACTAAGTGATCCGTAAACATGAGCTAATATTCTTCTTTCTCCTCTAGTCTTCCAGAGACAGACTCCTGAATTTTCAGTAGACTGCTTTACCCATTTTTGGTCAAATGCTCCTCATTCCCTTTTTTGTCCTTGGACCCATGCTCAGATGATTCAACTACTTGGAGTGCAGCTGTCTCCACCTCACCCCATGCCTCCTTTCTCTAATCCCACCCTCTGCCTAGACCCTGCTCTTCTCGCTTCTCCCAGGATGACTTTCAGCCACCACAGCTCTGGGTGACTCTCATCTCTGAATCACTCTAATGACCACAGCCATCTGAACACCAATATGTTGTCACTTCTACTGTCAGCTATACTTTAAAATAAATTATGTGTGTAGATAGATGCCCTATCATACTACTAACGAAACAGCATGCTCCTTAAGGCAGAGTCTGCAGGATACAATTCTCTGGCACGGTGGGACAAGCAATTAGTATTGAAGCCAGACAGAGCCTGGTTGGCCTGCCACTTCCTTTCTGTATAATCTTAAGCAGTTTTCCTTTCCTGAGCCTTAATTTTCTCATCTGTAAAGTGCAACTATCCCCTAGAACTTCCTTTTAAAAAAGTAGTAGTAGGGCGTATTAGATACTTATTAGCACAATGATGGGCATAAGTAAACGCAAAACCATATTATTCAGAATATATATTATTAGCTATTTAAATAAAAAAAAAATTAGAGAATAACAATTCTCCCCTCTTAAAATCAGAAAAGATATTTATGTTTTAAATTTCAGGCATCAAAGAATATTTGGCCTTCTCTTATGAAAATGGACAAAAATAAGTAGTTAAGATTCTTTACCTTGATTATCCTCTGTGGGCATATTTAAGCCTCTATAGACATATAGCCACATACTCCTTGAATAATAAATGGCTGTGATCTGCATGACACTGCTCTATGTAGTTTGGATGCAAAGGTAAGTAAGAAAGAGCTCTCACCCACATGGGCATTCACATTCTGCTGAGAACAGACATGCCATATAATGTTGGGGGTGATAAGGGATAAGAAAATAAAGACTGGACAGTGAGAGTACGTGTTGAGGGTGGGAGAAGCTATGCATGCCTCCCTGAAGAAGTGACATTTGGTTAGAGACAGAACTAAGCGAAGCCAGAAGCCACGTGATAATAGTGATAACTAGTCGCAGGAAGAGAGGTAACAAGAGTGAAGGCCCTGAGTTGACTTGAGTTTGACTTATTCCAGGATCAGTTAGAAGGTCACTGTGACTAGCGTAGACTAAGCTACAGAGAATGACAAAGTGAAATGAGAAACCTTTTGTGGTTTTATAGGACCTTGTTTTCTTAAGACTATGGAAACCACTTTACAGCCAATTGGATGACTGTTATAAACAAAAAAGGAAAATGATATTTTCGAGAATGTTGAAAAATGGGAACCCTTATGTGTAGCTGTTTGGAGTGTAAAATAATGCAGCTGTTGTGAAATACAGTTTGGCAGATTCTCATGAGTAAAATATCATATAGCTCTATCATATAGCAGTTTGACTTCTGGGTACTGTACCCCTCAAATGGAAAGCAGATTATTTTATACCAGTGTTCATAATAGCATTGACAGTAGCCAAAAGGTGGGAACAACCCAAATGTCCATCAGTGGATGAACGGTCAGCATAAAATAATGTCGACATATTAATGTTTGGTCTTAAAAAGGAATTAAATTCTGATGCATCTACAAAATGGATGAATCTTTAAAACATTATGCTGAGTGAAATAAGGCACAGAACAAATATAAGATTCCCCTTACATGACACAGAGTAGTCAGAGACAGAAAGTTCAGTAGAGATTATCAGGGGCTGAAGGAAAGGAAAGATGAAGAGCAGAGTTTTGTTTAGGATGATGAAAAGGTTCTGGAAATTAAGAGTGATGATGGTTTTACAACAATGTGATTGTACTTAATGCCACTGAATTACAGACTTAAGAACGAATAAAGTTAACTTTAAGCTATGGATATTTACCATAATAAGAAAATAAAAGATATTAGGAGCAGAGGAAGTATATGGAAACAAGGACCCCAGTTAGAGGCTGTAACAGGAAACCAGGTAAAAGATAAAAATATGTGGAGAAAATTGGAAGTATATAGTTTGGGGGTACATTTTGAAAGTTGATGACAGGATTGTTCAAAGATTGTAAGTATAGAAGAGATAATCGCAGAAGAGTCCTAATTTTTCCTTCTGAGTCACCAAGACAGTCATGTGATGGAGAAGGAGGAAATCTGGCAAGGAATGTGTTTGTGGGAAAATATCACCTGTAGAACTTTCATCATCTTCAATTAGAAATGTTGACTTGACGCAGAAGTGGAAGGCCCAAATGATATGTCTAGAGCTCAGAGGAAAGAGACTATAGAAATAAAAATGAATGACATTCAAAAAGATTATATATGACATATACTGTACAAAGCATATAAGATAGAGTTGAAATACAAAAAGGGAAGTGGCCAAAGAGCTGAGCCTCAGGCATTGTCCATCCTTAGAGATCAGGGGAGGAGGAGATAGGATATAGACGTGAGATCCTTATTAATACTCAGCATATTTCTATGGAGCACCTACTCTCTCCCCCATACCTTTTTAGATGATTAGGATAACAATGTGTAGGACCGGGGTGGGGATGGGAGGCTGCACTGATCTTTTAATCTCTTTGCTATTGGGGAAGGTTTTTAACTTGGCCGAATCCCAGATTTCTCATCTGTAAAGTGGGATTAATATTTGAGGTTAGCACAGAGTGAAACAACTGTAACTTCAGTCATCTCCTGAGCACCTACCTGTTCACATAAGGTATTTTATTTTCATCACCCAAATCCTTTTTATAACCCTACAAGGTAGGTAGGATTTTATAGAAAAAGAGTCCAGAGTTTAGGGAAGTTTGTACATTTTTTAAGACATACCTAAAAATTCATTGGCAAGACTCTTGTTCTTAGATTTCTGAACATCTTTCAGTCTATCCAGTAATTCAAGTTATTCTAAATAGTGAAACACTCATCAGGTTGCCTAAGGCAATAGTAAGTGCTTCAGAATGTGTTTCTTTCATCCCTCTGTCCTCCCTTCCACTTAAGTGGATCTCTTTGAGGTCCTAAAAAGCAAATTCCTATAATTAAAACCAATCAGAAAAGCAATCACCTAGGTCATCAAGTATGTAAACTGCCAACTATAAACTCAGTAATATCTCTAAATGAATTTAATGAACGTTAATTGACTGAATAAACAAAAACTATGCATTTTGAGTCTAATTTTCTCCACAAAGTACCTGGCCTTTAGAATTACATATTGCACAGCACTTAATGAAATTCTATCACCATTAAATTACATTTATTTTATGAGCTTTATTTTATAAAGTCCACTCACGTTATCCTGAAAATACTTCTTTGTTATCTACTTTCTGCAGCCTTTTAAATTATCGCTATCTAACAAATGAGAAGAAAGATCTACTCTGCTATCTTTTCAGCAGAACTCTATATGTAAATTAGTTTTAGTCATTTGCTTCTTAGATTTTGCCTCTTTCATTTTTCCTATGGACTCAAAATTGGTTAATGTCATCGTCATCAAATTGTTGCTGGGGCATCTTGGGGTCCAGTGAGAACAGGATTCAAGAAATAATTCTTGAGGTGTTAGGAAGTGCAGTTCATAGATGTATTAGAGAATAAAAGCGAAAGCATGAGATAGGTTCTCATGGGCAGAGAAAGCTGCACTGGTTGCTGTGAGTTTACTAAATGTATGCCCTTCCTTTTGCCAGAGGAATGGCTGTTGATGTGAAGACCAGGTCCTCTCTGAGGGTGGTTCCCTGTGAGATAGGAAGAGAACATACTGAGAGATTTCTCAGTTTAGTTCTTAAAGCCTCTGCTGCCAAAGGAATTCCATGACTTTTTTGTTGCTCTTCTATCCTGTCTGCTGATTTTGGAAGCTTGCAGAAATGCTGAGGAGGTTATAGATAGGCAGTATCCCAACCTAATTTTCCACCAACAAAATCACAAAGGTTAAGTCTCTGGGGTCACCTTGCATTCCTCTCTCCCCCATGTCTACCATTAGCCAACCAGTCACTGAGAACTGACAGTTCTGCTTTTGAAGTACCTTGGAATTGGTTCTCTCTGCTTCATACATGAAGACATTGTTTTGATTCAGGTAGCATCCACTGCTTAAATGATGGCAATGACTAGGCCTCTAATTGATAAAATCATTGACTTTAATCCATATCAATGAGCCCTACTTGCATAAGCTATGCTTTTCCTCTTAAAACTTAAACAAAACAACCAAAAACCCCCTGTCCCTTCCAGGGCCTCCAAAATGCAATGGTCTGTAAAGAAACATTGAAAGTCGATGGTCCTTGGCCTTGGTCATCCTCTTCTCTTCTGCTTTCTCTTTATCACTCACATTTCTGCTTATCAATATTCTTTAAGGCACTTATTAGTATCCTGTGTTAAGCTTGCCCTGATCTTCTCAAACAGAATGAGACTCTCTCTCCTCTTACTCCCATAGCACTTTAGTATTCCTCTCTTTATCACATCTCATTTCTATGGCTTGTCTAATTATGATTTGCATGTATAATAAGTTGGAGAAATTTGTATTATCTAAAGAACTAGCATCAAGTCCTTGAGAACAAAACTCTTGTTGTGAAAAATGTGCCTTTAGAAATGGTAGGCAGTAGCTGTAAGTTGTCTGCACTCCCACTTCCTGGCCAAGGACTTGGATAAACTTAACCTCCAAGACATTTGGTTGGGGGGAAGCTTCTCTGCATGTGTCTTGTGTAGATTTGAGATTGGGTTGGAGAAGAAACCAGAGAAGAGATGAAGGAGAGAGAGAATGCCAGCTACATAAAGCGAGTCAGACTGGAGGGACCAGGTAGTAGGGTAGAGTAAGCCCAAAACATTTTACAAATACAGGGAATACTAAACAGAACAAAAAACTCCAGGAATCCCCAAGCATCTATATTTAAAAGAGCTAGTTAAATACTCATATGAGTTTATGTGGTTGTTCTTGATGTGAAAACTGAAGAAGGTAGGAATTTTAGCATCATAAGTGGTATAGCCCTGAAACTACAAACCTTGCAGAAATGTACATGCATCTTTAGGAAAGAGGTGTTTAGACTTCTTATGTTGTAGATTTGGCAAAGATTTGAGCCTTATTTTACTTATATGAACTAGACAGAAATGCAAATCCTGTATCTCATCCAATCATAACACTTTCTGGGGGTGCGTTTGCTTACCCACCTATTTTCCTTGGTGAACTCACAGAAAGTACTTGCTATTTAATTTTATTGAATCAGTAATATTAAAATGAAAAACAACCATACAGCAGACTACTGTTAATTTAAGCTTCCTCATCTTACTGATTTTCTCAGCAGGAAAAAGTCAACTAAAATAATACCAATGGTGCAAATAATGTTTAATCAATAATAAGTATAGTACAGGAGATTTAATATTTTCATCTTGATACATTAAAATTTTCATCTTTCCATAGGGAAGGTGAAATACATATATATATATATGTATATTCACATATATGTATATGAAGTTTAGACTAGAGCTTTTATGTTAGCATTTCCTAGCACTTAAGTCATTCTGAGCTACTTTTTTCTTCCCCCAGCATTTTCTCAGCTGTAAGACTGTCATTAACAATATCTGTCCTGCCTACCTTAATGTGATTTTTTGTGGTGATCTTCTCAGTTTATGTCTGGTGACATATAAGCCATTACTATGTCACCTGCAATATTTCACTGTACAGAGTAAATTTACTATAAACACTAACAGTACACATTGAGTCTCCCAGAAATATCTAACAGTACGGATGCTAAGATCTGTGGACTGTTTTGCCAATAATAGAAAAGAGTAAAATTAGCCAAGTGAATACTATTTACATGATGATTTAAAATTAAATAATATTTAAATGATACTTTTAAGAAGCTCTTACCAATTCTTTTTCTTAAGTAAATAGAGACGACTCAGGACTTTGCATTTCATGGGCAGTACAGCCCCGACATCTCAGTGGTTTTGAGAAGTTCTAGGTGAAAGCAGGGCCAACAGCACAGAAATGTCAGAAATATCAGCTGCATAGCAGTAGGCTAAGAACAAAACTAGATTGGGATAAAAGGTTAAGTATAAGCAAATGGGAATTGTCAACATGTAATGAATGATTTTGGTATAAACATGGTATCATGGAGCCAAGGTCAAGAAGGAGTCCAGAATCATTCTAATGTATTCTATTAGACCAACATTACCGTGGTACCAAAATCAAATAAAAACATCATAAACTACACACCAATATACCTTATGAATATAGACTCAAGAACCCTCAACAAAGCACAAGCAAGCTGATTTCAATAACATATAAAAATGATTATATAACATGAATAAGTAGAGTGTAACTCAGTAATGAGATTGGTTTGACACATGATAATCAATCAATAAAAATACTATATTAATAGACTAAAAGAAAAGTATATGCTTGTTTAAGTAGATTTAGAGAAGTAATTTGGCAAAATCCAATATCCTTTCATGATAAAAATACTCAACAAACTGAAATCATGAGGGAATGTCTTCAACCTGATATAATACTAGGAAACCTACTTCTAACACACTCAGAGGTAAAAGACTGAATTACTTTCTTCTAAGATTCTGAATAACACAAGAATGTTCGCGCTTATCCCTTCAGTCAGTAGTCTACCCAAAGCAATTAAGAAAAATAAATAAATCCAAATTGGAAAGGAAGAGCTAGAGCTATCTATTTGCAGTTGAACTGATTGTGTATACAGAAAATCCTAATGAATTCCTGACAAAAACATGAGAATAAATAACAATTGCAACTAATGGATGAAAGATACGAGATCCATATGCAAAAATTTGTTGTTTTATTTCTGTTCACTAGCAATAACAATCAATGAAATTAAGAAAGCAATTATTTTTATAATAGACTGAAAAAGAAGAAAATATCTAGAAATACCTTTACTAAAAGAAGTATAAGATTTTTGTTTCTTAAGGAAAGATGTTGGCAGGAATGAAGGTGAATAGACAAGCAGACAGGAAGAGAGGAGGAAGAAGCTTTTTATTTTTATTTAATTGTTCACACTGCTTGTTACCCCCTGAAACTGGCACTTGAACCCGGGATATATGGCCTGCACCCCTTCAGAGCCAATTGACCTGACCACTGTTCCACCAGAGCACACCAGAAGACAATGTTGTTAAATGGAAGCATTCTATAAAGTGGTGAGTAGGTTTAATGCAATCCTTAACCAAATTCCAGCTACATTCTTGTTCACAAAAATTTAGAAACTGATGTTAAATTTCCTATCAAAATGATCTTAAGAAAAATAAATAAATCCATAGAGACAATAAGGAATTTACTAACTCCCAAGGAGCTGGGAAAAGTTGACATGACTGTTAATAAGAATGGAATTTCCTTTTGGGATAATGAAATGTTTTGGAATTTAATAGAAGTGATGGATTCTCAATATTGTAAGTGTAATATATGCTACCACTAAATGGTACATTTTATGGGGTGAATTTTGTGGTATGTAAATTATATTTTAATTAAGTTGTAATTAACAAAAAAAGGAAGGAGAAGGAGCCCAAAGTTAACAAGTGTCGAATGATATTCAGTATTGCATCAGGGCTACATTTCTCTAGGCTGATGTTTTCCATATTGGAAGTATGGGGTCTGAAAAATTAAATGCCCGTTATATCATGGCTAATAAATTGTAATGAACTCTGGTTTATCCTTTTTGTTTATAACAGTGACAAAAATAAGACTCTTATTTTGTTAAATCAGTTCTTAAATATAAGAATATGAAATTTGAAAGTCTATGCATTAAAACTCAAGATTCAAATTTCATGTGTTTTCCCCATTTTTGAGAATAGCATGTTCTGATTTGGCTTCTTCTGTTTTCCTTGTTTATCATACATACTTTACCTACTTCCAAATGGATTTCATGCTGCGTACATTTAAAAATTACTTGATACAATTAAAACTATGTATTTTAGAGTTGGGGATTAGTTAAAGTAGAAAATAAACCCACCAAATCCTGGGTTTCCCAGGAGCCAAAACAAAAAGGCTGGTGGTCTTAGTATTAATTATCTTAAAAAAATAGTTTCCTCCATACTAAGTAAAAATTGTAACACAGATCTTTCTGTGATCTCCTGGAGAACAGGTTTGCCAGGGAGCTAAGTGCTTCTTCTCCTTTTCTTCCTTCCTGTTACCTACTCACCTGCACTCTTGGCTGTACCTTTCCTTTGAAAAAATACGAATTTGGTCACATTAATATACCTTCTCCGTTTTCCAACATTAATTTGGCAGAATATTCAAAGAGTAAGTTTTCAGGAAGAATTATAAAAAACAGGTAAAATACTCCATCAGATAAGATTTTTTTTTCTCCAAAATTCCAATACGTGTGCATTCTTTATTAGGAGAAATGCCAATTTGTGGCACAAGATATCTCTTTTGACCAACAAAATCTCAAGTGGAACACTACCAGTGAGTTCTGCTTGATCTTGTTATTTATATCTCCCCATACGAGCAATAAAAACTGTTTCAATAATTTATGTAAGCTTAAGTACCAGATAGTTAACCGATATAATTTCAGTGCTCTTTAATAAAACAAATCTCAAGTGTAACATAGATCTGCCTAATGATCAGCATAAAATAGATGGAGGCCTGTTTTGACGGTCACTTCAAAAGTTTATTTATGGTTGCTTTGCAGTAGCTTATTAGAACTGTGTGTTTGAAACACTTTATGTGTGTTTTAATATTTAACACAGATTCTCCATAGGATTACCTTATTAGTGAATCTTAAAAGATTTTCCTGATATGGAAGAATTAATCTCTCTATATCAAGTGCTGCCCTAGAGCAGTTTTATGGTGAGGCTTCAGTGTAGACACTTGGTAAAATTCTCATAGGGTCAACTTCTTCCCTAAGTTCCTTCCTTTCTCCCTTCCTTCATTTCCTTCACCCTTTCAAGTGTCTACGGCAATGCCAGCTTCAGGAGAAGCATGCATAAACTCACATATTCACTTTTGAGGAGTCTAAAATTTATCGTTAGTGAAGCAAGAAGTCTTTTTTCTAACATAGATGATTCTAGAGCATCTCAAAATCAGATGAATTCAAGGGCCACATCAGAAAGATAAATATAAAGTGTTGCCCTTAAAAATAATAGGGAGATGGTGATCCGGAATTTAATATATTATACAGGTACTGATTTACAGTGGTACTCCATAAACCTTTACAATATTATGATGCTATTTTCCTCCAATAAAATCAATTTAAAAAATTAGATGTAATGGGCAGAGTAGAAGAGCTCAAGCCAAATGAGGAAGCACAGGGCTCTCCTTAAAGTCATCAGGTTGAAATAACCCTTTTCTGACCCAGAAAGTTTTTTTAGGGTTCAAATGATTCGTTTAACTACAACTCCTATCTAAAACATAATTTAAACCTTAACATTTCCTGAAGAAATTTATGTGTCTCCATTCAGTGGCTAAATATAATTCAGAAATTTACACTTATTTAGAGCTCTGCTTCACCCTACATTGAATCGTTGTTGTTGGGGTTTTTTTGTTTTGTTTTTTTAAGGAAAGGTGCAGGCAGGAAGAGAGAGGAGGAAGAAGCACTTTATTTAGTTGTTCGTCTTGGTTGCTCTCCCCAGCCCCAGATCTTGAACGTGGGTTCTTGTCGTGTGTGTGAACTAAGCTTAACCAGTGACTTACTCACTAGGCCACCAGACCAAGCTGTGAATTGATTTGAAAGGGAAAGTCTTTGTGATGCATACAGTGTTCTTCCCAGAGTAACTATTTTAAGTTGTTGCTGTATATCTGAAATGGATGTTTATTGTTAGTAAGTCAACAAACCCCTCTCATCCTGTAATCTAGCTTCATCATATAAATTTGATAAACTATCACAGTTAGTACCATTATTCATTTTTTTTCTGTTTTATCTATTATTTTTGATTAATCATACACCATGTGATCTTACTTGGTAAAAGATGATAAACCAAACAAAAGCAGAAAGATAAGCATGTAACGGTTTGAGTATTTTAGTGTCTGGAAAGTGAGAAAAAATACTTGGTAGCAGCTATTATATTTAAGACAAAATATGATATGTTATGAATCTATCCACAAACATCCCAACCCCCCTGAAAAAAATCTCATTTGTCAACTCATTATCTTTTCGCTGGCTTAATAGGAGATTTAATTTATTGGAACAATCATTTAAAATATATTTTAGATATATTCCGTTCACTTGAGAAAAGTGCCAAATTCTAGTTGAATGTACGCTATGATCCAGCTTTTTTGGCATGTTTTAGCAAATAGATTGCTCTTGATTTATATATCTTGTGAAAATAGATTCATTTGTATTGAGTCCAGATTTGAACATGAAGTGATATATCTTAGTCACACCTTTTCGAAAGGTTGACAACTACTAATCTCACTATTTCAATCTTTAAAAAAGTTTTTTTTGTGGGAAACTGCAGCCAGGAGTGAAAGAGAAACTTCATGCTAGTGGATCTGCCTTGGAAGGAGACTTCTGGGGGCTAGATACTGAATTTATGTCAACAGCATCTTTTCCCCAATTAATATCCCAGAAAAGACATTGACACACTTTTACAAGAGCTAGAGAGTATCTGCTGTAGGATGAACGATTTAAGGAACCCTGTTTTTGAGAGCCCTCTGCTGGCTAAGAGAAAACCTACAAAAGAATGCAGGTCACTGATTTGTCCATGTGAATAGAATTTCTCATACTAAGACTGACGTAACTCCTGGTTAACTGAATAGGTCATCAACAACTTTTTTGGTTTGTGGCCTTGGTATTTCATTCCCCATGTGGTTAACAAGAAAGTGATTCTGCTGGCATGTATTCTGTGGCAGAAGCATTCAGAATTCCTGGAGGTGATCTTTAATGTCCCAGTTAAAAGTAACTTTAAAGTTTGGAAACAGTACAAAATATACTTTCACAAGTGGATGTTTCCTTTTCACTTAAGGTAACTTTATTATGCAGCCAACTCAAAATCATTTTTGATGCGATCGTAAATAAACTGAAATGGTGGCGGGGTGCGGGGTGCAGGGTGGTGGTGGGGATGTTGCGGAACCACACTAGTTCTGTGACCTTTATGGGCCAAGCAGTCTTTATCACATACCATTGCCAAACTCAACCTTCAAACACATTTCCCTGGAAATAAATATAGATTTTACAATGTCTTTTTAGGACAATATTTTTTAAGGTAGATCAGTAGTAGGTAATTAAACTGAGTACCTCTAATGTATTTATGAAACAATTTATTTGAAATTCTCAGGAGAAACATGAACACCTTAGTATTGCAAGATGTATATTTAAGATGTCTGAATGTGTCATGGTTTTATATAATTGGGTTACAGGACATTTTTAAATGATGGAGATTCTTTTGTCCCTTTTTTCAGATTTTATCATATGCTGGATTGTGTCACCTGTATCTACTAATAACTAATAATAGTTTCTGGAGTCAAGCACTTTGATTCATATTCAGACATGACCACTTGATTTGCTTTGACCTGGGCCTTAAATTCTCCATGCTTCAGTCTCCTCATCTGTCAGCCAGGGATACTAATAATAGCAATCTTTGAAGAGCTGAAGTTTGCAGCTTTTAGAACAGTGCCCAGTATGGGGTAAGCATTCCGTAAATGTCAGCTGTCACTGTTACCCTCAGCCACACTTCTTGGACAGCTGTTGAGCTTGTATGTGTGTGAATTTGCTCAAGCACCTTCTAGTCCACTGTTTTCTGCTCTTATTTTAAAATGTGGGCAGTGTATGTCCTCTTTCCAGCCTTAAAAGTATGTCCTGGCTGTCTTTTTTTCTTCTTAAACTCCTATAGAAACTCCAACTTCAGTGAAGGGCATCTCATCACACAAGGTCACAGGTGACAAATGGTCTTTTACTACCTGCTGATTACAGTTAACCTTAATTTCTTTCATGGCAGCCATGCAGTGCCTTGTATTTAAATAGAGCTGTTCCCGGATGTGACTTTTCGCGCCTCTCTGGGTTTCATTCTAATTTAACTTGCCAGTCCAAGTGGGACCGGTGTGCAAGTGAAGTCATGATTCACTCATTTGTTCTCTCTAGATCTAATTATTACCACTCAGTGCCTGTGAGGCCCCCTCAGGCGTTCATTCGCTGCTCTAAATGGCCTAACCTTCTGGGGAAGGGAGTCGGCCTTTAGTTATTGTTCTTTTGAACCGTGCAGAGGAGTTTAGTACAGTATTTGAGAATGCGCTGGCAGCTGGTTTGCCTCTACTGCTTTCATCACAACAAGCTTATTACTTAAGGATTATTGGAAGAATGCTATGCTGCGTATGAATTTTTTGTGCATTTCCATTCTTTAGAACAAGGTCAACATTCATTCGAAGCACAGGAGTCAGATTGCATTTATTTGAAGATGCTTACAGTGCCTTCTAAACAAAGGGCACATTGGCCAGAAAGCATAAGGAAGGGCAGAAGAGAAACATTCCAAGTATATATAACTGTTCTGCTATCAGAATGCGTCAGAATGCGATAGAACAGGGTAACATTAACAAGAGTAAGGACCATTCCTTTACTCTTTCCCATTTATCGGGCTACCTAATAGGATCAAAGAGAAGATGTTTATTTCCTTCACTCCTACTGAACATTTTCATTGTAAGTCATGTGTCTCTTTAAATTTCGAAGAAATCACTGAGACACTTAAAACCACATATGTGTGGTTTTACTGATCACCCCACCTCCCTGCCATTCAGTAGCCACCTTGTAGCTTTAATAATATGAAATGTAGGGAAGCAAAGGCTATTAAGACTTTGCAATCAAAGGATCCTAGGAAGGATTAATTAATTGTAGTAAATTAAGAATGAGAAACGTCTGACATAATAAACTCATCTAGCCATCCATTTATTCATTCATTCGCTCTCTTTTGCAAACATTTATTGAATGCCTACCATGTCCTAGTCTCTAAAGATACAAAATTATTTGAACCAGCCCTTTGTCAGTTGCATCGTCAGCCCATGGATGTGGCTTGACCAAATCTCTAACCTGTAGTGGTCGTCACCGCCGCTGCCTACCGGCTGCAGAATCATGCAGTGGACCCCAGGACAAGAGCAGTTCTCCATGGAGTTGGATTGTCCTCCCAACTTTCTTTGTTACGTTCTTTGCACCCCATTTTGCCTTAGCCCCACTTACCTTTCTATTTTCCACAAAGAGATCAAATAAATAGTTCTGAAAGGTATGCCCTAGCCCAGGATTCTCTGATTCTTCTGAGGCTGTCTCAACCTTCCATTTGAATAGAGGAAACAAGGAAAGCATTTACCCACTAAACATCATTTCAAAGCAGCTTTTCTGGGTGTAGCTATTCTTCACATAGACCTTCAAAAAATATTTTTAATTTTTTTTTAAAGAATGGTAGAGGAAGGAATAAAGGCAAGTAGACGGCAGGAAGAGAGAGGCAGGAGAAAGGAGCATTTCATCTATTTTTTATTTAGTTGCTCATCTTGATTGTTTCCCTGGGCCCCTGGTCTTGAACCTGGGACCTTGGGATATATGTAGACTGTGCCCGGTGGGCTTACCCACTAAGCCACCAGAGCATATACCATATTTTAATTTTTATTGCACAAATATTTTTAAGTGGTTATTCATAAGCCCTTAACCCATTTCACTTTAAAATGAGGAACACCTGCATAGTGAAACAATTTCACACCATTGTAGCCTTGGCTTTTCTTTCTTTACCTGCTATATAGTTCTTCAGTTACTGGACTGTATAGAAACATGGCTCCTTTGGTCTCTTAAAGTAGTTTCTTGGTTTTGATTTCAAATTTGTTTTCTACTTTTCTCAGTAAACATGAACACATAGCAATATAAACAGAAAAATCAGCTGCAGACAAAACTATGTTTATGATTATGGATAGTTTCATTTAGTCTACATATTAGTATGTAGAAATCGCAGTATAAAATAAAGTGTTCTCATTGTATACTTTGAGTTGTAATTTGAGGGAAACAATACGCCATTTTCTTGATTTCAAAGATGTCAAACCTATTACAACACAAGTTTCTCTGTTGGAGATCCCCAGTGCGAAGATCCATATTTGTTTTTATGACTAGATATTCAAGAAATGAATTGCTATTGGCTTATTATCACACATGGTCTCAAGAATCACACCCTATGCCAGAGCTTACCTTGTCAGCAGTGACTAAATCTATTCTTTCTTTAGGGCAGGCCAGTCATACTATTTTGACTCTTCACAATAAACCTATCCCTGCACCTGAGTCAATTATGTGGAAAACCACAAATCCACATTGATTGATAAGAAGGCTTTAAAATGTGACTTGGCCATTCCACATGTTCTTTCATTCAACAAATAGAGATCATAGCATAGAACTCTTTAAGACATAGGTAGATAAATACCATTTACATTTGATCTTATCTAATAATACAAATCTTTGGTTACAAATTTATTTATATAAGAGCAAAGTTCCAATGGAAACTTAAAAGCATATTAGCGGAAGGAGATATTCAAAATAAGTGTACTGGAGCAATGTGATAGTGAAATTCTAGAAATAATTGATATGTCTATCACTCAGAAAATGGACTTGAAAACTCTGGGATGATTGTTCTTTGGACTGCTACCAGATTTCATCGAAGTTATTTATCAGTAAACATAGCCCATGGACCAAATACAGCATGCTGTTTGTTTTGTAAATAAAATTGTACTGGAATATATCCATACTCATTTGTTTATATATAGTCTAGAGCTGCTTCCTTCCTACACTTGCAGAGTTGCTTTTGCAATGTTATTGCATACACTTCATTTCTTCTGCACTTTAAATCCCATTTATTTTTATTGCACAACTACCTTTAGGTGGCTGTACGTAATACTCTGAAATATTTCACTTTAAAATAAGAAAAGTCTGTGTATGATGTTATATTCACCTAACATATCTTCATTTTGATGTAAATTTAGAACTCGTAGTGAAACAGCTTTACACCATTTTGTAGTCTTGACTTCCTTTCTCTACCTGTCATATGTGTAGTGCATGGTTGATGGACTGTGTAACAGCATTTCTCCATTGATCCTTGAAAGTAGTTAACTTGGTCATGATTTCAGATTTATTGTCTACTTTGCTAAGTAAACAAGCTATCATTTGTATGAACAACACAGAGTGTATGACTCTCAAAGTAGAAATACAATTATTACTACTGAGCCCTTTGAAAAAATGTTTAGTGACCTCTGATCTAAGTTAACATACCATCTGTTACAAACTACATCATTATCTCATGTACCACTAGAACAGAAAAAAGTAACATTTGCTAATTAATCTATGGCAAGATATCCATCATAAGAAGCATCCTGGTTTTAAAGACATTAAATGATGACAAATATATCTCAGAATCTATGAATCGTGGTATACAACACTTCAAGTAAATGAACTGTAGTATTTGTATCAGCATGGATGATCTCAAAAGGTGAAGGCTGAAAGAACAAAAGGCAAGTGTAGAACAATTTTCAGAATGATATGAACAGTATAATGTATATTCTCTTAAAACATCCAAAACAATATTATGAGTTTTTATGAATTCAATAACAGTGTGTGTGTGTGTGTGTGTGTGTGTGTGTGTGTGTGTGTGTGTGTAAGCATAGTTTAAAAATAACTGAAAGGATTTAAAGAAAACTGATTTTAGAGGTTTTCCCTGGGAGGAGAAGAGGACTCAGAATGATGTGGAAGGACGTAGGGTATCATCTGTAATATTCTTTTTTAAAAAATAGATGCTTTATTAATAAAAAGTAATTATTAAAGACACAAAAGCATGAAAATATGGAAGGAAATGTTAAAGCATTCACAGTGGTAAATTTTTATTGTGGCAATATGGGTGATTGCTTTTTGATTTTATTTCATTTGTCATTGTAAAAACTTCATGAATAACTTAAAAAAGATGAGTCACATTCTTCATTTCTTTCAGAATCAAAAGAGATTAAGGTCTGGAGCATGTTAATCAATTACCTGACTTTATAAACTAATCCTGTTTTTCTCCTGCAGTGTTATGATTAAACAACGTGCATGTCAGGGCCAAATTTCATGATGAAACATGATGAAAACGTTTTTCATAATGATGGTACAGCTAATCTTGAAATACAATGCACTTTATTCCTCACCATGAAAAAGCACCAACTGGAAAAGTTAAAAATGTCAGGTGCATTTTACTTAAGAGAAATAGCTTGTCATGAGTCATGTTATTGATGTACTGCTGTGATTTCTTTCAGCCCGACCTCGCTTGTTTGGAAATCTAAATTGTGATTTTTACATGATTTTATGTGTTGTCACATACAGTCAGACCTTCATGTTACTTATTAAATGCATTCATTTTGCAATTTGTCATAAATATTTTCTCTAAGTATATTCAGAAGTTCAGAACTTGGAGACAGAACTTTTAATACCACTAGATTATTTCTTTTGATAGTGGGGAATCTATTCATCTATCACTGTTTTTCACTTATTTTTAGTTTTTTTCTTGGTGGGATTTCAAGCCTGGCTGTCTTTCCCTGGCAGCGTTTCACCAGAAATAGGTCAAGCTGCCTGCCTTTGAGATTAAGAAATGAAATGTGTCCACACAAGTGACAGCAGGGCATTTGGGGCCTTGCCTGTATGAAGTCGTCAACTCCTCCACTAGAACTGAAACAGACTGCTGTTTCTCACTAATTTAACTCTTAACTTTTTCTTCCCCCAGTTCAATTTCACCGTTTAGTATTGAGAGCACAAGACGCCAGAGACGGTCTGAATCCCCAGACAGCCGAAAAAGGCGTATCCACAGATGTGATTTTGAGGGATGCAACAAAGTGTACACAAAAAGTTCTCATCTGAAGGCTCATCGAAGGACACATACAGGTACAGCTTCGCATCGGGGTGTCAGTGAGACTCTTTAAGGACCCACCCTCGACTCCAGAGCCATGAGCGTGTCGGAAGGGCCTTCTGTTCTTGTCCTATGTGCATCTTGAGTTTGGTTCCTTTCTGAACAGAATGCATTCCCACTCTGAGCAGAAAAAAGATTGAAGTCTCAGTGAACTTTAGCAGCTCCAGAGGTCTTTCTTCTGTGTCTTGAGGACTTTCATAAGGATATGAACAGTGATCTAGTCTTTCTTCTAATCAGAACCTCCACTGAAACATCGTTTAGCAGGTTTTTAAATACCCGCATTTCACATCAAGTAACAAACTGATCAGAATTGTTCTCGGAAAGTTTCTTTGATTACCCCCTAGATCATAGTTTCCTCCACTTGATTTCATCCCCAAATAACCAAATACACACACACACACACACACACACACACACACACACACACAAAGCTGCTGTATACAGAACACTGTGGTGAGTTATATATATTTAAAAATCTTCCTCCATGATTCCATTTGATTCTTACTGATTTTTTTTTAATATGGAGATGACTTTTCATCTTATCTATACAGCTTATAGAGAAAGAAATTCGAATGACACGCGATTGTCCCCACCTACCCACTCAGGACATAAGCCATTGACTCCTCAGTCAGTCCCCTTCCTACCCCACCCATCTTTGTCATGGGTGCCCTTTAGCTGGCATTCCCTGCTTCCATGGCTTCTGGCCCTTTTTGGTGACTGGGAAGGCTCAGGAAGGAGACTGAAGGGAGAAGGGACCCTCATTCGTAACATCTTTTCTGGGAAAAGTGATGGTGACTGCAATGGGTGAATCTCAAAGAAGCAGGTCGAACAGGAAATTCATTCAGTCACGTTCCTGGTAACAAGGTGCCAGGTATTCAGGAAGAAGCCCAGTTCAGTGAATCAGACTCCAGCACCTGCTTCTATTTGGAAACTTCCAGTAGCAGATTCTCCTGGGACTATATCAGTCGTACTCCCAGCCCAGGGAGCAAAATCATTTTCATCACTATTCTGTGCCATTTGTTTAGTCATGTTATTATGTCAGACAATTTCCAAGGCTGCCTGAGAGACTGCTTCCTAGCATTGAGACCGAGCATCATATTTTGTGAGAAAGTTAGGGTAGAAGAGGCTTCCCTGAAGTTGGAAAAGCATAGAATCTGTAATTTACTTTTGTTCATCAGACATACTAGCTTTTTTATAATTCTAAGGTAATTAATTCATCATAACTTGCCTCTTTCCTATTTTTCCCATGTCCATCCTTCTCCCTTTTCTACTTAATTCCAGATTCTTGCTATCGACTCTGAGCTTCCACGGGAGAGATTTTCATTTATTTCTTAGCATTCTTTTTGAATCAATTTTTTTTATCATTAAGGCAAAGAGGCATGTAAAGACAAAGTGAAATAAGCATGTTCTCCCCTTTCAGTAGAGAGTGAGTAGAAATCGTAGTAGTAAGTGTGATGAGGTCATATTACTTTGATGGAAATATTACTGCTTAAAAAAAGAAACTGGCCTTTCTTTGGTAAATCAGCATATATTTTGAGTTATTCCTATTTCCTCTGGATTTTCGGAATTACATAGTAAATAGCCTCATTTTCACGCAGGTACCACTGTTCCATTTATCCAAATACCGAGCAGTGGAAGAGAGAGAAAGATTTAGTTAGATACTAGCAAAGGATTTTACTCCGAGTACTCATTTTAACATACACTCAGAAAATAGAAGAGATGATATATGAATTATAATTCAAAGCAGCATAAAGCCAGAAAGCTAAAGGGGAATTCTTTGACTTCTTAATAAGATGAAATCATAGACACCTAGGGTAGGATTGGACCATATGTATCCCAGAGATTAGTGTGTTTCCTAATTAGGGGACTCCCTTGAGTATTGTCCCTCACAGAGTCAAGTCAATGCTCTGCAGTTTTCTGCAAATTTTCCCACCTTTTATTTGATCCTCACAGCCATCTGATGCTTGCAGCAATACTCTCCTTTGTACAAATTGAGTATTGTGCCCACAGCAGTAATTTCTCCACCTCTCCTTGCACACTTCAAGTGACAAAGAGCTTATTCTTCTGCAGGACAAGTTGGGTGGAATTTGGGGAGGCAGTCTTCACCTCTTACCTGAAGAATTATCTCCTAGGGCAGGTGTTTGATTCTCAGTACTTGCAGGTTGGACAAGATGGCTCCAGTCATCACACTCGTTTTCACTTCCTGGCCCTGGTGCACCTGCCAGCATTGGCATCTTTATTTTTTTCACAGATTAGACTTTCTCAGTTCTCTCAGCCATTCCTTTCTAGAGATATTCCAACATATCACTATCTTTTCAACTTTCATACCACAAACTGAGCCAAGAGATCTTTTCATGAACTTCTCCTAAGGGATGCGAAGATAATGCTCAGCCTTTTAGCAATGGACTCTCTTTGCTATGTGCTCTAAATCAAACCTGCTGACAACTGGATCTCCACCACCCCCTGTGCCTGTAACTAATTTCCTTTCAACAAACACCTGCCATGTTGTGTTTGTAGTTGGAGCCACTCCTCAGGAGATGGCTTCCTGAGGAGAAGTGGGTGCCCTCTCACTGGAAGTATTTAGCCACACTGGTCTTTTATGGGACATAGAGGGCAGGTGCATTATTTGGAGGACTGCACATACTGCTTCAAATTTGGGACATAATTATTCTCTATCTATTTTATTGACTTGGACCCGTTGTTCTAATACATGGAAATGACTTGAAAGCTCCCCAGGCTCATGTAGTTTTGTATTTACGTTCTCCCTTTCCACTTCTTTGTTTTTGCTGGGTATTGAGTAGGACAGGTTCAAGGAAAAAGTCCTGAGAAGTGATCCTAGAGAATCCCATCAAAGTGGAGCTGAATTCACTAACCAGTAGCTTAGAACCCAGTGAATTATTTTATTCTAGTCTACATTTCCTGAGGTCATGGCTACATCGGAAAGTTTCCATGGAAGTCCTCCTCTAAACCAAGATGTGGAATCCATGCATCCACTTAGCAGAGAGGTTCATAATTCCCTACAAGGCAGAATCTGCTAAACTATAAGTCAAGTGACAGTCTTTATAAAAATGAAATTGTGACCGATTTGCTACCCTGGTTCAAAGTTAAGTTCATACTAGTTTCTGATTTATCATTATATGCAATATTTGTTCAAAGGAAATCAACACTCGTTCCATAGAGGTTCAGGTTGGCTTGTGTTGCTTTTCATAAATATCTTCTTAGCCTTACCTTTGCTTCAGGCATATTGAGTAAGTTTTTGTGTGTCACCTATAACAATTAATGTGGAGTGTGGGATTATAGCAGATGACTTATGAGAACTACACACGCTATGGGAGGTGAGCAGGGAGCAATGGGAAGTTTTCTTTGAGAAGATCACATTTATTTTACCTGTAACCCAGGTCTTTCATTCTTTAGAAGTACATGAGCCATTGTCTGTTTACTGAGGACTTACACAGTAATTAAGTATCTTTGTAAGCAGGTGAATAGAGGAACATTTTTGAGATATTAGCACAGGAGCTAAAGTAAAAAGACCAATGCAAAGAGTGCCCTTTTCAATGAAAAATAATTGAATATAGTTTCCTGGAAAATTTAGGTGATAATGCAATGATTTGCCAAAATGTGTTTATGTGCCTTTACGAACACCTGCCTGTAGTAAATCATTTAACTTAAGGCACTTTAAAAAGGAGGAAAAATATATCTCAACAATTTCGTGTACGTGATTGTCAGGGGGCACATTGCTCATATTCACTGGTCTAAGTTGGGTGCCCACATAAAGCAGGGTGCTGTGTATTTAAATAAATATGCATACTATCAATGGTCATTTGCATATGCTGTCCAGTCCTACTATGTACTATGCATTCCCTCATTTCATTTTAAGAATTCTGTTGTTTATTAAGTTATTTGAATTTTAGAAGGAAATAGTTTTCTGAATTTAAAACGGTGTAGAATTCTCATGTTGCAATAGAAATGTCACAGTAGTTTCTAAATTGTGGTGCGAGCTCCACTTAGGGCTCCAGGAACCCTGTAGCCACTAGATGGCGCACTACAACCAGATGTTAGGGTCTGGTCTGCAAGGGGCTGAGAAGCGTCGGCCAAAACCCTAGTCTAGTGGTGTGTACGACTTGCCGTGATTCTAGGCGTTTGGCAGAATATTACAGATTAATGAAAAACAAAAAAACAAAAAAGCAAGATAAAGATAAATTTAAAACCGGATTCTTTCAAAAGTAACAGCAACATATAAAAGTATTCTGTTCTAAATGAATGTGGAAATACTTGATATTCTAATTTGACATCTGTTCTGATCATTCTGAGGCTTATGAAGCTGATCTTGTCTAATTCATTTTGATGCACATGAAAACTTTTTAAAAATCGGTAGATGCAAACCAGTCATATTTCTTATCATTGTGCATTATCAAAGAAAATTCCCATCTAAATTTTGCCTGTCAAGGAAGCTAGTTCATATGGATACTTTTAAAATATCAACCAATTTTTATTATAAAGTCTGTAAAATGTGTGCTTCCTTACCTTTACAAATGGAGGAAATGATGTAGTACCTACTTCTTGAGAAATGAAGCCTCGATAATTAATATCATGTGCTATATACTATGTAATATCTAATGAAATTATCTAATGATCTGATTTCTAAAAAAAATTTTTGAAAGTAACATTGCTTTATAATAATATATAGATTTCAGGTATAGAACATTATAAGTCTACACATCAGTTAATTATTATACATTTGCAATACACACACATCCATCAAATGAAATGCTTACAAATTAAATGCTTTTTTCACTTGCCTCATCATTTCCCCCTGCTATTTTATATGTCTTGCTCTAATTTGACATGTTATTTGACGGGATGAGATTCTGAAGTGCTTTGATGATATTTCTACAAAGAAAATCATTGGGTTTATGACAGCGATGCTTCTTGCTAAACTGCCTTTTGTGCAGAAGTTGACACCTCTTACCTTCAGGTATTGGGGCACCGCTTGCATTTTCACATTTATATCATGAATGAAATAACTCATTCCACATACAACTCCATTTTGGATCTTCTGTCCAGATTTGTTTTTAGAAAAAACACAGGGCTTAGTGAGACCAAGAGCAAACTGACATCTTTGATGGAAAAGATTCCCTCTCTATAAGTAGTTTTAAGCCCTGACTAAAACTGGTCACCAATATGAGCCCTATTGGTAAATGCTGAGAAATAGCAAACTAGTCTAGAAATGGCACCAAATTTAAAGTCAGCTGACAAAAATTTGAATCCGTCTTTGTCCCCTAGCTAGTTAGTGAGCTTAGACAATTGACATGACTCTTTGAAACTGTTTTCGATTTCTTTTTTAACTTTGACCATAAACATAGCGAATTATTACATGATTACCAGAGGGAGCATCATCTTTTATTCCTGGGAGATACAGGGTGTAACACATTGTCGGGACTTGATAATTACTTGTTGAATTAATATTGTGTATGCATCTATATTAATATAGATGCATATTGTTATTGTGAAAGCAAAAATGTTTGAATTATATAATACACACCTAATCACAATCAACTATAATTATATAATGCCTTTACTTGAGACTCTTATAATTCAAGCTATATAATTCAAGGCTAACTTTTGCTTTAGAAGCCCTTTGTCATTTTAATAAAATGAAATTATAAATAATCTCTAAGGAATTTAATAAAGCATATACAGTAAAGGGACCATATTCAGTAACGCAAATATCATTGAGCATTTTTCTAGGTTTAAGACACAATAGATTTGTTCTTGAAAAGGGCAGAAAGAGGCACAGCCCCTGTCTTCAATAAACTTGTCCATAAGTGTACTAAACAAGACTTATGTGAACGACAAAGGCCAAATGTGTAAAATCCTGTATAAAGATAAAGGCAAAATGACAAAAGAACATAATGGGGACATGCTGTATGGCCAGGGATTTGGGGACACCTTCCTAAACTTGGCATGCAAGGCCCTTCTTATCTATTAAACCTCTCACTGACCCTATTCTCATTTTCCCTATTCCTCAGCCATGCGAATGGATGAATATTCATTATTGCCTAGCTTTATGGAGCTCCCTTCTTTCCCCTACCTGAATTGGTCTTTGTAAGTGCTTCCTTTCTTCCTGCTTCCTCACTTGGTAATTGCTTCTGCATTTTCTAAGACTTCAATGTCACCTTGTCTATAAAGTGTTCTGATCACCCTCCTTCCTTAGGCAAGCAGAATTCCCTCTCCTTGGGCATTCCCTACTGTGTCAGTTCTTCATCGGGAAGAAAGATGTATGGGAAAATCAGAGCAGTAGAAATGACAGGACATGGCATCTGATTGAACTCGAGGAGAAGGAAGAGGGACATTTTAAAGATACCTAGCATGTGTAGTTTAGAACCAAAGAATGCAATGAATTGACATGGACATCATAGGCTAGAGAGAGAGGGTTGGTATTTCTAAGGGTCTCCCAAGTGCCTTACACATTTAAATCCCTGGAAAAGAGTGAGGTTAGAAGGGTTGTCCACAGTAATGGGACGTTAGTGGACCTGAGGTTTAAACTCTGGTTTCTCTAGAGACTCTGTAACTGTCACACTCAGACTCAGGCAAGTCTGCAAGGCGTGTCTAACCAGCAATATAGACCTTTGCAGAGTTGGTCATTGGGTACTTTAAAGTAGTAAGGATAGCAAGTGACTATAAACTTTGTTTTTAATGCTTCTTGTTAATATGAATGGGTCTTTCTGCCCAGTCTCCTAAGGTTTTACTTTGTTAGAAAGCCAGTGAGAAAAGAAACATTAATAAGTGAATGAAATAGGACACTCTTTAGAGCTTCCTTCACACACAGCTTTCTGAATAGTAATGGGTGTGATGTAAAGATGAAGTCAGCCTGGGTTCTAAATCTGGTGGGGCAGACACCACACTGCAAATATCCACCATGCACAGCATGTTAGCAAAGTTGCATGTGAGATCTGAACAAATCGCTCCAGCATCACTGACGGAGTAATTGGCCCTTTCTGTGGGTATTTGACATACATCACCGTCTATGTGAACGTGCGCTAAAGTGCCATCTCTCAAAAGGAAGTGGAAAAATCTGGCTTGGTAGCACATGCTATAAAAGTCTTATACTTTTCATTTTTGAAGAGGGGGTGGGTCATTTTAACCTGACATCGAGAGTTGCTGTTTAGAAATGCGTTGGACCAAAGGTTTACGATGATGTCTATAGATACCCATTAATGTGGTTATAATGATTAATTTGGTTTTCTTGTTACCTTTCACTTTAAAAATTAGATTTATCATTTTTATATATTTTTTAAAAAAGACTTCTAAAAGAGCTTGCCCATTAGATTGCCTCAGTTAAATAAGTAAATCACTAAATGAATTTTGTTTATTTCCATTTGTGTTAGCACAGAAATCATCCATGACATTGGAAAGTTAAAAAGGCTCTCTAACCATTCTCTCATTTTTCCTTCCTTCATTTCTGATTTTATCTTATCCAAAAAATTATCAAAACTGTGTTGTAAGGAAGAGTAGGGTGACAATATCCCAGATTTTTTTCAGATTCTGCAAAACAACTAGATTATACACACTGTTGGTCATTTTATCCTAATTGGCAAAATTAACTTCTGATATAAAAGTTTTATATGGTGGTTTTAACAAGATTATTAAAGATAATGAGGAATGATATTTTGTCAAAAATATATTCACCATTGAATAACATATAAAATAATGATACTTAAGATAACTTAACAAAAATTTTCTTAACTGATAATAAAAAAATTATGAAATAAATGGATTGTTTTCCAGGTTAAAATAATGCTTAGTTGAACAACAACATAAATTCCTGTCGCATGTTAAATTGTTAAATTTGAAAGTTTAAAATGAGCTATTTGTTTGCAGACTAGATCTTTAAATGTCACTTGTCTTAATTAAACTTCCTAAATTTATTTCCCTTTTCAAAAGTGTATATTCTAATTTATTGAAATCAGAAAAGAGGTAGAATGGATTGAACGCTAAACATAGATTCTGTGTCACAAAATAGATAACTCTTAAATATATTTTTTAAAGAGTATAAAATATTTGGATTAAGGTAGTTTCACTCATTTAAGCAGCAAGTGTTATTGGCACAGGGCACTGTGGTTGGCCCTAAGCATTTACTGATGGAGAAAGTTCAGTTTCATTCCTAGCACTGCACTGTGTGGGGTATGACAAGAGCGTTATACAGGTGTGTTAGGGTGCCGAGGAGTGACGTGATCAGGTAGTCTTTCCAAAAGTCTTCCTTTAATATAGTGCCAACAATTAACCGGAGGTGGGGGTAAGACACGAAACAGGCAACAGCACCACGAGAAGTTGGTGCTAGTGAACTGTGGTAGGTACCTCAAGGAGGCCGACCACTGCTGTGGCCGATAAAGATGACATGAAGGGATGCTGGACAGATATTTGGAAGGCAGAACTGGCAGATGTAATAATCAGATTGAGACAGGTAGAGAATAACAGATAGGAAAGGGTTCAAGACATCTCTTCAGTGATAGAGATTCATGACTAGATACCTGAGTAGATGGAGTTGTCATTTTTAACAGCAAAACAGAATGAGGAACATGTCTTGTTTAGGTAGTAGATACTGGTCACCCTGAGGCTGGAAAATGCCCTATACATACCCTTTATGGTGCAGAGGACAGAAGTGCAGTTAATCAGGCATCTTTATCTTAGAAGTTATGATGGAAACCAAGAGTAGCAAAGAGAACATACGTAGGTGAGAAGTCCAAGAGTCAGAGTCAAATCTGGCTAAACAATTAATGTGATGGGTAAAGGAAATTGTCTCTTCAAAAGAAACTGAGATGAAAGTAACACAAAACAGGATGATAAATATGTCACAACGAAGAAATACAAATTCAGAACAGTCAAAGTATGATCCTTGCACCTTGAAGTTGTTGTTTTCAGGAAAACACATTTGTATTTTAGGATTTTGCAGTCCTTTTATACTTGATATCTAGATGAAAAGGCCTGTATGTTAACACATTGTCCCAGCAAGTGCTAATTCATGTTCTCAGTTGGCTTGTCTACTTCTAACCAGATATGCTGATTTAGTAAAGCAGTGATGTGAAATGTCGAAAAGTAATATAGAGTGATGGTGGAGACTGAACTTGAATGTCAGATTTCCAGGGTTCTAATCCTACCTCAAGCAAACACATACTAATTGGGTGAAGTGGGCCAGCTACTACATCTATTTCATTAGAAGCAGTCAAAGCTCAGTACCTTCACAGGCGTGGAGCTCTTGGGGAAAAGTGTAGTACATTTAAGGGGCTATATTCTTTCACAAATATTGTTTTAATAAAAAATGCCCATTATAGAATTGCACAGGGAAGAAAGAAAAGACACACATAGTCAATTGATTCAATGCAGTCAATTCAGTGGGAATGGAGACTAACATATTGAATACTTGTTTGACTGAATTGACAAGACTAAATGCATCAAACAAATTATAGGATGGATTAGTCTTTTTGGCCTTTAAAGTACTTTTATACTGGAAATGGTAGGAAAATTAGAATCAGAGTTGACATTTAGTGACCCCAAACCTTAATATTTATTCCTTAAAAATATGCAAGCAGGATCTGATTTTTTAACTTTGTTACTCATATTTGTAAGCAAGCAGAAATGCTTGCATTTCCTAGTTATAAAATGCAGTATCTTTTATTAAGTACCTATCACTTTCCAGAGGCATGGTTTATGAATACATAAATTGCCCAGCAGTGCTGTAGAGCTAGCGTTCCCATTTTACAGATGGGAAAAGTGTTTCCAAATGTTAAATTCCATAGCTTGAGATCTAATTAGGCAAATGAGTAACAGAGCCTATAGTGACCACGTATCCAGCCTGATTGCCATGTCCGTGCTCTTTTATGCCATCCTAACACCACCATGAGAGAGAGACAGCCTGGTCCACGGGGGCCTTGTCATCTTCTCAGCTCTAGGCTTGTTTCCTCATTTTTCAAGTGCCTAATTTCTTTGCAAATCGAAAAATCTGTGAACTTTTATGACCTAATGTAACAGAAACCAGAAGACAAGATAGGAATCTTGATTCTGGTGTTTTTTTTCCCCCTCATATGCAAATACCATTCCTCAAGTGTAACAGATTGTCACAGCGAATATGTTGAGCCTGAGTGTAATGAAGCTCATTTGTCAGTGTCTGGGGCCCCGAAACTTTATAAAAGTTAAACAGGGACAACATTTCAGAAATGCACTTCTGAACTAAAGAGAATGCCTATGTTTCCTATTGCAAAAGGTGTTCCTTTTCAGTTGCTTGAGAAAATAATAGAAGCTGATGTGAGAACATGGGTGCTTTGTTTGACCCAAGTTTTTTCAACTTGACATTCCTCTTAAGTGTACTGCGCACATGTCATTTTAATATGAAAGGGCACCTGTCTTTTGTCTCGGTACACATTTACCTTTCAGCATTTCAGATGGTGAAATGAGAGGTACCTGGAAAAGTTATTTTTGTTTCGTGGGTTTGGGGAATCTATTCAATACCTGATGTTTTCTTTAGACTTTATTATGCCTTCTGCTAGGTAAATGTCAGGAAAATGCATTTAGTGACTCTTAATCCTTTCCTTTAACACAAATTGAAAAGACAGTGGTTTTCATAATGAATCAGTTTGTTTCAAGAAAAAAACCCTGATGTGAGTTCATTTTCCCAGGACACGTAATTAGAATTCTAGTAAAATGTTGCCCATGAATGCATACACACACAAACTGGCATTTACCGTGAACCCCAAGCGTTTTAGAACAAAATTAACAACTCTTTTTTGAGTCTGTTCTCTCTTTAATCTTCATAAGGCGATTTCTCTTTAAAAAATAGAAACTCTGGCTTTTTTGGTTAGCATTTTTCTTTTTCAGGGGTTTTCATAGTTTATGTTTTTTTTTAATAACTGGAAGACAGGTTGTGCTGAAAATCGGTCAGGTTTTTTTTAAAAAAAAAAAATACAAAAGGTAGAAATGACATAGGAATTTGTCATGGGACATAGAGACCTTCACCTCAGAAGCGAAGACCTACAAGTTAATAAACTGCAACCTGGGTATGGCTTTGGGCTACCAATCAACCAATCATCTAGCTCATGTCCTTTGATTTTTCTTATATATTAGCAATTGAATTTCTTTGTAAAGAAAAAAAAATCACTTTTTGTAAAGATCACCATTGTGTTAATTCCTATAATTTCATTATTTTCTAGAATTAATTTAAGAAACAAAAAATCAAAAACAATCTGATGGGGAAATCAAAACATCTAGTTCTTTGAAAAGCTTTTGCCACTGGAGATTCTAAATGTACTTATTGATTAGATGCAAGGCAGAAAGTGGACATGCTGCTTTTATTTTTAGCTTATTTTAGAAAAAAAAAAATTTTTTTTAAGAACACCTTTTCAGAATTCAAATTCAACTGACTTTCAGGACATTTCACGGCTCCTGAAGAAAGGACTAGAAATCGCATGTAGTCTCTCTCATTCATTCAGCCTGGTGTGGAACAGCTGGACTGTGGGCAGTAGTAACCCTGGCTCTGGGAGGGTACCTGGGATTGTCCAAGCCAACTGTTCCATAGGGACATTTTCACACCCTTCACTAACCGTCTTGACCACTGATTTTTGACGTTCAAGATAGCTTTCTGCTCACTAACAGGATTTAAAGGAAGGTGGCAGGTTGGAAGGAGTTTGTTCATTAGGTCCCTTCAGGGCTCCTTCCTGCATTCTCCTGCATACTCTACACACCGAGTCATCATTTGAATTCGTTTTCACTCATATCATCAAGTTAGTTTCTGCTCATTTGTTTATAAGATTACACCCTTTCAGTCGCTTCAGAGAATAAGCATAAAATCGAACGTGTCATTTGACACAAGGATGTGGCTAGTAAAACTGTTCTTGGCGCACCCCTTTGGCTTAGCAGCTAGGGTGCCTGCCATATAATGTCCAAAACCTGGATGGAGTTCAAGACCTGGATCTGCAGGAAGGAAAAAGAAAAGCAATTGAAAAAATTTCTAAGCATTCCCCAGTCATTTCTAGGGAGCCTGTGGGAACCAACAGATGACGGACCTGCAGCACAGAAAGGTTAAGACACTTGTTCAAGGTAACAGAATGAGGCAATCTGCTACTCCAATATGCACATTCAGAGCCCAGTAAGGCGTCTGGCATATAGTTGGCATTCAACATAAGCATCTGTAGAATAAAGAGATATATTTTTAAAAATTGTTCTGGTGGAGTAGAGATTTTACATCAATTGCCTCCAAAGGAGCAAGCCACATGCCCCAGGGTTCCAGTCTCAGGTCCGGGGAGTAAACAACCAGTGTGGACTGCTAACTAAAAATAAAATAAAGATGCTCGCTTCTCTCTCTCTTCCTGCCTGAACCTTTCCTTTAAAAATAAAATTAGAAAATTATTCTTGTATCCATTTCTAGGACTCGACTGGTACAAAGAGAGGGTTTTTGTTGTTGTTGTTGTTGTTGTTGTTGTTTTTTAATGAAATGTTAGGCTCTGGGCAGATTCATGGAAACCTAGGTCTCTCTTGGACAGCTGGCAGAATCCAACTCTGTCTGACCAGAGAAGCCATCTCCTTGTCTCCAACCCCCATAGCTCAGCCTCTTAATTTTGAAGAAAGAGTTGAAGATCTTATTTACTTTTTCTTTTTTAAACAGAGAATACCCAAACTCCAGCTTTTTTCATGCAGCTATGGAGGCAAGGAATATTATACATAAGATATGTATTTTTGGATATTAAAAAGAATATGCATTTGTAAGAAAATGTTTAAGGAAAACTCATTTACCAGATAATGTGTTGACTCTTTTCTGATACTTCCTCCTTCCTCTCACTCTCAGTGGAGAAGGTTTGCATTCTTTATTAAATGTCATTGTTAATCACTTAGCCCCTAGTAACTAATACGCTTGTATATCATTTTCATTCATTTTATTCATGAGGAAATTAGTATCTGCCTCTTGGATTTTTGAGGTCTTACTCTCTTGTCTTTTTTTAAATTTAGATATAATTGATCTAAGTGACATATGACATGTTAGTATACAGTGAGAGATTGTGAAAGGATCATGACAATAAATCTAATTAACATCCATCAATTACTATGTTGGTATTTCTAGATATAACTGGTCTGTACTAATAATTCTTACATGGGCCAGCTGATTCTAAAAGAACCCATATAGATGGCGTCTATTTAACAGTTGAATGAAAAATATTCAATCCAGTTAGGTTTAGTTTCCCTATATAGACATCACTTGTATTCTCATTTATAAGACTTAGCAGTTTTCTGTATACATACCTATATATGTTCATGTGCATGTGTTATCATTATTAATTTGTTCAAGCACTTGTTTGGTACCTCTTTTAGCCTCTGAGAATCCTAAAATGATAGAACCATGACCTCTATGTATTTAGAAACTGATATATGTATGATATATTATGATAGGTTACTTAATAGAAGTAGGAAGTGAATAATTTGGGAGTACCAAAGGAAGTAGAGCTAATTTTATCTGAGGATGAGACAGTTTAGTTTAATTGAGGAAAGAATTACCTATTCTGCTGTGCATAGTGATAAGTGCTAAATTTGGCAACAAACACATTTTCTTTCACTGGTCTTAGGCAAATTACTTTATGACATTGAGCCTCAGCTTTCTCATCTGTAAAGTGAGGCTAAAATACTCATTTTGCAGCTTTCTCTATAGGGATTCGTAGAGACTATGAATAGCCTCGTTTCTTATCTTAGACCCTTTTTACTGACTGCTGTGTGTGGCCAAGACACAGCTGTGGAGTAATGAGGTGGAAGGGGCAGGAAGAGATCAGTATGGTGAGGTTGCATGGGGACAGGTCTTCCATTCTGAATGAGAGCCAGGAAAAAGCACACCTGGGTCAACTATTGTCCTGCTCCCCCTGGGAGCTCATTTGGACAATGGGTAGCATATCTTTTCCCAGCAAAGCCTTTGCATATTTTACTATTCTTACAAGTTGACTGAGGGACCTGGTTCAGATTACATACTTCTCACTGCTTTTTACCCCCGAGTTTCAACACTAGGATCAACTTGACTCTTCAGGGCTCGCCCTAATTCTTAAAACACTGGAAAAGTCATTTAAACTTTACACTATTAAGATAACTAGGATTTTTTACCAAAAGATGAGCAAAAGCTAGATGTTTAATATGTACTTAATACCTGATTTCTGTGGGGTGCGGAGGGCTACCTTATCCTGAAATTTTTTGCATATTCTCAGTGACTGCTAAGTGGACAAAAATTAAGCCATCTATGTGGTGCACACTGGGGGAGGGGGAGAGTGTTGAAACCAAAGAAATCACCAATTACCTTTTAAAATGCTTTGTGAATTTCAGCTCTGGAGCCACATCAACCCAGGTAGATTTCTAATAGGCTTTTTTCCTCTGCCAGTCGTGATTAGACCCAGTAGCAATCAGAAGCCAAATGTGCCTCCTGATATTTTGACTACCAAGTAACTTACCCATAATTCAGGATACCTGTGTTAATTTGCCAGATGGCACCTCGGGAGAGAGGAGATTGAAATCCCCACTGGTGGGACGGTAAGAACTCCTGACCAAGGATTACCAAATGGAAAATCCATTGAGAACCACAGTTTCCCCCAGTAGATTGCCGATTTGGTTATTATGGAAAGGTGATAGAGCATCAAAGTGTGTGTCCCTTTGTTTCTTCCAGGAGAGAAACCCTACAAGTGTACCTGGGAAGGCTGCACCTGGAAGTTCGCTCGTTCGGATGAACTGACAAGGCATTACCGCAAACACACGGGAGTGAAGCCATTCAAGTGCGCGGACTGTGATCGAAGCTTTTCCCGGTCAGATCATTTGGCGCTGCACCGCCGGAGGCATATGCTGGTGTGAGGCATGCTCCCTGTCCAGCTGAGCGTAAGAGCTGGATCTCTTAACGGCACCCAATTCAGCAGGGCTGGATCCCTTTGCAGTGTTAACACAGAAGGGCATCACCATCCCATGATGTCTGAAACCAGAGCAGGAAAAAAGAAGTAACACTTCTCCTTTTGGTCTGAAGGTAACCCCCATCACGACTACACGAGAAACGTCTTCACGCTGGCCTGGGAGCTTGGTGACACGAATACTGAAGAGACAGGCAGTGTTTTCTGTGCTGTGTGCTCTGCCTTTGAAAGATGTCTGAAGCTCGTACATTTTTTGAGCCGTCAGACCTTTTGTTATTGCTCCTTTAAAGGTCATCTACCACAAATTGCTGGCTAGAGCAAGACCTTTTAAATGTGGATTCTTCTCCCTTCATCCCACCCCCTTCACCCCTTTTTACAAAAATTTTAGTTCCTGTCTGAGTAAGCTAGAACCCACACATCCAGTCTGTTACCAGCAAGCAGCACGAAAGTAGAAAAGAAGAAATTGTTGGAGAGATTCATTACCTGAAAAGAAAGGGGCCCTCAGACAGCCCTTTCCAATAGTGATGGCGGCAACTAGGTGTCACCCGCAACTTGTCATTATGCCATGCCCTGAAGAAAACCAACATTGAATCTTTCATTTGTTTGTCGTTGATTGTTTTTGTTTTGTTTTGATTCTGTTTTGTTCATCTGTTGGAGCAGAGGGGCAGCGACATTTCAGTCGGAGTCTAGTCCTGGTGTCTGCCCTGGCATGGACTGGCACAGAGCTGTTCTGTAGTTGAATAGGAAGAGCCTGTCTAAAAAACTACTGCCCCACTTCAAATTGCAGTGTTCTGTCACCTAAGCATCATCTCTTCCTGCCCCTAGTATTTGATTACAAGGAAATCGGGGGAAAAAAACTTTCTTAGACACACTGGCACCAAGGTAAGAGGTGGGGCTGCCCCGGCAAAGTCAGTGAACATGAAAAATCAGACAAAGCAGAGATGGAAATAATGCGCCTCTTGAGGAGAAAAGCAATAATGAATAAAAGGCCTTTCCTACAATAACTTCACTGAGGACTCACGTTACCAATTTTCATACTTAACTAAAGGGATTGTAAAAAACACCCTAGCATTTTAGATGTCTTGGTTACATTTACAGCACTGAGGTCATCTTTCTGCTGTTTGTTGTCCGGCTTGGTCGAGTATCACAATTAAAGATTATGCTCCCCTTTTCTTGTTTGAAAACAGTTATTTGGTGACTAGAAAGGCCAGGGAGGCATAGCAGAGAATGAACTCTTGGGTTAATGGGTCAGTTCTCCTTGGAACCCAGTCAGTGGAAAGGGAGTGCTCCCTGAGGAAAACCTGACATGGTGCTAGTTTCCTCGCTTGGAGAGCCAAGGATAGGTGACTCTCCAGTAGGTTCTTCTGTACAGATTTCATTTTCTTAACTGAACTAGGACCCAATGGTTCTGCTGCACTGGCTTCTACAGGGATGTTGAATCCACTCATCCTGTGTTGAGGGTGAGAGGAAATTACAGTCTCATCAACACCCTAAAATTATGAGCCTTTTTTGCAACTTACGAAGTCTATAGTAAACAAAGCAATACATCACCAACAAGCATTCTTTCAGAAAACTTCTCATATTTTTTCCTCCACTAAAAGCTGTTTTTTCAGCTTTATGTGACTAAGGGGCTTGGTGAGGTTTTTTTTTTTTTTTTCTATTTGTTGTTATTATAGTTGTTAAGATTTTTTATAGCTTAGATAGAAAAGGTTGTCAGCATAGGCCCCTGCAATATATTTTCATTACAAACACTTGATTTGGGGAATTGCACAAAAATTGACCTCACAATATTACTAGCTCTTTTTTGAAGGTTGAGCATTCTGAAGTAATTTCTGGTTACAGAGTTTTCCTTTTTAGGAGCCTCTTCTATTTCAGATCATCTTATTTTGATGAAACAAGAGCTAGATACGTTGAAACAAGGATGATTTGTGTTGGATGGTGTGAAAAGGAATTTATTTATTTATTGTGTAATGTTCAAGCAACAGCTTAATGATTTTCA